>JAWWEV010000001.1:93738300-93753886 GCA_035583235.1 Hafferia zeledoni
CCCCCCCCCCCCCCCCCCCCCCCCCGTACCTTTACATAAATGCATCCCTGCTCTCACAATTGAGTCCAACAGATTTCTGATTTTGGTACTGGAGAAAATATCATCTTCACTTAGCACTAGGAACATGGAGTCTCCTGTCTTCAGTTATAGGATAAATGTATATATAGGATATGTAAAAAACTATTATTTCCTAAGTTGCTTGTCTGGCTGATATTAGAAGACCAAATCTAACATATTTGCATTCCTGGCATTACCCCAGAAGAAGTGAAATCCTAACTGAGTATAAACCAGTGGGGTAAGTATAGGTTAAATCCATTTTCAAAGTAACTTCATGCTGTCACCACTGATTTTCCTATTTACTTCAGAAGTCAATAGATATTTAGATCACTCAAGATTGGATATAAATTAAGTTTCATGTGATAGCAGCTCTATAATATGCGTAAGAGATATTGCCAAAGAGCCTTAGACCAAGGCATCTTGATTTTATCTTCTTCATTAATGGTGCATTTTTTTCATAGAGAGAACATTTATGTTGCTGCTATAGGCATGTGTGAGCTGAGCCATTGCAAAGGCTGAGACTAATCATATTTCAGATGGATAAGATTATTTTCCTAATATTTGAAAAGTATTGTAATAAAAAATATGTAATTGAGTAGGAAATAATCACATTTATTGTTTTGTATCTAATATCAAATATAATTATCAATTAAAGTCAGGTCAATCCTATACTATCAAATATAAAATTACATTTGTGAGAGTGGTGGGTTTTTGAGAACAAATAAGCATGGTTATTTGGAATATTTTTTTTTAAATCTAAAAAGATTGAATTCCTCATTCATGAGAAAATTTTTCTTTTATTGGATTTATTTTTTTAAAAGTTGTCATACTCATTAAAGACACTTGAAATCCAACACAATGGCAAATACAACAAAAATAATAAATCATTTCACTTTAATAAAGTAAAATTATTTATGTTTTTTATTCTGTCCAGTACAGATGATATGCAGCTGCCTAGCATGAATAATATTCTATAGACATCTGTGGCAGTTAAAAAAAATCTAGGAATTATGAAAACTCTGTGTGGCAAAAAAAGTATTACTGGCTCAAAACAAGTCTATGTATGGGAAAGGGACAGATTGAGTTCTGCCAAGGTGGAATGGTGCTCTGCACTCATAACCCCACCTCCCTGTGAGCCTTGCATAGAATCATAGAATCATAGAATGGATTGGGTTGGAAACGACCTCCGAGATCATCAAGTCCAACCCTTGGTACAACTCCAGTCCATTTACCACATCATGGCACTCAGTGCCACGTCCAATCACAGTTTAAAAACCTTCAGGGACGGTGAATCCACCACCTCTCTGGGCAGGCCATTCCAATGCCTGATTTAGTGCAGCTGTCAGTCACTGGCACAGCAGGAGAACTGCCCCACACACCCTGGAGCCCCATACCCAGATCCTGAATGGCTGCAGACCAGAAGACCCACCTGGGTGGGGGGTGGCCACAGGAGTCCAGGGCAATTAAAACCAGCAGCACCAGGCCTCCTTATGGTCCCAGCCCTATTGTCCTTGGATTTGTGGTAGCTGGTTCTGCACTAGAGTTAAGGTTGGAGCTATAATTCTCTCTTTCTCTCGCTCTCTCTTCTTTTTTACTTCTTCTAACTATTTTCTTGATATTTGGGTAACTTAAACCTGAATGGGTTAGAATTTGCAAAGTCAATGCTTTGTGAAATGCTTTAGATTGATTGGATATGTGCTTTAAACTTTTGCCAAGTTCCCTTATTTTCCAAAGTTTGCCAGTAGAAGTGTATTATTTTGACCCTCTGAGAAGCGTAGTAGCATTTTTTCTGTGTGCAGCCTCAAGGTGTAAAAGAACCGAAAGTTCCCTTAATAAATCTGTCAGGCAGATTTTTGGGGCCCGGCATCTTTTTGGCTTGAAACCCCTTCAATGAGCTCGTGAGGCGACCCTGGGGTCTTACACTATGCCAAAATGGTGAAACTAATGGAGCCTGCTGGTTCATTTTATATAATGATGCAATGACAAGTGACAATTTGACCATGCATTTTAGCTGAATACTCAGTTTTACTTGTAATTCATATGAATATCCAATTAAAATGTCTTTAAAGGACACTACCACATAGAGCAGACTTTCAAATATTTGCTCTGCTTTAACTGTATTTTAAGGAGAATTTTTGTATCTTCCATCTTAGTTTATGCTAAATGTCAATGTATTGCCTGATGTTTTAGCTGATATTTGCCACTTTAGCCTTTTTCCTCATATAAATTTTGTTTTCCTATGTATCATAGAGATATATGTTCTATATCACTGAGCTGCGTAGAATCATACAGATTTATGATTTAGATATTTGCTTGTCACATACATAAAAGTTGTTTTATGGATCCAACAGCTTCAAGTTATTCCCTGATTTAAGGCATTCTACTTATGCTGCAAGTTACTGCACCTTCATGACATCTCGGTGCAATTTTTATTTCTTTGCACCAAGAAACTCTTCCAATCTTGGTTAGCTTAAACAGTAACACAATCCAAGAAAATTACAGTATCCTTTTAGCTCCTAGAGGTAAAGCTGTGCTACCCCTGCAATGCTACTCACTGTAATTAAGTCTCAGAATCAAAGAA
The DNA here is from genome assembly GCA_035583235.1 of Hafferia zeledoni. NCBI lineage: Eukaryota > Metazoa > Chordata > Aves > Passeriformes > Thamnophilidae > Hafferia > Hafferia zeledoni. Next base: position 93,740,939 of record JAWWEV010000001.1, read on the forward strand.
TCGTTGAGGCTGGAAGACACTTAAGTTCATCGAGTCCAACCATTAAACTGGCACAGCCAAATTCACCACTAAACCATGTCCTTAAGTGCCATATCTACGTGTCATTTAAGTTCAAGTGATTGAAATCGAGATTTAAATTGGAATACAAATGATGTTAGAGTCATAACAGCATACCTGTTCTATACACACCATACCACAGAAGCATATCAAGTGACCTTTGCAATGCCTTTGTGTGGAGGTAATAAGGAAATCATAAATGTAATGTAGAGGAGGAAGTAGATTAAGTGTTCAAGACAAAGCTCTGCTTAAAATAATTTAACACATGCTACTAGTGACAGCCACCACTAATCTCAATTTTATATTCACATGATATGGTTCTCTTTCCCCTCTTACACATTTTCTCTGTTTAATACATGAATAAATCCGATTAACATAATTTGAGCACTCAGATAGCACTTGGCAGGATCAGAAGCCCTTTGCAAGAAATGTAGATTTTCTATGGCAGCAGGGCCAGAAGGGGTTCCCCTCTTTGTTAGAGCTTTTAGGCACAACAATTACCATAGTAACAGTTATGGCCATCTTCATTTCAGTTCAATAAATTCAGTGACATGCATTCAATTTGCTGATATGGAACAGCAGGACTATAAAATAATCCTGTAATTGAATTTGTAAATTTTTTTCTTTGAAATACGGATGCTTTGCTACTCATTTATTGACAATTAGACCCAATATAATGAATATAATGAATCTGAAGATACTATGAAGGACTAACTGGACAAGAATTGCGTAAGTAACTAAAGGTAGTTTTTCAAAGTCTAAATTAACTCCTGGAATTGATTTACATTTGACAAAATATTTTATCATTATTTTATCATTAGGGGAGAGGAGGAGAAATAGAATGTATTTTATCTTTTTCCTGGTGCACAGTGTACAGTGGTCTGTAAAATTACCATATGCTGTATTTTTTTTCCTTTGATATCTTTTCCACACTGGGAATTTTTTAAAGGCATGCAGTTATGCAGATATATATAGTAGATAGCTGGTACTTTTAACTGTGTTTCTTGGTAGGAGTAGAAGAGCAATAAGAAAGCTGTCACAGGAGTGCAGGATCATCCTGGGGTTCCACAGATTCCTGTGGAAACTGAGAGCTAGAACCTGCAGTACTGCTATTCCTTCAGAAAAGAGTATAAAGTACTTAACCCAGGGAAACTCCCGCAGGTACTCTTTTCCTTTAGTGGAAAAGAACAACATGGTCGTTTGGGGAATTTCTGCCTTGTCTTACGAGTCATCTGTGCTGAGTTGACAACTTGTTTCATCACATTTACAGTGGTGTTAAATAAGGTCATTCAGAAAGTATAATTGTACTGGTGTTAAGCTAAGTTAACCTTGATGTATTACAATATTAAAATATTCCAAATTTAAAAATTGTCATTAGTTTACATTTTAGGACAGAAAACTAAAATCTCTGCTAGATTATTATGCAGAAGAACTGTGTAATATGCATTACATTTTCCTCTACATTCTAATAATAAAATACAGTTCTTCTCACTGATAGGCTTTGTTCTGTGTCTTTCTAGAGTGACATAAGTATTTCTGAGTAATGCTGCCCTAGAGTAGTTTGTGTGTGTGTGTGTGTGTGTGTGTGTGTTTCTCTTCCAAAATACATAGAATAGACATATGTTCTTACAGAATACTATCATAATAGTCATGGGAAGATGCTCAAAATTAATTTAATGCAGAATCTTTTTTATTACTTTCAGTCTTGAAGCAGTTGGAGCAGGACTTTTTCATTTTGTATGAGCAATTCTCATTCTAAATGAAGAGAACTTGGATCAGTATTTCCATATTAAGAGATAGTTCTGCCACAGCTCATCTTTTCCATCAATAATAGATACCTGTCACCCCTGGCAGTTAAGGAATCCTAACTGGTACTGACTGTTTTCAGATTTATTTCAAAATGAGATTAAAACAAAGGTTTTTCTTTTGGCAGTTTGAATAATTACTTGACTTTACTCAGTTTGCAGATGCAAAAAGACATGTCAAAAATACACAAGCATTTTTACAGCATGTTTTATTAATTCTTTAAGTCAGAGATTGTCTGTTCCTCATCTGTCAGGGGCAGATTTATGGGGATGGGCTAAAGGACTTTTCAGTCCGTTCTTCTTACAGCCTACCCCATTAGTACTGTCAGCCTTCATCACACTGGTGAAAACCCCATTTCTCCCACAGCCACATCATGCAAGTTAAAGCTTATCCATAGCAATGCCTTGATTTACTCAAAACACTTTTAGTTTTCAATTAAAGCCTAATGATACTTCTCCCAGTCTTTCCTTAGCCTTGTCAAGACAAAAGCATGACTGCAGTTTACCAGCTAAGCAGTTTTTAGGAATCCCAGAAATACAGTGTCTTATATATGATTGAATTGTGTGTTCCTGTTTTCGTGATCCTGGGGTGACAGAGATTTCTTTCTGTCTGCTCCAAGGTTGTTCTCTAAAGAATTCCTGGCAAATGCAAGTGTATAATTCAGAATCAGTTTTGCAAGAATTACCCCGTCCTTGGAGTAACTGGGTGCTGTTCTACCAACACCCAGTCAGTACTGTCAGGGAGCAGCAGGGGCCAATCTGCAGAAGACAAATATCTGTAAGGACAAGAATATAAGTAGAGATTCCATGACACTTGTCTCTTCAGAGTTACTCCTTACAAGAGGACTAGGTCACAGCAGAATTTTAATCAAACCAAATGACCCATATCCTTCCTTTGCATAAGGTATAAAACCTGTGCTGAAGTACATGGAGTTGATTTAGGATTAAATGGAGACTATGAAACAACATGAGGTAGAGTCTCAGTGCCATAAAAAGTTAAAATCAACTTTTGTGATATGTACCTGGAGCCTTTGTGGCAGCAGTTGTACATTCCCAGGAAAATGGCCAAGGACTTTATAAAGGCAGCTCTCGACCATGTGAAATAGATGAGAAAGTCTCTCTAACAGTAAATAAATTTGCCCATCTTGTGTTTGAGTCATCAAAACTGGTCTGTCTGTGACCTCTAATTAAGTATCTTTTACTTCTTTGCCCACATTCTAGCCTACTTTTCTTATTAGCAAAACCTAACAAGTATATAGAAATAATTAAAGTAATATGTATCCAGAAAACTGTATTCCTATTTTTATTTGCAATGGTATTTTTATCAGTCAGCTTTTTTGCTTTTTCTCATGTGTGCACACAACAGCTGTTCAGAACATGAAAATTTCAGATCTTGAAATAAAATTTCATGAAGGTGATTCAGCACAACAGTCTCAAAATTCATGCAAGAAGAAATACATTTCTGGTGATGTTCAATGCTGAGACATTTATGCTATGAGTTAGCATGCATGTCAAAAAAAAAAAAAGGTTTAGAAAAGACAAAAGACTGCTGCTGTGCTTTTTGATTTCTGAGAAATTAAATTATTATTAATCAATCCACAGTTTTATTTACTGACGTACATAGAAGATTAATACTACCTTAACTGTAGAGATTAAGGAGAAAGACCATTAATCTTGTGATAGAGAAGCTGATGATGGTCTTAAAGGACATATTCCCCAATTACTTTGCAGATCTCAAGACTAACACAAGGATGCAGTATTTTACAAAAAGGAATTAAAATGTTCCTCTCTTTCCTACAAGCTTTTCCAATTGGAAGCCAGGGATGTTTTTCAGCCAGAAAGCCTTTGCCTGCAGGGGAACATAAGATCATGAATTTGTTTTGCCATGAAAAGCCTATGTGAAAATAAGTGTTTGCTAAAATTTCTCAAAGCATATGATAATGAATTATTGTAAATATTAATTTAGATTTGGTTTGTCCTGATCACATCACAAACAACAGAATGTTGCAGTGGAAACACACCCAGCAGACTGTCCAGATGTATGGCAGGCTCCTTGAATGTAAAGGAAGTTTGTTGTCAGGAGTCCTCAACTGTATCAGCAGTTTGGGATGTGCCCAGGGCTCCGCCTGGGGGAAGGGGCAGTGTTGCTGCTGGAGCTCACTGGGCCAATGCCTGTGCTGTCCAGATACAGACCAGCGACACATTTCTGTGAACTCTGCTGAGGTGCACGGCGCTGCTTCTCAATGCACGCACAGCACAATTCTCTTAGCACAGAGCTAAACCTGGCATTGTTGCCACAGATGCTTTACTGGCCGGAATTCCTCGCAAGAACTATAAGGAAGAGTTTGCTTGCAATCAGCTGATACAAGAATATAATAAATGATTACTTGCAGCAGAGAGCACAGTAACCCATTGTCAAACTGTAACGGGGAAAAAAAAGATGGTGTTTGTGAAGAGAAACTAAGTATTACATTGTGATGGTTCTTTCTTGTCAAATATTTTAAAAATTAGAGCGAAGTACAAATGCTGTGGTTCGTGGTGTTGCCTTCAACTGGTTTGTTTGTTGGGGTTTTTTTGTTTGTTAGGTTTTTTTTTTCAGTTAGCATTTAGCTGTGTCTTTTAAGTGTAGGAAATACCATTAAAATGTTGTTTTAGATTTAATTTTATGCATCATTGGTGAAAGGCTGGTTCTGTCTATCCTAATAGGCAGTTTCTTGGGAAAGTCTCATGGTATGAAAATAATTACTTCTGAATACATAATTTTTAAAAAGCAGGCATCACAGAGAGTTAGATAACAAGCACATACTGAGGCCACTCCATGGTATGGTCTGGGCATGTGCCCACGCTTTGGAGCTCTGAGTTCAGATGGCACTGAATGTTGGCAGATTATGGTAAGGTAGATCAATACTTTCTCCCCCTATCTGTCTGTTGTACTTCTTTCCTGAGTGCTTGTATTTCCATGATAAGAGGAGGTAAAGAGCCTAAAAGTGCCTTTAAAATTTCATGGGCTGAAGGTGGAGAAGGTGTCTGAGGTGTCTGTGTTCCTTTGTGAAATGTGTGTCACTAGACAAAAGGGAGGAAGCAACCAAAAACCAAATGAGTTCTGAAGTTCTGCACAACCTTTGTTTCCACTCTGGTACAGGCCAGATAGATCCTATTTCATTTATTATTAAAACTCCTACTGAAATTTTGTGAATTAATATCAGTGAAGAACATATTTTGTGTAGAAAAGTGCTGCAGAATACCAGTGAGGAGACCTTGGCTGCGAATGACAGTGGGAGTGTTTTTATTTCATCTAAGTTTGAAACAGGAGAACTGGAGAGACTGCTGAAAGCAACCCTAGCAACGCAATATCCAGTATCGAGAGAACAAAATCCTTTTGTTTCCTGACCTCGGCCTCATCAAACAAACCCAGAGAAAAGTGTTATTGAGCTGGAGGAATCTGTTTACTGGAACGAACACCGAAGCTCTGCGATGGCATCTTACAGCACAGGAGACACTGGAACAGAGCAAACCCATACTGGAAAAGAGAAGCAGCAACCATGAACAGATGGCAACAAAGTCAACGGAAAATGAACTTCCATGACCTATAAACTGTCAATAATGATTGCTTCATTTAGCTGACAGCTGCACCTAAAATGCATCTCAGTTATACTGGCATTAGGTGTTTTAAGGACTCTTTAACTGACATGTACATTTAATTCTGTGTGAAATGGTCAAGTTAAATATGCTTGTGCCTTCAAAAATGAATGATCTAGTTAAGTGACTAATGGTGAAAAATATCTATCCCAAATTAATGTTAATTTTTTTTTTATATTTCAGAGTTAATGAAGCTCCAGATCCTCTTGCTCTAATATCAAAGACTTTCTTTCGTATTTGTGCTTTGTGTTCCCTACCAAACAGGCTTCAGTATATGAATATTCTGTTATTCTGTATCATGATATGCATTCTCTGGTATGTGTAGCTAATCATCTAAGCTATGTACTTTGCCCTTTGACTGGATGATATACTTCCAAAACAGGAAAAATATAGTGTATCTTAGACAATGCATTCTTATGGTAGATACTTGGATTAATTTCTTTATTCGTATTAAACTTCATGGTTTTTCTAGCATTTATGAGCATTTTTGAATAGAGATTAGTGTAAGTAACAGCAGCCAACTGAATTCTTTACTTTTTACTCAAAATCACTTCTGTTATTAGTAAAAATATAAATATATTAATTTAAGAATGATGCTACAAATTATATTCCAATATATTGAGATTTTCCCACAAATTTATTCATGTTTCTAAGAGGTATGTACAAGATGACGTAAGACAGAAAGAAATTTTTGAATAATAGCTCCAAAGTTATAAAATGCAGTTCTGGTTTATATGTTTAGTGAAAAAAATTGCTATAAATTACAAGATGGAACTTACTGTCTGAAAGCAATGATACACTTTGACTTTTCATAGACCCGTTTCATCCAGTGGGTGAACTACACACACCAAAAAATTACCAACTTCAACAAAACATATGCCATAAATCATACGACCCTTCCTCACACCTGCAGAAAAGAGTTGGCTAAGCAATTGAATCTTGCAGGGTGTCCCGAAGGTCGTCGTCTCACTCTCAGGCTCTCATGCACCACAGCAGTGAAAGCAGGTGTCCTGCACACCTCGTCTTGTTCTCCCTGACGTGACATCGTGCCTCTTTGATTCAACATAGTTCCTTTGGCATGCTTGACAGTGTCATGTCCTCTCATGCACTTGTGGAAATTGTTCATCTAGGAGAAAAAAAAATTAATAATAAAATCGATTATCTGTAGCTCCTCTACAGCTCCCTGAAGGACTAGGATGTGAAGCATTGAGAGACTCAAGGGATCAACCAGTCTAAGCAGCATGTCATTTTTCAGGCATCTAAGGAGAAGTAGGTGTATAGTTTTGTGTTTTCTCTAGTTAGATTTGGCTTCTGCAAACTCTTTTTTAGTGTCTGAAACTGAACACCCTCTTGATATTTAAATTCTGAATGTTATTGTCTCTCCTGACCAGCACTGATATCACAAGCTTTGGAAATCTTGGATACCTGCCTGAAACAGCACTGACAATTTGTTGGATTCTGAAAAAATGTTAATCCTACAAAATTTATTTTTGTGTTTGTTCTCTTTTCACAACCTGTTCTCCTCCCCCACTGCTACTGAGTCCTGTTATTCTGGATTACATGTGGCAAAAAAAATGGAATGGCAGATGGGGCTGCTCCATATTTAATGCCTTCAGGGAGAAGAAGAACACAAGGGCATGCAGAGCACATGTGTGGTCCAACAGCAGTCTGCCAAGGCAAACCCTCAGAAATATGGGAAGGTAGTGCCCCAAGAATGACTATTCTGGTGTGAGAAAGCTCACTATTGTCTTATGAATTTATGAAGCATTCAATCTGTATTCCATAAATCAGAGATGTTTCTCAGGTGGCTGGGGAAGATTTGATAGAGAAGGCAAGTAAAGGGGGATACCATCAGCTCTCCCTGTTTTTCCAGTACTGGGAGGTGACTGTGGATGGGCACTAACAATGCAAAAAATAGATCATAGCTGTACCGAATCTCAGAAGCTGTACTTCAATGTGATCTATGTACTCATTTACAGAGACCCTGAGAGTAACACACTTTTTATAATGACCTGCTTTATTATGTTCATATATCCCTTGTCTCCGGGTGGTGTTGTGTTGTTCACTGATCATCACAAAATCTCTTTTCCTTTAAAAGCAGTGTTTTGGATGGTGAGACTTGGTAATGCAAAACCCTGAGCAAGCTGTACAGGTGGAAGACCTTTACCCTTTCCAATATACTCTTCTCCAACCTTCAAAGGAGTCCCACTATAAACAGAACTTTTCCTGGATCTCAGGCTGCTCTGTCTGTCTAGCCTGACTGGCAGGTAAAAAATAAAGGGACTTTGCTTCTGGGCCAGTCATGAGAGGATGACATGTGTTCCTCCCTTAGATTATCACTAGTAGAAAGGAAAGAAAGTCATAACGTCTGCTGCAGCACACATTTTTTTTACCAGCTGAGATGATTCAGTGTGAGCCTGCAGAGCAGAACTGCTGCTGCGGCGTCTGCCTGAGCAGAAGCCGAAAAGCTCTGAGAAGATCCCATGCCCTGCGGTGTGCGTACGGGAGTTGATTTGGTCTCTGGACAGGTCAGAACTGCCTCGAGGGTGTGTACAAACAGCAGCAGTCTCAGACAGCGAGCAGAAACCACGAATATGCGGCGATCCTGGACAGCACGGCAGAACCGAGCAGCCCTCTTCCTCCAAGGGAGAGCTGCAGTCTGCATTCAAAAAAAGAGTATCATACAGGCCCTTTATTAACTAGGGAGTATGTGCTCTTGTGTTCGTCGCTGCTGATCTGCAATTATAACTTCAGGCAGCGATGATGGAGCCGCTGACGGCGGCGGGCAGAGCCCCCGAGCCGTGTCCCTGCTGTCGCACAGGAGCGCGGCGGGTCCGCTCGGGGCGCCCGAGGGAGCGCGGCTCGGAACGCGCTCCGTGTTCTGTGCCTTCTGCAGTGACACCTGCCGTCGGCTCCGGGCATGGGGGTGGACTTCAAACGCTGGTTTTCACAATTAGCTCTGATCTTTTTCATGTAGGTCTTTTGAGGACCCAAAAGATCGGCCTGCTGGCCAGGTAACTTCAACCGGATATTCCAAATAAACCTGTTTTTCATGTTCTTCTGCCATCCTCCTCATAACAAAACTAATATTAACATTACCAATTTTACTGTTTCATGCTGACTAGCAGCAGCAGGAAGTTTGTAACAGCTTACTGATAAGCAGGCAGAGAAAAGGTCTCCGTGCACTCAGGCTGGAGCTCTGACTTTGGTGTTGTTCTGCTCTCCACAGCAACAGAATATTATATTGACACAGTGGTGCTTGTTTTACCAAATGTCGTGTCTCAGCAGTTGTGTTTTACTTGTCCCGTTTCTGCTCTGGTACTCTGGTGTTCTCAGGTTGCAGTTGTTCAGCTGCATCTTCTGCAGATAGAAATATAATCTAGAGAGCTCACCAGAGCCATCCTCCCAACAGTCTATAACTTGTTCTTATCATGCAGCCAAATGATCTCATTTTTAATTAAATTACATTGTAGAAGGCCAACTTGGGTTTAGACATCAGAAATCCAGAGTTTGCTGATTATTTGCTCTTTCCATCATTTCCAGCTGGGAGCTGTAGTTTTGAAAATGTTAACTTTCTCCAAACAACTTTGCCCATTTCCAAATAATGATGAATTTATCTTAAAATGGAATAGGGGATTAAAATGAGAGAAAATTTATGATTACCAGAGGCACACGATATATTAGCTGAGGAAGTACTTATTAACATACATAGTTCCCTTATTACATTAATTTTACATGAAAATATGTGGAGTCTGTCATCTGGAATTATAACTACATTGACATACAACAACCAGAGTTACTGCTGACAAGTACAAGCCTCCAAGTTTCCTCAACTCCATACTTCAACAAGCCCTGGGCACCCAGTAGCCTCCTCCCTACGCCCTGCTTTCCATGTAGAAGTAGGCAACATGTGGGGCCCACATGGGAGCAATGCTGCAACCCCAAGTAAACCTGGTCTGCCTGCAGCTGTCTCTGCAGTGGTGCTGCAGTAAATGCCAGTGGATGAGCACAGGTAAGGCTGTAATACTGTGGTACATCATGAGAAAATGTATTTTCTCCTACTTACCAAGTCTTTTAAAGGGCGAACACCAGTGTAACACAGATAATGAGTATGAGCTAGGTAAATGCACTGGTGGTGTTGTATTGTCTTTGTTAAAGAATGGCCATAGCTCCCTATAACATGTGACCTTACATAGTAACAGCAGATGGAAATTGAGAACCCTGGGCTGAGGTTGAATGCATGGCAATACTCCTGCCTCTCATATGCAGGATAACCTATAATTATACAGCCATAGACTTTCTTTTTTTCCCAACAGATTCAGATATTGTGAAGCTCTCCCATAATAAACATAATTACCTTTCTCTTAGGCAAATATTATTAGGTACCTGGAATCCTAAGTGCCCAAAACTGAATGTAGGTGACTCAAATTATATTAGAGAATTCAGAAAAACTTACGATTTTCAGTTAACACTAATTTTTAAAGTATTAACTCATGTAACATCTGTTGTTGAAATTCTTTCTCTATTCAATAAAGTAGACTGTGATGTTTCCCATCTTAACTGCTTGATAAACAGTTTCTGGTTTCTGTTGCGTTTCTGCCCAACAGAGGAAGCAACTGGGAAATGAAATGAACCTGCACAATTTCCTGGACTGGACTCTGCTTTATTTGCTTAATTGATCACATATTTAGTTGTCTCATAGTGTCCATATAAGGCAGGATGATAATCCTTGCCATGCAGTTCTATAAGAAATCAGAAACAACTGAAGAAAAAAAATCATTTCTTCAGATTACCAGCAACTCATTTTGGAGAAAGATATTGTTAAACAAGATTATTAGAGGACTTTTACACAAAGATTATGCCACTGTCATTACACTCTCTCCCTCATAAAGCAGTAGTGATAACTGTAATCATAATCCAGTGAATTCCAATCTTCATGAGAAAAGCTGTTATTTCTAAATTATCTGGAATATATATATCTGAAAATAGTTCACTACTTTCTCTTATACTGAGGATAAGAGGGTTTTCTGATTTTTAAATTCCATATTGGCTTTAGAAAGATAATGATGACTTCTTTATTCAGGAGGTTCAAGAAACCTGAAGAATCTGTTTATAACAAATACATGCTGCTGGTGTGCCTTCTAGAGAAGTGCTGAGTATATATCCCTGTCTTTAAATAGAAAGCAGTCAAAGGATAATTGCAGCATTTAAAAACACTGAGAGCATTCTAAGCAGGAAGGAATGATGGTTCCATGGTTAAAGTATAAGAAAAAGAGAATATCTGGGTTATATTCCTGGACCGGGCAGATATTTCCTTCAGAACCTTGGGTAAAATGCTTCATCTGTGCCTGTCTACATTTCCATATTTTGTTCTAAATAAAATGGGAATTCTAACCCTTTTCTGCCTCAGAGAATACTAAAACTATTTGTGCAGAGACAGACATCCTGAGATGGAAGGTGTTATCTGAGTTATTCTAAATGGAAACACAGGATATGGCTACATAGGCTCTCCGTTAGAAGCTGATCTAATCACCCAGAGGAAACCCAAGAAATAGAGTCAACAAACCTCATTCTGAAAGGCTCCAGTTACTACCTGATTGTATCTCTCATGTGTATTTATGTCTGCCTCTGGGAGCCTGATTCTGCTAGAATACGCTTTTAACTGCCACAGATTTTCAGGAGGGAGGAAATGTTTAGTTTCTAATCCACCAGATATTATATTTAAGAAATCTTTGAACGTTATGACACAAAAAAAGCTATCTATAGAAAAACTACCATGCCTCAGGACAATGAAACACTCTTGCAGGCAGGAACCAAACGTGAGACCTAAGAACTGGCAGATCTTTGCAGCTCCAGTGCTGCTCCTTTTGTGTAGACTCCCTCTATTGCCAGCAGTTCAACAGTGGTAATAATAAACTGTACTTGGAAATTCTAGAGCTTTCTCAAATCTGAGCATCTGGGAGCATATAATGTAGGTTTAGATTCACAGACATTTACAAGCCTAAAACCCATCAATTTTTTTAACAGCTATAGGGGCACATATTCCTACCTCTCTTCATAAATTCAGGCCCTAAATGTCACTTCATTAGACCAATTTATTGCACCTCTTAACTTAATAGAATACTGTAGTTTTTTAACCAGGCATAGAAAAATGATTTAATAGTCTAATGCAGGAAACAGATAAAAATGCCATATTCACTAATGTAGGTACAAAGGATGTTAATCATCAAACTACAATGTGGCAGGCAGGAACACTAGAAATTGTCCTTATTTTCTTACAAAGGCTGTGGATTGAAGTTTGTTTATATCTTTCATACAAATACATAGTAATATACACAGACTCCTCCTAATAGTGTGAATGAAGTCAGTAGCCTTCAAGAATTGTAATGGAAAAAATCTCAGGCTGATATGAAGTGGACTTTAGGAGATGGATGATCAGCTTCATGAATATGAAGAGTTCACTAAAGTGATTTACAATTTTTCTTCCAATACTTGCATAAAGATGAAACTCAAGATGTATTCTGCAGGTGATATTGTTACCTTAACAATCACTTTTGTCTGGAAGTATGGTACACATTGTTACAAAGTGACTAATTGCTATTATCAAAATAAACCTGCAGGAATGAAAATTAAAATGTTCCTTCTATTTTTAAAACTGTTTATCCTATACATTTAACACAGCTAGAGACAGAGCTAGTATATCATTTTCTTGACTGGCTCATTGGAAAGGAAATATGAGCATCAGGGTAAACTTTCCAAATACTGAGAGAAGAGCAGAAAAATCAATAAACACTTTAAAAAGCATTACAGAGTGAAATCTTCAGACTGACTCCTTAAAGAGTACATTGGCATGGAACTGCCTAAATATAGTTAGTTCAAATACAATCACAAGATGACATTTGCTTATCAGTTTATGAATATTTTTGACATTTAAAACAAAAGCATAAGGAGAATTGGTTTCTCCTTTGCCAACTGGTTGCTGTCTCCTCTCCCCTGTGATATAAGAAAAAACCCAAACTTTGACATTGAGGCTTTGAGCTCACACAGATGTAAGAGTTGCTCTTGGAATGAGAAATATATGCCTGGGGAAATGAGTAAACAAAGTAAGGTTATTTAAATAAAGTAGTACTTGTAAATCCCCAATTCTGACCTTGTAGTGAAATTAGATAAAATAGTGACACCAAAAAAATTTTTTAAAATATTCAAAAACTCCAATTATTTTGTCATTCCTGCTTGCACTGTATTGTGATAGTCTGTAGAGCTTTATTATTGACTTATGCTGTATTGAATGAGTTATGTGAATGAGTTATGTTTGCCTAGTGATACTATCACATTTATAGAAATAATTTCCTTATAAATACATTAGTACATTGTCTCAGGTTTGGCCCAGTTTTTTTACCAATCCTGGACTGTCTCCTCCCTCCCCCCAGAGCCTTCCCAGCAAAGG
>JAWWEV010000001.1:93753986-93764712 GCA_035583235.1 Hafferia zeledoni
CTCTTTCCTTTCTCCAGACACGCCTCTGGTCTCTTTAGGACGTGCCCCCAGTCCCAGTAGGTGTACCAAATCCCTTGCGATCACTCCTCCCTCTCTGGTGGCTGCTCCCTCCTCTACTGTGAGGGAGGAGACAGTCCAGGATTGGTAAAAAAACTGGGCCAAACCTGAGACATACATATTTTTGATTGGTTTGCCACATGCCATTTTTTAATTCAGTGTCTTATTTTTCTATTTTCCCCATACACACTTTTGTCCAGGGCTGAGAAAGATCAAAAGCCTTTGCTCTAAAATACTCAAGCCAGATATGGTCAAAACTTCTATTGAAAAACTGATGAAACATAATTATTTGTAAATATTAACTCCACCAAGCTGCTTCCAAAATTACTGCTTTACTTTTTAAAACTAAATAGTTGTCACTAAGTGGCTTTGAGTTTCAAAAATATTTTGACAGTATTTTAGGAAGTTTTGATAAAATAGACATGTTCTTGCAAAACATTTTCCTGGAATTACATTCTGGCAGATGATTTGATGTGATTTATTTACTGAAGCTCCATATATGTAACATTGTGATAGTTTTGATCCTGGCCTTCCCTAGTAACCAGGTGTAACTAGGGAAAGGCCCATCTCCAAGGTATTCCCCACCTGTTTTTTCCCTGCCACATGACAAGGGAGGATATCAGAGAGGGAGACAGGAAGTGGCCGGTCTTTTTGATTCTGGTGAGAGTTGGGAGCAGGGAATTTGCTGCTTTTGGTCCCTTGTCGGAGCCACACAGGAGATCCGACAGAGGACCTAAGAAAGAGAGAGAGAGAGAGCACGAGAAAGAGCTGGCCTTCTTTTGAGAGTCGTTGGTAGGATTGTATTGTACTGGTTTGATTGGAGGGTGGGTGGGGGTGTCTGGTTGTACCTATTTGTTCTGTTTTGTCCCTTTGTTGTCCCTCTTTTCCCCTTCCCTTTCCTTTTCCCCTGGAAGTTTTCCTATGTTGGGTGCAGATTGTGTATATATAATTGTAAGTATTTAGAAATATACATATATATACTCAGATTTAATTCAATGTCTTTCAAGTTTGTTGTTTGTTTTTTTTTTTTTTCCATTTTTTTTCCCCCTGCTTTGAGGGGCAGAGGGACAAGGAAGAGCAGCTCAGGGGCTAGGAAGCCAAAACAAACCCAAGACAAACATGACTGTGAAGCAATGGGGACAGCATTGGGAACCAAGAAAATGACAGGTAGTTTCACTGAGCTTGTTGGAATGCCTCTTTGCTGGCTGCAGCTTTACTGTTCTTCAGAAATACCTGACTGATTCCCTGGCCTTTACATCACACACGACAGTGGTGAGGGCACAAAAGGCAAGTTATTGGCAAACACAGACTTTATATAGGGTGTGAAAGGGAAGGTTCTGGAACTGGGATGGGATTGGATGAAAGCAGGGGTGTTGTGTGTAACCAGGGAAACCGAGCAGCCAATGGGGGAACAGCAGCCAGAGAACCAATGGGGGAACAGAGTTCTGGGTAAAGGCGGGAGAAGGGTCTGAGGGAAAAAAGACAATATGGAGGACAAATCCAGGGAAAAGACTATAAGGACACCATTTTGGAAATAACATAGTGGGGTAACATCAAAACCTTTTAACAAAGCCTTGTACAGTAAAACCGCAATAAACACAACTAAACTTCAATAACAACAGTCCGTGGTTGGTGCTGAGAGTCCAGTTTGGGCTGATCCACTGTGTTGTCATCCTCATAAATTCACCTTTTGTAATGGCCTTTCCAGTCCACATATGTGGACTGTTCTCCCACAGAAATATGTATAGTATTGTCCACTCCTTCATGATCAAGAACATTTAATATTGAATGGGCTTCCATGTGTGTGTCTGTGTATCTTCATGTTCGAAAGGAATACTGTGTATGACTAACAAGGACTGGATAGATAAAAATGAAATTTATCACACAGCCAAGGCACCACCAGAACACAACTATTCCAAGACACAAAACATCAATTCTACTTACAGTTTATAAAATTCATCTAGATAGCTAGTATTATTTATCTAGAAACTGCTCCTCTATCAGCCCTAGTAAGACCACATTTGGCGTGCTGTGTCCAGTTCTGCACTCTGCAGGACAAAAGTAACATAGAGCTGCTGGTGCTCGTCCAGTGGGGGATGACAAAGATTATTAGGGGATTGGAGCATCTCTCTTATGAGGAAAGGCTGAGGGAGCTGGGCCTGTTCAGCCTTGAGAAGAGATGACTGAGAGGAGACCTCATAAATGTTTATAAGTATCTGAAGGGAGGATGCCAAGAAGATGGGTCCAGGCTCTTGGTGGTGCCAATCAATAGGACAAGAGGCAATGGGCAGAACTTGGAGCATGGGAAGTTTCACTGGAACATGAGGAAGAACTTTTTTACTGTGCAGGTGGAGCAAGGAGATTGCCCAGATTGGTTGTGGAGTCTCCCTCATTGGAGATATCCAAGAACCATCTGGACACAGTTCTGTGCAATGTGCTCTAGGATGACCCTGCTGGAGCATGGTCCACCGTGGTCCCTTCCAACCTTAATCATTCTGTGATTCTGTGGTCTAAATTTGTAATCTTGTTGTAAATATTGAAAAAATCCCAAATAAAAAATTTAAATGTCCTTATTTTTGCCCTTACATAGTTTAAATCATAGTTTCTGGCATTCCTTAAGTCTCGGGAAACACGGATTTCTTTTTTGATTTACGCACCAACTCAGTAGACTTTCTGTAGGTGTATGGCATTATGGAGTGCACTTCAGGCTCCTCAGTCAACAGAAGAACAGCTGAAGTGAAGAGTTCTGAAAATGGAGAGGTGTTAGTAATATTGAAAGTTACAAGTAGGCTGGAATGCAGAACTAACACTCTTCATTGGAGCCCCACTTGTCTGCAGGGACAACATCTATCTGAAACCAAGTCACTGAACATCATCATGAAACACATGGCCTTTCAAAAATTCTATCTGTGGTCACCTTTAACAACCTTTTAATGCCACAGACTCAGCATAGACATTAGGGAGTTCCCTATGTGGAAAATACATGCTTAGGTACAGAAACCAAATGGTGCTGAAGCCAGAAGAGATCCAGCTGCTGTACCTCCAGGGCTGCCATATGCTAAGTAAGGCACAAACAGTATCCTTCACTGTCTCCAGCCACTATAATTCTTGACATTGGTTATATGACACCTAAAAGAAGTCTGTCCAGCACACTGAAATGCTAGAGGTGTTAGCATGATTCTCTACTGATTTTCATATGCTTCACAAACAACTAGAGCTATCTATTGTCTGTGCCCTGTGGACATATCAAAAAAAGGAGTTCAGAAAACCAGAGCAATTAACCCTCAGGTTTTTTTGTAAGGGTAAGAATATTTTCTTAGTATTACTGCTTAGATTTAAGCAGCTTAAGACCAAAAGGGACTATGATGCCCTCCAGACTGATCTTGTGCAGAACATAAACACAACTCAGTAGCTCCTGTGTCAGTTCATATCTAGTCACTAGGTCTGTAACAGAAGCCTGATTTAAAATGTTTCAGATAGGGAGAAAGTGCCATGCTTTTAAACATCTCTCTCTGAGGATTGAATATCCTTATCAAATTAAAACCGTAATTTTTTTCTAGCCATTTTTTTGGCAAGCTTCAGCTTCCATCTCCTGATGGATCTCATTGCATGTTCTTCTGTTACAATGCTATTTACTATCAGAAATATGATCTTTATGTAGCAGCTCTGAACACAAGTCTCTTTAACCTCCTATGGATGAACCAATTTCTTTGTAAGACATTGTCATACTTTTAAAAGCACACATTTAACTAAGCTAACTGATGAACTTCCTGTACTATGCAAAATCTGAGCAGCGACTAATTTTTTTAGTGTCCGATGCTGAGAGACAAAGCAGCAAGGTGAACTAAGCTTACAGCTACACAGTAGAGAAAATAGTTTATATTTTTTCTTTCTCGTTTTTCAATGAGATTTTTAAAGCTGATTTAAGGGATCATAGCTGTACTGGGATTGGTAAAACCACAATAAGCTGCATGTGCCAGCAACCTGCCTTACCAGAATTAGCATTTCTAAACAGGATTGCAGGAGTAAGTCTTTCCATTAAGAAAAAAGCAAAGAGATCTGTGAGCAGTAAAATTAATGAAACTTAGTTTCCTCTATTTCCCAGCTATTTGCACACCTCTTGTCTGAGTGCTTTCCAGTGACTTTCTGCATTATTTCCAGAGTTCTCTGCCCCTTACACCCTCAGTTTTTGCATCATCCATCAATCAGGTGGGGCAAGAAGAAGCTGGTACTGTAGGCAGCTCAGAGCCAATGTATACACCTACCTGTCCAGGGTGTGCATACTGATGATTGGCTAATAGTAAACACAATGGCAAGAACTAAGTTCTCTCCACACCTTTTTTTTTTTTCAGGAGGGCACTGACTTGGGCATTAGTACTCACAGCCACTGAATTTTGGAAAATATTTAATATCCTTAAGAAGTCTATCCTTCTGCTAAATTTGTTTAAAATGGGTAAACAGATCCAACAGTTACAAGGAGGCACTGACAAACAGAGCACTGACTTCATTCCTAATGCAGTTACTTAGAAAAAAGAGACTATAAATGAAAGACCACATTCCCAGTACTGTAACAGAATGGTTATAGAAGTATAACAGGATGTGGCTGTGCTGAAGTTGACAACTTAGGTTTATACTTGTACTTCTGCTTGCAGGAGGCACAAATGAGCACATTTCAATGGCATGTTCTCATTGTGCTGCTCCATCACGTGTTCTGATTTCAGAATGGTGACACAATTGCCATAGTTAAAATTACTAGTGTGATCAAAAAGGCTCTGTAATAACACTTAAAAGCAGTAATAGGATATTTGTGAGTGACTGGATTCCCTTGGAATGCAAAGGTTCTGTAAAGGAACACCACTTCCAGATATCACTGCCAATGTTTTTTGTGGGTTTTTTTTCCATGTGAGCAACCATATTTGCTACTTGATAGACTGACATCTTCCATGATGAAATCTAAATCTGAAGTGACTGTCAGCAGTGGTGAGTCACCAGCTCTTCGCAGAGCAACTGTGTTTGATTTAGGTGGAAAATGGAACAGACATCCTAGTGCTCAGTAAAAAAAAAGTCACACACCATCTTTTAAGTCCTTCTTTCAGAATTATTGCAGCTGCAGTTTACAATCTCCCTTATTGACATGGGATAAAGTTCTGGTAACTTTGCAAGTTTTGGGTCCTCTCTTATTTCTCAAAGGAATCTAAAGAATATATGACTAAGATTTGAAGAGTTATAGTGTGAATAATGAGAGTATGATGGTTCTACTACAGCACTCCAAGTAACAAAACCCCATACATCCTCAATGTGTTTCAGTTCTTGGCCTGCCATTGTGATTTGTTGCTAGCAATGAGCTGTTGTTTACATCTATAACGTTCCCATCATGAAAGGCCATGTGTATGTGCCCACAGAAGGCATACACACAAACTCGTGGCTGCACAGAGATGATGAAGCCAACGGGGGCTGCCAGAAAGCCACGTGTTGCACAGCAGGAATTAATGTGTTCACAGTCAGTGATGGACCAAACCCACCTGTCTGCTGCTACTGCAGCGTTTCAAACCACCTCTTATGGGACAGAGCAGAGATGGGTTACAAAGGGCTCCAGCAGCATAGGGAGAATAATTATTCACTAAGTATGTATTTTGGGCCAGAGCCAGCATGAATTTAGTGAAGAGAGGGAAGACAGACATCTTGGAACCTTATTGTCTGTGTTAGGGAGTGACAACACGCCTGAGGAGCAGGTCAGAGGGAGCAGGGATGTGTGGCTCAAGGATCCCCACACCTTTTTCCAGATCTGCGCTGAGCCGTGACTGCTTTTGTGTGGAAAAGCCAACATGCCTCAACTCCCCGAGGCAGCAAATCATAGAATAATAGAAACAGTTGGGTTGGACTGACCTCTGAGATCATCCAAGTCCAACCCTTAATCCAACCCCACTTTTATTACTAGATCATGGCACTCAGTGAAACATCCAGTCTCACCTTAAAAACCTCCAGGGTCGGAGAATCCACCATCTCTCTGGGCAGGCCATTCCAATGCCTGACCACTCTGTAAAGAATTTCTTCCTCATATCCAACCTAAACCTCCCCTGGCAGAGCTTAAGCCCGTGCCCTCTTGTCCTACTGTTGGTTGCCTGAGAATCACAAGAAGTGCGGCCACTTCAAGGCTGGTTCTGCTCTGAGTGGGAATCAGTGAGCCTGACCTCCCCCCAAGTAATTTTGATGTTCAGTTAGTTCTGCAGAGTGCAGGGGAAACAACCTTAGATATTTAAAGCACCTTTAAATTTAGTAGGGAAATTTATAGCAAAACTGCGTAACAAGAAGCTGAAAACAAACATCTATCTTTAACCTTTTCTATAGTTACCCTGCTGTGAATATGAACTACAAGGCACTGACGTAACTGGGTACAATTTAATGGGTAATAATAGAAAGGAGTTGAGGTTTGACCATCTGATGGTTGTTCTGCCTGTAGGTTCCCTGAGTTTGTACTTCGGAATTTTTGTTGTACCTCTCTGTGTTCATTCTCAGCACTTGTGTGTTCTGTTTGTGAGGAAGAGATGGCTTCAGGAGGAGCTGCAGGGTTCTGTTTATATTATCTAATGTCTGTATGATGGAAGTGCACTTAGTGCTAATGTGGGATTGTTCTGCATCCGTGCCTGCACTGTGCAATTCCAGGCCTGAAGCCCTCTGTAAATCCATCAGGGATTTTTTCTCTTCTGCCCGTGATGGCCTTAGAAGGCCTCAAACTCTCCACTTGTTAAAGATTTATGCTGAAGTGAATTTGTGCTTTGATGGAATGTGACATCAGAGTTGGAGGGACAGGTGAGCGGCCGTTTCCCACGGCCGGGGAGGAGCCGCAGCCCGGGAAGGTCCCGTTTCCCACGGAGGTGCCGCATTCTGGGAAGGTCCTGTTTCCTGCGGCCGGGGAGGTGCCGCTGGCCGGGAAAGATCCCGTTTCCCAGGGCCGGGGAGGTGCCCCATCCCGGGAAGAAGGTCCCGTTTCCCAGGGCCGGGGGGGTGCCGCAGCCCGTACCGTTCCCTTTCCCGCGCTCCCGGGCCGTTCCCTTTCCCGCGCTCCCGGGCCGTTCCCGCCGGGGTCGCGCGGGGCGGCGCCTGCGCCGTTGCGGCGGCGCGGGGCGCGCGGGGCATTGTGGGCGCTGCGGCGGCCGCTGCGGGTCTCGGCGGCCCCGTTAAAATGGCGCCGTAGGCGGCGGCGGGAGCGGGAGGTGCCGCCGGGTCCCTGCGCTGCCGAGCGGGCGGCGCGTCCTCCCTGCCCTCCCTCTGCCCGCCCGCCGGGTCTGCCGCCCGCTCCCCCACCACCTCCTGCCTCCCGCGCGGCCATGGCTACTCCGGACCAAAAGTCCCCCAACGTTCTGCTGCAGAACCTCTGCTGCCGCATCCTGGGCAAGAGCGAAGGTAACGGCGCCCCCGCCATCGCCGCCGGCAGCGCTCGGAGCCCGCGGGGCTGCCCCGGGGCTGCCGGGCCCTGTCCCGGCCCGGGGGCGGCAGTCCGGGCCGAGCGGGGCCGCCAGGCGCGGCCGCGGAGTCGGAGCCCTGGGGCGGGAGGCGCCTTGTGGCGGCCTCGGGCCCTCCTTCCCCCGGGTGCCTGTCCGGCTGCTCGGGGAGCGGGGCGGGATGCGGGGCCGGGGCGGGATGCGGGGCCGGGGCGGGATGCGGGGCCGGGGCGGGATGCGGGGGCGGGGCGGGGAGCGGGACCGGGGCGGGATGCGGGGCCGGTGCGGGGAGCGGGACCGGGGCCGGGGCGGGATGCGGGGCCAAATGGGCTCGTTGGGCGCCTCGGGGAGCATCCCCTGTGGGAGTGCAGGCACTGGCGTGCGCCGCGTCCTCCACAGGTCCTCTCTGTGTTGATGCCGCTGTGATCCTCCAGCGAGGGAATGAATCTCCTGCCTGTTTGCATAAGTTTCTCCCTTGCAGTCAAGGCAAAGACTGTTTTTAGTAAGCAGTCCGAGGGTGGAAAGGAAGAGGTGCATCTGCTGAGTCTCCTTTTTTAAGCTGATGTGTTTATAAGCATTGCTCACTAGACATTTAAAAGCTTTTGTTATGTGTTTTCTTGTATGAGAGATGACTGTCTCCCTTGCTAGCAGTAGTTGTCAAGTCTTTCTTTTCTCTGTCCATGCCACTCTTCTGACTAGCCCCTCCTTTAGATATTTCCTTGACAGTAACTACCAATTTTGAGCATTGGTCTATTGTAAAGAATTGGGTTACAAAATGACTAAGATGTGGGCTATATGTGAACTACTGATATTTTAGAAATCTAGAAAGTGAGTAGCAAAGTGCAAATATACTTGTCTGTCTCTCAAAGTTTGTTTCTGTCTGTTGGAGACAACCCATGGTGATCTCATACCCCATCCCTGTCTTTGAGCTAGAAAGATCAGTAGAAAGTGGTGTCTCTCAGAGGTGTTGGGACTGATGCTCATCAACATCTTTATCAATACTGCAGACAGTGGGATCGAGATTTGCAGGGAGCACCAATCAGAGCAGTGCAGCTGGAAGTGCTGAAGGGAAGGGATGGCATGCTAGAGGGACCTTGACAGGCATGAGGAGTGGGCCCATGTGAACCTCAAGGTTCAACAAAGCCAAGTGCAAGGTCCTGCACCTGGGTCTGAGCAATCCTCAGTGTTGATATAGATTTGGGGAATGAATGGAGTGAGAGTGAGAGTAGCCCTGCAGAGGACTTGGAGGAGTGGTTAGTTAAAAGTTGGATGTGAACCAGAAGTGTGCATCCCAGAAAGCCAAATGTATCCTGAGCTCCGTAAAAAGGTGCATGGACTGCAGGTTGAGGAAGGTCTCTAGTCTGCTTTTGTGAGGCCCATCTCCAGGACTGTGTTCAGCTCTGGGGTCCCCAGCACAAGGAATATGTGAACCTGTTGAGCGGGTCCAGAGGAGCGCCATGAAAAGGGTCAGAAGGATGGAGCACCTCCCCTACAAAGAAAGTCTGAAGGTGTTGGGGTTGTTCAGCGTGGAGAAGAGAAGGCTCTGCAGAGACCTTACTGTGGCCTTTCAGTACTGAGGAAGGGCTTACAGGGAAGACAGAATCTTTACCAAGGCCTGAAGTGACAGAACAAGGGCTAATGGCTTTAAGCAGTTGTAGGCTAGATTTAGATTGGACACAAGGAAAAAATTTTTAACAATGAGTGTTGTGAGGCACTGGGAAAGGTTGCCCAGAGAAGTTGTGGATGCCCCATCCCTGGAAGTGTTCAAGGCCAGGTTGGATGGGCCTTCGTGCAGCCTGGTGTGTTGGAAGATGGCCCTGCCCATGACAGGGGAAGTGGACTAGATGGTCTTTGAAGGTCCGTTCTAGACCGAACCATTTTGTGATTCTGTGATTCATCTGAGAACCTTGGGAGAAGAATTGGTAGCAAGTTGAAATCTCTTTGTCTTCACTGAACTGTTGAGTAGGGACTCCTTTGCAGAAACACTCTGTTAATCCATTGAACTCGTAAGATCTTCTTTGACCTAAATTTTTCTATAAGCAATGGCTGTTTGATTACTGTATTTTGTTTTTCAAACTTGTTTCCCTTTTCATTGCATTTATAAGCCTTCTGCAAGGCCATAAATTTCCCTTTTCTAAAATCTGTATTTGCTGATGTGAGAGGTTTTTGGAATGAGGTTTCTGCTGTTCTCCATCTCCACAAAATCAGTGGTAGATTCTAAACTGTTTAATAGCTCTTCTGTTCCTGTGTTCCTTTTAGTGACTGGTTTCACATCAATTTATAGTTCTAAGGTGCTCTTATAGCGCTGCTTTCAAAAGCTGTTTCTTGCTTTTACCATACTTGGGATTTTTCCCCCCTTCATACAATTGGTGTATGTTCTTGTTTAAGAACCCTTCAAACATTTACTACCAGAAATCGCAAATTATTGTTCTAGTTCTACTTCCAAAAAGGAAAAAAAAAGTTGAAAATAGCTTGTCTTGCTTTATTGGAGTAGTGGATGCCTTTTTGAGGACATGATTTCTTTATGGCCCAATCCTGTTTTCTTCATGACTCTTTTCTTAGGTTTGGAAGGCACTGCAATCTAAATGCAATCTAAGCTTGTTTCTTGGTAGTGTCTTATCTTGGTTTGTGATACTTAAAAAAAATTAGAGCATAAGAACAGGCACAGAAACAGAAACCTCTGTTTATCAGTCAGGGTCTGACTACTGAGGAGAGGTGGTTCAATTAGGATCTAGCTTCTTTTTGAAGCCATAGTTTCTGTATACAGTATCTCCTGACTGTAGTAATAATTTTATTTGTAAGAAGTATGTGAAAAAACATGAAAGAGAACTCTGATTGTTGTTAATTTTTAAATAAATGTTGAACTTTTTGCTGTGTGTTGGATTTCTGTTGACGTAACTTGTGTGTGACGAATGAAAGGGAAAATTTTGCCCCAGAATCACAGTAGGTTGTTGTGTGCCTCCTGTAGCCCATTCATCTGTCCACTTGAGGGAGAGGCAACCTGTAGTAGCAATTTAAAAAAGAAAGAGTTGTCTCAGATTTATCACACGTGTTTGTGTTTGTAACAGATATAAAGCCCATCCTTACTCTGCTCTTTATTCCTGTGTTAGGCGGATCTCTAGGGATGGTCCCGTGGTGTAAAGGAGAGCGCTCTGGACTCTGAATCCCAAGGACCTGAGTTCGAGTCTCAGTGGGGACTGTCCCCTGGCAGTTCAAGCCTCCCTGCC
>JAWWEV010000001.1:93776146-93828093 GCA_035583235.1 Hafferia zeledoni
ACGCTGTGCCTCACCTAAAAAATCCACTGTGCAGGCTGGAAGGGCACACCCACGTGGGGAGAGCCCTTCCCAAATTTTCATTCCAAAGTCTGGCCATACATACGTAATGCAAGGTATTCTTATGTTTTACTGCCTTCTCAAACATTGGAGGTTCTTTTTTCTGTCATAGCACCTTGTGTACATGAAACGCTATCATAGCTTCTTTAAAACTCACTATACCAATTATTATTCAACCTGCTGTTTAGTTTATTAATGATGGTGAACAATCATTTCTTTTCCCCATGAGCTTAGGGAAAGGGGTAGAAAAGATACACATTTTCTGAAACAATGAGACTTTTTCTTCCTCCAGCAAGTCTCTTGAAAACAGCTAGAAGGAAAAAGAAGCATGTGTGCATCTGTTTTAACTTTGTTTCATCCATTACTCTTAAGAGAAAAGGAGGTCAGTGCTTATTTTCATGGCAGAATGCCAGCTGAGAAAACCATGCTTCTGGAAGCACTTGGACTTACTCTGCCCTGGCCAGTACAAGAAGCAGTAATGTTGCTGCACCTTCTTTGCCAGTTGTTAATTAGTTACTGTATTAGTTATTTACAACAGATACAATACTTCTTGCTTGTTGTTGAACTCAAACCAGAATATAATAGACACTCCGCTTTACATAATAGTATAGAAGGTCTCCTTTTGCTCTTATATAACAATATAGAGCTTTGATTTGGTTAGTGAACTCTGTCCTGAAGAATGGAATACTCTTTGTCCAAAATTCTTACAACATGTAACATATGCACACTAAATGTGCAATTTGCAAGAGGTAGGAAAAATAGAAAATGGTGAAAAAGAAAACATGTTTAAAAAAGAAGATTTCAAAGTGACCTTGAAAGTGCTTTTTGCAAGAGTAATAGCACTGAATTACATTGCTTCATAGAGAATGGAGTTTTTGTTGAATCTTGATATGACTAAAGTTTCCTTTATATTCAACAATGCTTAGTACTCAGATCGTAGTCTGATCAGTGTTGTGAGCAAACTTTGTTTCTTTGATTTACTCCAGTGTTTAATGTCCATCATAAGGTTCTATGTCCCTGCAAGCGTTAGTGTCACAGAACTGTGCAGTAACATATCTAGAAACATGCATATTTTTAATAAAACTCTTTAGTGTTTGCCTTCCCTCTAAAGTGTACTGTTGGTAGCTTGGGCTTCAGTCTAAGCTTTCTGCTGAGATCTAAAGCTGATGACAGTGTCTTTGTGTCTGTTTGCTAAAGACTGTGTTATGTATTTGTCAAGTGTCATGTTAACAGTGTCTGTATCTTAGGCTGTAAAAATTTTAGTAGCTCTCTTAAATGGCATTTAAAGTAATAGAAATGGAAGATCTTGTTTTTGAACCCTCCTTGTAAAGGAGAGTGAAGGGGGAAAGTGGAGAAAAGACATTTCTCTGCTTAAAATTTTACCAAGAGTTTTCCTTCTTCACATTTAGGTAAAATTAACATCCAAAACCTGAAATATTTTAAATGGTGAGAGTATGTGAGAATGCTGGTAAAAGTTCATCTCTGTATAAACCTCATTCTTAGTAACTATGAATTGTAGATTCAGCTTACTTGCTGATCTCGGAGCAGGCGAGAGTTCATGATTTGAACACAGTGGAGAAAATAAAATTGGCAACACAGAGGCTGCACTGCACATTTCCAGTTTATTCAAGAAAGTGTTAGTTTTATTTGTCTGGAAGATGTACTTGTATACATATATATTAGGCTGCATAATTAAAAAGAAATCTATAGTTGTTGAGAGTTAAACTAATTTTTGTTTGCCTTCATCTTTTTAAAGGGCATTTTGAAAAACAAATGGTCAATACTCTACCTCCTGCTTAGCCTTAGTGAAGATCCACGTAAACAGTCTAACAAGGTAAGTGAGGAGATCTTTGTTTCTTCTGAGAAGCAGTAAATGTGTGTCACTTGTTTTAGATGTCATTAAGAATCATTATCCAGACTTAATCAACACCTCAGGTTGTGTTTGTGGCAATTGTGTATGAGGCTGAAAGAAAGAACACACTTTACTTAAGTATCTGAATGTTTAGTGTCATTTTCTTACACTAAGTACGTGTAAAAATCTGAGCTGTCCAACATTTGTAGCTGAAGTTGTGACTGTATTGGCTGGGTGGTTTTTATGTTTGCTTTCTGCTTGGTGCTGTAATAACTGCTCATGTGCTAATGACTTTTAAATGGAGCAGAGAAAGCAAAATTCCTCCTTCAGCTGCAGCTCTGCTTGCACCGAAGTGCTTTTGGCAGCTATTGCTAATGACAGTTCGCAGGCAAAAAGAAGCTATATTGCTGAAAGTATCTTTGCTCACCATAAAGGATGTTTTTGTCATTATAATTACAACAGCAATTTTTGCTTTGCATAAACATGGTCTTCAGGTATTTCTTGTGGTATTTTTTGTATTACACTCCTGTTAACTAAAGACATGACTTAAAGCAACTCCCACATATTTTTTTTTCATTCCTCCCTTTTGAAATCCTTTCCTTTTCAGGTGTCAAGTTATGCCACGCTTTTTGCTCAAGCATTGCCACGGGATGCTCACTCAACCCCTTATTACTATGCCAGGCCTCAGACCCTTCCACTGAATTACCAAGACCGCAGTGCTCAGTCTGCGCAGAGTTCCTGCAGCATGGGGAGCAGTGGGATCAGCAGTATCAGCCTGTATGCCCTAAATGGGCCAACACCAACTCCACAATCACTCGTTCCAGGGTAAATTTTACCTTACAGATAGGTTTGGAGAAGACTTGAGATGATCTACTGCTTTTTTTTTTTGCCTTGTTTCTTTTTTTTTTTTCTTTTTGCCACTCTCCACATTTGTATGTCTTTGGAAATTCCACTGTGGGTACGGAGAAACTGAGTTCCTGAACTGAACAGTTCTGAATATCAGGTGCTGGCATATGACATGTGAAGCCATAATTGGCTGCCCCAGTGTATCCATTCTTAACCACCATCTTCTTGTCTCTGTTTTCCTTCCCATCCCCAAGATTTGTGAAACACAAAATCACAATTGATGCATTTTCAGAAAGGACCAAAGCTGCTTTTTAGGTTGAGGATGCCTTTTTTTAGTAGAGTATATTTGACATGAGTTACTGAATTTATAGTATGGAAATAATAACTAGTGCTGACAGAACTGGATTTTACTGCTCTTAGTAGGGCTTACAATACAAATACTTGTTGGACTTTGTCAGTACTAGGTTTATATTGTGTATCTCGAATATATGGGTATGCAATGCCTTTAAACTAGGAGCAACAGGAAGGACTGTGCCTCACAATCGAGTGAGGTAGTGGCATACCAGGTTAGTGAGCAAAAGATGCAGGGTGATGTGGGCAAGAGAGACCTTAAAACCAACAGAGCAGGGAAGAAGGGACTCCATGCAACTGTGCAGAGAAATGAGGAATGTGGAGAGGAAGCCTTCTATGGGAAGTTCTCATACCTTTGCTGGAACATCAGCTAACACATGCAGTGGAGGGAAGAGACAGGAGGACTTGAATTCACTGGGACTGTGATCTCATTGGAATCACAAAAACATGGTGGGATAGTTCATAACACTGGAGTGTTACAAGGCCCCCATACAGGCTCATTGGAAAGGACAGGCCAAGGGGGCAAGAAAAAGAAATTGCTTTTACGTGAGGGAGCAGCAGGAATGTAGGGAGCTTTGCCTGGAGACACATGAGCTGCTGACTGAGACTTCATGAGAAGTAAAAGGCAGAGCAGCATGGGTGATGCTGTGGTGGACATCTGCTGTAGACTGCCATCAGGAAGCAGATGAGATATTTGGATGACTGGAAGAAGCATTACATTTGCAGGCCCTGGTGTTCATGGGGAGCTTTAATCACAGCCATAATTGCTGGAGGGGAGTCCTGCAGGGCACAAGCCATCCAGAAGTTTCCTGAAGTGCACTGATGCAAACTTTTTGACACAGGTGATTGAGGATAAGGATAGATACTTTGTTGGACCTGACTTTTACAGGCAAGGGAGAACAGATTGGGGAGGCAAAGGTGGAGGACAGCTTTGGCTGCAATGATTGTAAGATGATGCAGTTCAGGATTATGAAAGAGGAAATGCAGTAAAAAGCAGTATTCCATCTCTGGATTTCAAGGTAGGAGTCTTGGGGCTCTTCTGGGTTGTGCTAGGGGAGGATCCCATGAGAGACTGCCCTGGAGAAGAGAGGGATTAAGGAGGGAACAGAATAGAACAGTTCTGTTTGAAGGGATCTACAACGATCATTTAGTTCAACTGCCTGACTTGAGAGCTGGTTGATATTCAGGGATTACCTCCTTCAAGAATGAAATGGACAAGTGGAATTCAAGCAAAAGTGGCAGGAGGCCTGCATGGTTGAGCAAGTTGCATCTGGCAAAACTCAGGCATAAAAGGCAAAACTCAGACATAAAAAAAAGTGTACAAAAGATGGAATCAGGGCCAGGTGCAAAGGACTTCTATGGGCAGAGAGACTAAGTGTGCAGGGAAAGCATAAACTGATCTAGAGGTTAATCTATCAAGGGACACGAAGGGCAACAGAAAATATTTCTACAACTACGTAAACAGTAAAGGCTAGAGAAAACACGGCCCTCCTGTTTGAGAGGCATGGACTGTGGTGACAGAAGATGTGAAAAAGACTGAAGTACTCAGTGCTTTCTTTGCCTTGGTTTGT
The DNA here is from genome assembly GCA_035583235.1 of Hafferia zeledoni. Lineage (NCBI taxonomy): Eukaryota > Metazoa > Chordata > Aves > Passeriformes > Thamnophilidae > Hafferia > Hafferia zeledoni. The sequence continues at coordinate 93,780,824 of JAWWEV010000001.1, forward strand.
GCTGGTAAGAGTAGTGCAGGACCTTGAGACCCTTGGGAAAGTCATCGTGACTCTGGAATGAATGTCAAGACACATGAAGGACCAAAAAGGGGGCCTAGGAGTAGTCAGCACAGACTTAAGAAAAGGAAAACATACTTGATCCATCTTACAGCCTTCTGTGATGAGATGATTTACTTGGTGGACAAGGGAGAGCAGTGATTGTTGTTTATTTCAGCTTTACTAAGATTTTTGATACTGTCTGCCTATAATATCCTTGTTGACAGACTTAATAAAATGTGGACTAGATAGAGTGACAGTGAGCTGGACTGAAAACTGTCTGACCTGCTTGACTCAAAAGGATTACCATCAGTGGCACAAAGTCCAGTTGGAGCCTGGTCACTAATGGTGTAGCCCAGAGGCTGCATCCTTCATCCCATCTGATGGCACAGAGGGAATCCTCACAACTTGGTGGATGATACAAAGCTGGGAGGAGTGTTTGATAAAGGAGGTCATTAAACTGATATTCAGAGGATGCTCAGTAGGCTCCTGAAACAGGCTCACAGGAGCCCACTAAAGTTTGTCAAAGTCCTGCACCTGGTGAGGAATAACTCCATGCACCAGTATGTACTGGGAGCTGATGAGTTGCAAAGCAGCTTTGCAGAAGAGATCTGGGGTTCCTGGCAGACACCAAGTTGAACATGAGTGTGCAATGTGTGGTGAGGAAGGCCAAGAGCCTCCTGGGCTGTTTTGGGAAGGGCAGTCAGCAAGAAGGGTGAGGGAAGTAAAACATCTTCACTGCTTGGTACTAGTGAGGACACATCTGCAAATGCAGTCATGGTACAAAAAAAAGGCAGACTGGAAAGAGTGTGAAGGAAGCCCAAAAGCAGTTAAGGGGTTGGAGTGTCTCACATGTGAGGGTAGGCTGTGAGAGCTGGGACTGTTCAGTCTGGAGAAGAAAAGGCTCAAAGGATCTTACGTATGTGACTATACATGACTGGGGCAGTAGAGAAGACTGAGCCAAACTCTTTTGGGTAATATCCAGGGAAAGAACATGAGGTTAACTGGCAAAATTTGTAAGTCTGTGAATCACAGTTAAACATAAGGGAAAAAAACTTTTGCATAAGGTGGGGTGGGTGTGTGAGGGCAGGGAGGATACTGTGAAACACTGAAATGGGTTGCCCAGTGAGGAGGTGCCACCTCCATGCTTAAAAATACTAAAAACATGCCTTGGGCAATGCACCTGGTAACCCTCTCTAGCTGATCCTGCTTTGATCAGGAGGGTTGGAAGAGATGATCTCCAGAAGTCCCTTTCAACTTCAACCATTATATAATCCTGATATAACACAGGCAGTTATGTCAATGAGTTTATCTCATGTATTTGCTTGCTTAAAAATATCTACCCTGTTTCTGGCATATTCTTCGTCTGACCTATTCAGACTGTTGTACAGGAATTTCACTGCACTCTTTAGTCTTTGAGCTTCAGTCCTCCTGAACTTCTCTTTATACCTGTTTTCCTTTTTTCTAGAGTGCATTCTTCTGAACAGCCTAAATTCAGTGTTCTACTCTATTTGACACGTTATAAATGCTAAGCGCAGTAGAGCTCAGTCTTTGACAGACCAGTTATCCTCAGGGCAGCTGGCCCCCTGACTTGGTAGGCAAGGAGCACAATGGACCCCCTGTAATCCAGGAGAAAGTAGTTGGTGACCTACTGAGCCACGTAGATGCTCACAAATCTGTGGGACCAGATGGGATCCACCCTAGGGTGTTGAGGGAGCTGGCAGAAGAGCTTGCTAAGCCACTCTCCATCATTCATCATCAGTCCTGGATAACCAGGGAGGTCCCAGATGACTGGAGGTTGGCCAATGTGATGCCCATCCACAAGAAGGGCTGGAAGGAGGATCTGGGGAACTACAGGCCTGTCAGCTGACCTCAGTGTCCACCAAGGTTATAGAGCAGATCATCTTGAGTGTGATCACATGGTACATACGACAGCCAAGGAATCGGACTCAGCCAGCACAGGTCTAGGAAGGGCAGGTCCTGCCTGACCAACCTGATCTCTTTTTATGACCAGGTGACCTGCCTGGTGGATGAGGGAAAAGCTGTGAATGTGGTATACCTGGACTTCAGCAAAGTGTCCCGTGGCATAGTCCTGGAAAAGCTGGCAGCCCATGGCTTGGACAGGGGCACTCTCTGCTGGGTTAAGAACTGGTTGATGGCCAGGCCCAGAGAGTGCTGGTGGACGATGCTGCATCCAGTTGGTGGTCTGGTCACCAGCAATGTCCCCCAGGGATCACTGTTAGTCCCAGCCTTGTTTAACATCTGTTGATGATCTGGATAAGGGGATTGATTCTACCATTAGCAAATTTGCAGACAACACCAAGTTGGGTGGGAGTGTCGCTCTGCTGGATGGTAGAAAGGCTCTGTAGAGATACCGGGACAGGCTGGATCAGTGGGCTGAGACCAACAGTACAAGGTTCAACAAGGCCAAGTGCTGGGTCCTGCACTTTAGTGATGCCAACCCTCTGCAGTGCTACAGGCTTGGGGCAGAGTGGCTGGAAAGCTGCTCAGTGGAAAAGGACCTGGGGTTGCTGGTTGACAGTGGTGGAACATGAGCCAGCAGTGTGCCCAGGTGACCAAGAAGGCCAGTGGCATCCTGACCTGGATCAGGAATGGTGTTGCCAGCAGAACTAGAGAAGTGATTTTTCCCCTGTGCTTGGCACTGGTGAGGACACACTTCAAGTGCTGTGTCCAGTTCTGGGCTCCTCAATTCAGGAACAACATAGAGATGCTGGAGCATGTCCAGAGAAAGGCAGCAAAGCTGGTGAAGGGTCTGGAGTACAAGTCCTATGAGAAGCAGCTGAAGGAGCTGACGTGGTTTAGCTTGGAGAAGAGGAAACTCCGGAGGGACCTTATTGGTCTCTGCAAGTACCTGAAAGGAGACTGTAACGAGATGGGGGTCAGTCTCTCTTCACAGGCAGCCAGTGACAAGATGAGAGGTCATAGTCTTAAGCTGCACCATAGGAGGTTTAGGTTGGACATTAGGAAGAACTACTTCACAGGAAGAGTGATTATTGGAATAGGCTGCCTGGAGGTGTGGTGGAATCACTGTTCCTGGAGATGTTGAAGGAAAGACTGGGCATGGCACTGAGTGCCATGGTCTCATTGACATTGGTACTGTTAAGTCGTAGGTTGGACTCGGTGATCTCAGAAGTCTTTTCCAACCTTATTGATTCTGTGATTCTGAGTTGCTCTGTCTTACAGGCTGTTCTTGTTGACCATCTCATTGAGTTAATGATGGTGGTTGAAAGAGAAAAGGCATTTCCTGACTTCTTTTGCATGGACATTTGTATTGCAATCCTTTTCCATCTCTCCATGCGATTGCTTTCACAGCTTTGTGGAATTAATGTTTTGGGTTTTTAAAAGTATATTTCAAAATGTTTACTTTCTGTTGGAGGAGGAGGAGGAATGGTCAGCAGAAATTTCTTGCAGATATTGCAACTTTATTTTTCATCATGATGCAGAAATATTCAGAAAGCTAACTTCTAGTCTTAACATTCTTTATGTTTAAGACTTTCTTTGTAAGAAATTACGAGTTTGGAAGGAAGGGAAATCAGAGCTTGTCTGGATACTCCCTCCTGCATCACATCTTCAGACACTTGATAGAAACTATCTGAAAGGAGAGTGAACTTTATCCTCTTTTTCTATTTTCCTTTAGTTCTTTGACATGTAATTACAGTTTCTGGTAATAACAAAACTTATATATTTAAGGTTTTTAGTAGGACTGTTGTTTTTTATTCTTATGGTAACTTTTAATCTATTTCAGCATAATTACACTTTTCAACAAAGTCAGTTTTTGATATGTAATCGTATTTGTCAGATTTGTAGCCCCCCTTTCTAGAGGGCTTTTTTTTTTTAAAGTATAGGCTTATAGGAAGCTATAAATTGTCTCTATGTTCTGTACCCTTTTTTGAGGTCCGTTTATTAAAAAACTAAAAAAAAAAAGTTAAAAAAAAACCCCAGCTGAAACATCCATGGAAAATGAACTCAAACTTGGGGGCATTTTTCAAAATTTGCATCACTCCATGCCATGTAATGGGTATGGAACAAAAGTTTTTAAAGATATTTCTTCCTTTTATCCTTTTAGACAATCCTATCAAGCCCCAGGTGTTGGAGATTGTCTCCGTCAGCAATTGGGATCACGTCTCGCATGGACTTTAACTGCAAGTCAGCCTTCTTTACAAAGCACTACCTCAAAAGGCTTTTCAAATGCTGTGTCTCGTGGTGTGCCAAGGTCTAGACGGGAAGGGGATACAAGTGGTGAGCAAAGATGTATTTGTTAAAGATCATTGTTTTACAGTTGTTATCTATATCCTCCATTATTTTTTTAAATGCTTTTGGAATAGTTTTTATAGCATGTTGATTTTTGGAGGAGTGTTTTTCTAGAATGCATTTAATAGAAGGATAGAAGGAAATGTGCAAGACTAGTATAGTTGGCCACAGTCTCTTTGGCTGATTGTTAATTTCTTTTTGCAGTGGTTGGCTTTATAATGTATTCTGCCCTCTTAAAAGACTGACTTTGTTCCAGTGTTTGTCAGCCATGTGATTCTGACTTGTGAGCAATGATCATTCTTCTGATGATCAGAAGATGCTACTGTTTTTAGCATCAGAAAGAGAGCTCAATGAATAGAATTTGTTGAAATAGACTCATCCATTTGTGATTCTGTGTCTTTTAAAACTTGGAAATGTGAATATAGAGATCCTAAAGCTATTTCTACTTTAAATTAGCACAGTGTTTACAGTGGTTGTATTTGGAGCAAGTGACATAAAATAACCAATAGATAAATGTAGAATCATAGAATGGTTTGAGTTGGACCAGACCTTAAAGATCATCTTGTTCCAACCCTCCTGCTGCAGGCACGGATATCTTCCACTAGACCAGGTTACTCAGAGCCCTGTCCAACCTGGCCTTGAACACTTCTAGGGATGGGACATCCACATCTGTTTTGGGCAACCTGTTCCAGGGCTTCACCACCCTCAAGAGTAAAAATATTCTTCCTAAATTCATAATATTGCTAATTTGTTTCCTCGAGTAAGTGGCTGTAAACTTGAAGCTAGTGCCTAGAGGATCTATTCTGAATTTACACAAGTGTAACTAAGGAGGAATTGGTTAAGAGGTGAAAGTTTCAACCCACTTCTACTGTAAAAGTGTGAAATTTTTCTGAATGAGAGAGCTAATGGCAGATGTCATCATGCAGCGCTCTTACTCTCTGACAAAGAAGGATAAGAGATGCAGTGTTTTGTTTGCAGTGTTTGGTTTTTTGTTTTGATTGTTTGGTTTGTTGTTTTTTTTTTTTAATAACTCCTAAACAAATAATAGTGCTTATTTAGAAGCTAAAATACAGCCTGTCTGCCAGCCTATGCATCTTTGAGTAGCAGTGTACAAAGCAGAGCTTATAGACCAAATGAGTTGTACTGGTAGTATCTGAGGACGGCATTTCGTGGTTAGAATCTAATTAACAAGTCTGTTGATGTTCAAGAGGACACGTGTGTGTGTATATATATAATGTAAATATGTATTTTATATGTAGTAGATATAATACAGACAAAAATGTATAAAATCTAGCACTGCCTCTTAATTTGTTACACTGATTGGTATAAAAGGCAATACTACTTCTGTTGAGTCAGCCAGCAGCTGTGATGCTTTGGTTCTTGTGTGGGAGGGGTGTAAGGGCTGACAGTTGTCTTAAATGAAGTCACTTGCTGATGTAGAAATAGAAGTAAGACTGTGTTCTGGATATACAAGGCTAATGCCAAGAAGATACATTTGTATGAATACAAAATTCTTCTATAATCAAATTTTTTTCCTGTCTTCTAAAGTTGCTTGCTTTTATTTGGATTTTTCTTATTGTTACACCTACACAGAGAGTATAGTCTGGCACATTGTATAGCTAATACATCTTGTATTATTTACCAATTAAAGGAACATGCACTTCGATCTTTCACCATTTCACTGACAGTTAGGGGCAAGCTACTCTTATGCCCATCTTAAGGTTATGAAGGGAGACTGAATTTTAAACAGCATTTCGAGATGAAGGCTAATTTTGCCAAAATAAAAATAGAATTTATTTTTTATTATTTTTATTCCGGGAAAGAGGATTTTTGGGGAGGCAAGCTGATGAGAGTAAGAGTGCTGTCAAAATTGGGAGGAGCATGTTCCAGCATCTCAATTTCTGGATAATGTTAAAATTGTTTTAGTCTTGATATCTTAAATGAAGTTACAGAAGCAAATGGTGCTGTTTTTCCCAGAAAAAGTGGGGATAGTTTCAATGGCCTGCTCAGCACCTTTTTGGATCTTCTGTTAATTTTAAATAAATAAATATCCTAAAACTCAAACATAGTCTAACCTCTAACTAGAGATAAGAACCAGGAGCAAGCTGTATGCTCCAATAACAAACACTTTACCAAATCAAATGTATATCTATCTTCAGAAACAGTATTTACACTTTACTGTTTGCCAGCTCCATTGCTGTTATGCAGGTGACAGTCTGGTTTTGCTCACTGAGCAGTGGCACATGTGATTAAAAGCCAGTATTAAACAAGCAGCTCTTTCTTCTGGATTAACTGTTGTTTTCCTAGGTGAATATAAAGAGATTATTCTGTAAGTCCTACTTAACAACTTCAGCTGTTTGTTCGAAGAAAGATGAAGTTGTTACGATGCCGCAGAACTTGCACCAGTGGTTGGATCAGAAAAAAGGTTTAACAGCTGACTCTGTTGGTTAAAATATAACATGCCCTGTGTCATATAAGCTGACTGCTGAGAGAATCACAGGTAGCATTAGAGGCAGGTAAAGGGCATCTTTGGCTTTCCCCTCAGATTGTTAAGAGGACTAAAACATTTCTTTACAGGTTGTAAACATAGGCTTTATAATTTCTTTTTATTTTGGTTATGCTTTTTGAACTTGTAATCAAAACTTAATTGTCTCAACAAATCTAAATACTGTTTTGTTTTTGCTTTTTCTTTCTAGGGTCTGTTGAAATAACTGAAGCAAATCTTGTAAGAGATGTTTTATATGTCTTCCAGGGAATAGATGGCAAAAACATCAAAATGTGCAATTCTGAAAATTGCTATAAAGTGGAGGGGAAGGTACTGTATGGTGGCTTGTATTTCATATATGAGCAGAGAGGTATACAGAGGAAAAATAGCCATGAAAAACATATAAAAAAGTTAAAATATTATTATAGGTCTTTATTCCCTCCCCCAGCTTTTATTTTATTTATTTTTTTTTAATAAAACAAAGTGGTTTCAGTAGAAGTAAATTGATTATTAGGTTCCAAAAAGAAACTGTAGCATTTCATAAGATGTGAATGGGCTCCCAACTCTTAATCCAGTAGAAAGACTCCTATGTTATGGCTTAATTTGAGGATTTTTGTAATCATTTCGCCTCTCGAGTATATAAAATATAAAGCAGATACAAGTGTTGCCTACATTATTATTGGATTAAATTTTAACTGCCTGAGATGTGGAATGGGTGTAAGTCACTTGATGTTATGGTCTTGAACCCAATTTGTAAGTGAACATCTAGATGAGTTCATGCGGATTACCCGGTGACAGAACAGAAGAAAATGCTGATGTGAATTTGAATGTAGGTGTCAAATAGGGAACAAAAGAACAGGAATGGTACCTGAGAGAGAGATCTTGCTTTAAGGTGGTGAGGTGTTAAGCATATCTGCAAAAACCCCCCAAGGTTGAGATTGGATCAGCCAGAGCAAAGAACAGAAGTATGGCACTAATTTCCTTAGCTTGTTCTCACTCAGTGTTCAGCCAGTACTGCTTCAGAACTCAGTTTCTGCTTGCTAATTGGTTTTCATGTTCAAATGGGAAGACAATGCTTCTGATTTTACTTGTATTAAGGACGTACTACCATGACAATATTACACAATCCTGAAATGGTGGGGAAATTTTTGGGCCATTTCATGTCCCAAGAGCACAGTGGACAGGTAGTAATGTTGGTTGTAACAGCAATAATTTCCTTTGTTCCTCCATAATAGCAAAACTGTTACTTTACAGTGACTTTTAGGGCTGCTTAGTGGAGGGTAGATGAGAAACTTAACTCTTGTTAAATCAGTTAAAACTTATCTCTAAACAGATGCTTAATAAACAGATCTTTTGTACCTGCAGATGCTGAAAGTTTGTAGTTCCCCAACACCTGCTCTCAGTTACTTATATTCCATATATAATTTAGATTATATATGGCAAAGAAAAGGCAGCATAAGAGATTTTTCTAGAGGAATGTGAAAGAAACTTAATCAGTGGTTGCAGAATCAGCACTGTAGGTTTCATTGGTTTTCTGTGTAGCTTTCATATCAAATACACTAGTTTGTGGTAGGAAGCTCTTTTAGTTTGAATTTGTAATTCTGTTACTACAGGGAGTTAAATTACTCACCACAAGCCACCTGCCTAGTGCTTTTGCCTGAGAACCTTGCCTTAAGTTATTTTTGAGAAGTCAGTTGTCTTCCATGCTTCCTTATTGGCATTTTTACTGAGCTACTGAACGCAGTGAAGATGAAATTATTTGACTCACTAGAGCTACAGCTGCAACTTTTTTTGTTGAACAAGGGGGACCAAGATGATACCTCCTCCAGCTGTATTTATTGACTGCATGTTAGGCAAAATAGTAGTCAAGGCACGTAGTCCTCCCTCAGCTGCACAAAGAAAATCTCATTGTACACAGTCTGTTTTTTCCAGAAAGAAACACACTTTCCAAGCTGTTACTCTTGCGTGAATGTTTTCTGATGTCAGTGTTAATATTAGATCTGATGATGACATTCATCAGTGGATAAGCTATCAGCCTCTGATTTGATCTAGGAGATACAAATAACAACACTGAGTCAATTTTGCTTGTTCCTTGTTTAATTTCAGCGGATGTGTATCGTACTCGGTGCTTGTCAAGGCCTCTGTAGTTGCAGAATTCTAAATAGTTCTTATGTCATCTCTTTGGTTTTAGCTGTGGGCAGTTTCTAACTGTGTCCAATTACACTTGTTTGGGCTGGAATTTACGCTGCAGAAGTTGTTCAAAGTTAGAACTGTGCCTGTGTAGCTAAACAAGAGGGCCAGGAACTAAACTCTGGTCTTACAACCAAATGCTGCTGCCTTGTGCAAGCCCACCCTGGTGTGGCTAACACACTCTGACACTGATTGTTGTCGTGGAGAATGCCTGTACTGCTAACTAAAACATTTAATGAATGAGATCGATTTCTAGTTCTTTGGCAGTCTGTTTAGCTTGTTAGAGCACTTCCTTGCTCTGGTTTGAACTGTTCCAGCTGGCTCTCCTAATTATTAAAATTGTCCGTAGAGGTGGGGTAGGCCCAGCTGCTGTGGGCAAAAGTCAATCTCTGCCTCTTGGCCTATTTTACCAGTCTGATTGTTTGGGCTTTTTTATTCTATGAGATTTTGAAAAGTTGATGATCGTGTTGTTGGGTAATGTGATAAGTAAGTTATGGTAGAAAAAATCTTAAAGTAGAAACAGTGTATTATCCGTTGGTAATTTCAAAGGAAGAAACGTGCTGACATAGGTGAAAATAGTTAAATAGGGTGTTGGGACTAAGGTAGCCTTGCAGGGTGAGTGAGATGCCAGAAGAAATACAGGCACAGACTAAAAGAGCTCAGAGGGACACATGATTAAATACCTTCTAAAAGCTGTTACTGGTGGATCTAATTGAAACCTTGGAAGTTGGATTCTGCAAGCTTGTGTTCCTCATAGCTAGCCTGGCCTAGTAGTACCTGATGGTTTATTATATGTTAAAGGTTTGTTTCATGTGTAGGAGTAACTAACTATTTTCTCAGTGTTTCTTCATTAGTTTGTGATTGGCTCTTCTAGAACTTTAGTATTTTCAGTCTTGCTGATTATCAGGATAAGATGATGTCTCATTCTATGACAATTTGCAGATTTCTTCCTTCTGCAGACGTTTTTGTTACTGCCGTAATTGGCTAATGTAAAAAAGAGTGGATGAATACTGTTGCGTTAAGATTCCCAAAAGGAAGTGTCTTGGAAGTAGCCAGTAGTTGCTGCTGTTTTTTCAGTGCATGTGTGTAAAATTTAATGCTAATTATACGATTGTCTGGGGTTTTTTGGCACTTTCTGTTATAGAATGTAGAAGTTTTGTTTCTTGAACTGGCTTGTTTTGTGAGACAGAGGGACTTTTGTGATGAAACCAGTATTGACATGGTAAATTTGACTTAATTGCAAGTTACTGTTTCTCTTAACTTTCTAGGTGAGCTTGTCCAAGTCTCTCAGAGATACTACAAGCAGACTTGCAGAGCTGGGATGGCTACATAATAAAATAAGAAAATACACAGACCAGAGGAGTTTGGATCGTGCATTTGGACTTGTGGGACAGGTAGGTCAGCTAAAACCCAAATGCAGCTACAACCTATTGGTTTTGTTTCCCTAAGAAACTACTGAGTAAATGCAGTACTACGATAATGCATAAACTTTTGAGCTTGGATCATTCATCATTTGATTTACTCCTTTCATGGACTGCTGCTTTTGATATGGGCCTTAGTCTGAAGGCAAGCAAAAGGCACTTGCTCTTGCTGGTCTTGAGGATTTTTCCCTGTCATTTGTAGCTGGGAAGTCTCATGCATAGATTCCTTTCCTTAATCTCCTTTGTTTGAAAGAAAATCATGTTTTTTTAAATTATTCCTGCATGTTGATAAACAATAACATTGCTTAAATGGGGTGTTGGCATCCCCTAAGTTAATTAATCACCAATTCAGTTGTTAGTGACCTATGCAGGAGACATTCTTGTCAGCTATTGTTGATGTTCATATGTTTGGACTGCACTAACTTACATAAAATGCAAATACCCCATTATCTTCTGCCCTTGCTTTTGAATACAGCATCAAAAGAATATTAATTTTTGTTTTTATAGGTTTCATCATCATGGTTTCTAGTCTACAGTAACTTCACTGCTGCTGTAATAGCCAAAACCACATTTACTGCTAAGGCATTCCCGTTTCCTCTCACTTGCTCCCTCTATAAAACTGGATATTATCCCTTCTGAGTCGACAGAATTGTTATCCTTGCCTCTAGCCATAACATCCTACCTAATCTGCCAAGAAATTGATGTGCTTCTCCCTTCAATCTAATTTTTCTTAAGAGGTCAGTAGAGACACTGTAGTGCTTCCTACTTTTCTGATGTTTTATTCTGTTGCATTCTGTCTCTTATTCTAAATAACCCTTCTGGTTACATATAAATAATTATTTTTCTAGTGATCCAATTCTGATTTCCATGTCTGACATTGTAGTGTTACTGTGTATGCATTTTCTTCAGACTCTCCCCCTTATATCTAAGTGAAGTTTCTTATTCTTTATTTAGTAGCTTCTGGCTTTTCCTGTCTCTGGCTTTAATCTTCAAGTTTACAGCAAGGGGAGAACTTTAATTCTTCAGTGGATTCCAGTGTGCAGTATCTCCGTTTCCATGTGCAGGTTTCAGATCTGCAGAAGGCTGTGCAGTTGGTTACCTGACTCTGCATAGCTCTACTGCTGTTAATGTTGCTTGAGGCAAGCACTTACATCACTTAACATTTATTTCTAGGACATAAGCATACAAATAAAAAGATGTGTTCTGCTCCTGCTGTCAGTATCTGGGCACAATTCTTCATGGCTGTTACAGCTGAGAATTTCAGATGCTGCGCACTGTGCGTTAAGGAATTTAGCACAAGAATATATTCTGTATTATAAAGCATCTTTTGCCAACATTTTAAAAGAATGCTTTTGTAAACCACATGTAGGATAAGATGTCTGTCACCTTTTTTATGATGATTCTGGTGGCTATTCTATCTACTTCTAATACTTATCAATACCTGACATTTTGTGTAGTAACAACAATGTATTACACTTTATATTTTCTACCTTTACTGCTTAGTATGTCCTCAGAAAGCAAAAAGAATAATCAATAATAACTTGTCTTGGGTTTTGACATTTTGCCCATTAAGGTCCAATTGAAGTAGCAGACATTAAATTTTTTTCTTATGAACAAGCATTATTTCCTTCCTGAATTCTCTTTTGCTGCAGACCAAATTAGAATTCTAGGATAATGTCCAGTTTTTCTGTAACAGTTTGGAAACAAAAATCTGTAGTCTGTGATGCAGGAATTGGCTCTGGATGTCAATTTTAACTTCTAAAGCTTCTTTGGAAAAATTGGTGGCCAGTAGATCCTAAATCCTTTTGGCTACTGAATCACTGAAGTCAGTGATTATGTTCTTCCTTTTTGATCAGGTGTGTAGTGCCTTTGAGTGTTTCCTTGGAGGCTCTGCTCTACCCTCTATCTTGGCAAGTGCTACTTTAATAGGTTCAAAAATATACTGAAGAAGCAAGTGAGAAGAAATGAATGTAAGGGGATTTCTTTCTGCCCTTCAGTATCCTCTGGAATAGAATGAATGTCAAATTTCTTTGTAATTTGTAACGTTCAGTTGAAGAAAAGAACCTCCTTTCCTTATAAAGGATACAATGGCAAGATTAATGACTTTTTTTTTCCCCCTAGGCTTCTTAGCTGCTTAGCAGGAAAGAAGATTTATTTTCTTCTTGTAGAAATGATTTCTCCCTTTTACATACTCTAGTGAATAAATATTTTACTTCAAGCTCTTGGGTTCTTTCTGTGAAGCTTTCCTTATTTTTTCCAAATTATTTTGACTGTGATTTTAAAAGATGTTTAAGGGAAAGTCCTGGGAAATTTCCCAGTTAAAAAAAAAAAAACGAACTCAAAACAAACCACATTAAAATAGGTTATCAAAATTGTTAGCTGAGAATAGGGTAGAAATCAGTTCTGAAGAATTTTTATGTGGACACAAGAAACAAAACATATAAAAAAACTAAGCACACTTGTGGGGGTTTTTAAGTCCAAAGTTTTCAACTTAGTCCAAAATTAACGAGCCATATTTTAAATTCTGTTTTGGAAAATGCATTGCAGAAATTTTTTTAGTCTTTATGTTAGGTTAAGGCCATTACAAAAACAAAGCAAAACCCCACAACCTCAAACTGTGGGAAATTCTTCATTACTAAGCAAGTATTTTTTCCACAGATTTTTAAAAATCTGCTGTTACTTATTTTTAAACAAACTAAAGTAGCTGTGCCTAGAATTGTTTTACGAAGAAGAAGCTTTGCTTTAGTTCAGGTCTGAATTAGCTTCTACGCATTTTACAGATTTCTTAAGATACTTTGTGTTCCATTTCAAGTGATAATCCTACACAACTGCGAGTTGATATAAAGGCCAAAAATTTACCTGATCCAGCAGCACTTCCTGGAAGTATTTTTTTTCCAGCATTGTGTTTTCTTGTTCATGTCTATAGTCTATACTAAAAACACAATCATGGTTGCCCAGCTTCTGTGTTCTATAATTAGAGTTCTTCCTGAAGTTGAAACTCTTACGTTTCTACGTGTTGTGTTTTAGATGGTTATTAAAGAGCTTCAACTGGGTCACATTATAATTTGCACATCCCTGTGCTAAGTATGAATGCTGTTATTGAGATGATGTGTCTCTTTTAAGAGTACATTTGTCATAGTTTAATCTACTGATAGAGTTAAACCAGCAAGAAACAAAGGCACTTGACAATGTGTGTCTGTTTCCGGAACAGGAATGTGCCTCTCTTAGGGCAGGACTTACACCTTGGCCGGTTCCCCTAAGAGTTGGCTTTGATGTTGAAACTTAGAGCTGAGTCCCTTCAGGAAATTTCTGACAACTTGGAATTGTGGTGACAGAATTGAAACTATTCTGGATGGAACCAGAAAGACTTTTTTTAATTCTGATTATTTTTCAGGTTTTTTCTTTATTTTTTCCCCCTCCTCTTTCTTTTACAGAGTTTTTGTGCAGCCTTACATCAGGAACTTAAAGAATACTATCGACTTCTGTCTGTTTTACATTCTCAGGTAGGTTAAGTGGTTCTTTTTTAACTTTTCTGTTTTGCTTTACATTATCTAAATATCTCCTAAAGGATATACCTACATATTTCATTAGAGCGTGAAGGATGTGGAGCAGTTTCTGTTGTCAGCAGCCACAGTTCTCTGACTTGTATGTTTCATACTATTTGGATGTATGTACCCTTGAACATTTGTCTCTTAGAGGTTCACTGGTATTTGATGCATTACATAAGCAAGGAATATAATGTGTGTTACTAAGCCTCTGCCCTGTTTTGTATCCATTTTGAGAGTTTCATCTTGCATAAAATATCTTTATCATTCATATCCCAAACAGTGATGCATCTTTGAAGGGGGAGGGAAAAAAGATAATTCAAGCAGTGCATTGTTCAGCAGTTGGTAATAACAATTACAACTTTTTCTTCTTCTGGGGAAGCTTGTGCACTTTTCTTGTCCCTTCAGTTAGTTTGCAAGAGTAAAGATTTCTGTTTTACAGGTGTTGCAGTGTTTTACTGTTTTTCTGTAACATATAGACCAAATCAGTAGGATGATCTTGCAGTTTGTCCACAAATGGTTATAGTATGTGCATCTAGATGCTGGCTTTAAAATAAAATACACTTTTTTTTTTTTCTTCTGCTTGACTTTTTTTGTTTTTTTATGTAGGGCCCTCAAGGAGTTAATTACTTTTAATGGAGAAAAATTTATTCTAAGAACAGATCTCAAGTTAAATTGCCTTTTAAAATTCTTTCTTCTAAAAATCTGTATGGTTTAAGTCATAGACTTTTGTAAATGTTTTCAAGGCATCTCTGCTGCATAACTCACTTGCAATTCTTTAACTTTTAATTTTTGGAATGCCTATCATACATGCATTTTGCTTATTTTTTCTGGTTGTTATCCAGTTATTTTTGTACTTATTTCCTGCTGTGTCCAAAATGCGTTTGGTCTTCTTGTTTACTGGAATTTTGATTTATTCTAACTTTAAAAACTTCTTGACCATGGAAATATTTCTGAATTCTTTGAAGTGCAGCTTCCTCTACCCTTCCTGCCCCACTAAACCTTTCGAAAGCAGAGATGAGCATGGTGGGAGGAGAAGCCTGTGAGGAGAAAATGAAAGGAAGGTTCTGGGATGGCTTATTTTCAAACTGTGTGTGCCTTTGTGGCCGGTTGACCCTGGCCAGCAGCCAAGCACCCACCCAGCCTCTCACTCACCCCTGCCTGTTCAGGAATGGGCAGAAAATCAGGAGCAAGACAAAAGGGCAAGTCAATCAAGTTAGTGACAGTTTAGAAAGGAAGCAAAAGCTGTGCGTGCAAGGAAAGCAAAGTAAGGAATTCATTCACTGCCTCCCATCAGCAGGCAGATGTCCAGCTGTTTCCTGGCAAGCAGAGCATCAGGATATTTAACACTTGCTAGGGAAGACAAACTCCATTACCACAAATGTTCTACTTTCTCCTGCTTTCCGTGAGCTTTTCTCCCTGAGAAAGCTTTTTGTTCTCCATATGCTTGGAAATGGTTTCCAGGGTTAGTCACTCTGTCAGTGTCCCAGGGAACTGAGTGAGTCTCACTGCTGTGTAGTTCCGTGGCTCCTCCTTCTTGAAGAGTGAATTTGCTTTCTCTCAGTTGTCAGAAGCCTTCTCTAAATACTGTCTTTCAAAGCTAATTGAGAATGCCCTTGCAGTGACATTGTCCAGTTCCCTCACCAGCACTCACAAATGCATCCCATCAGGTCTTGTTAGACTTACACAAATCCAGTTTTTTCAGTGTTCCCTAACCTGATCCTTCTCTACTCAGTCTCCCTTTTTCCAGACTTCCCTTCTGCTCTCAGATAACATCTAGTCTTCCCAACAGCAAATATTACCAAAATAACAAGGCAAAAAAGACATTAAGTACCTCAGCATTTTCCATTTTGCCTGTCTCTGCTTTCCAGCACCATTCAGTAGCTGGACACAAACATTTTCGCAGTCTTACTGCTGTTCTTGTTTTTGCTCTTCATGTTCTTTGCTGGATTCATCTTCAGTGTTAGAGTCCATGCATGTATGGAGTGTGTTGAAGTGTGTTCTTGTAGGGAACAGTCAGTACAGTGTCTAATGTACAGTTCTGCTGCTGGAGCACACTGGAGTTTCTGGGGAATCTGGGTCCCTCAGCACCCAACTGAAGGGATTCTCAGAGTCATGTTGTGTTTGTATTTTCAAAAAGCTCCTGGCAACATTCCTTCCCAAGGGCTGTGAAAGAAAGCAAAGAGATCCAGCAGTGGAGGAGAAATTGTTTTGTGACTTGAAGGCTGGGAAGGCTTGGAGGTCACACTGCAGGATGGGGAATAAAAACCCCTGTGAATTTCAATTAGTTGAAAACATGTAGAAAATTGTGACTTGAAATTCAGTGTATGCTGCATTCTTAGATTCAGCAGATCATACAGGCTACCAGTTTAGGAGTTGTTAGCTGCAGTTCCAGTTCAGACATAGAACAAGAGTCTTGTCAAAGGGTTCTGTACTGTCTTTCTCTCTGTAACTTTTTATTATGTCTTCAGAGCTTCCCCCAAATATGTTTCTGCCCCTGAAAGAGTAATCCTGAGCGTATTGTGTACTGTTCCATAGGCTTTTGAAGTCTTTTTCCTTGCAGACTGTTATCATGTTGTCAGCCCATTTAAAAGTGTGAGTCCATGATGAAGATGTACCATCTCTTCTCTGAAGTGAAGGGATGGGTTTTGCTTATGTATGTCTCTTATTATTGCCAGTTTCCAAAGAAAAAACCCTAACATGGGCCCAAGAGCATCCAGAAGCTAATAGAGTTAACTGGCTTTAAGGCTGAGCTTGATATGGATAACACTGGTCTTAGGTTTCACTGATCTGTTGTGTTGGAACAAAAAAAAAAAAGTGAAAGATCCGAAAATACAGAGTAGTTTGGTTATCATATACAGGAAACAGCATCTTTTCTAAGAGTTTCTCTGCTTGGACTGCTGTAGGAACTTCCTTTTGTATTCTTAGTTTGTGTTCCTTTTCCTGCTTGTCTCACCTGTACTGGTATGGGATCTGCATTTACACCTCAGATGCAAATATTTGGTTTTTATTTTCCAGGGTGTTGCAAGATTCATGGTAGTCATATTGTGACAGATTTTTCTTACTGTAGCTTTTAAAGCTTTTTTTCCAATGGTAGTAATTTCTTAATCTGACTATATGACTAACTTGAGTTCTGATGGCTTCTGGAGGAAGACATTGAACAGAATTTGTCCCATGTTGAACTAAAATAAGCTGGATGTGCAGTAATAAAATGTTTACCTCCTACACCTTGCCTTTCCTTTAGATGTTTTTCTTTACTCTTTTCTGAGCATCTCTGAACAGTATTTGCTGCCTTGCAGGATCTCTGCTCTCTATTCCTTTGTACTTGTCTCTTTTTGTGCCTATCTATCACCTTGCTTTCTTTAACTTTTTTACCCTTTTTGCTTTGTCTGCCTTTCTACACTTCTGCTTGTTGCTGTTCTTTCACCTGCACTTGATTCTCCGTTTTCAGTAGATTGGCTCTTGGGTTTTGGCTCAGAGATTTAATGAGAGTACACATAACACTGGGTATTTCAAGTGTATTAGTAAAAATCTGATGTCTGACAAAAGCTATGAAATAACAGTTCTGCTTCAGTTTTGCCAATTTTATTCCTTGACGTGTCTGTTTCTAATTTCAGTTGCAATTGGAAGATGATCAGGGTGTGAATCTGGGACTTGAGAGCAGTTTAACACTTCGCCGCCTTCTAGTCTGGACATACGATCCTAAAATAAGGTTAAAGACGCTTGCAGCACTTGTTGATCACTGTCAAGGTCTGTTTAACATTAATACTTCTGGGGAAGTTATGTAACTGTGTAGTTGTGCATGCCAGAGGTGGATATCAATAATATTATTGCTTGTTTGGGCTTTTTTAGAAAATTTTGAGTAGCTGATCCAGAGATTTGCTCTGTTGGTTTAAGCAAAACATGACAAATTCTAGTGCTGTTTTGACACTTCCTGCTTTTTTCAAACTAGAATGTGCTCTAGAAGTCCTTCAGATTTTAAGCATGCACTTTTCATGCTGTTTTCAATTACTCAATTTAATCATCTTTCAGAGATTGTCACACTTAAAGAATCTTACTAATACATAATTAAATTATTGGCTTGGTCTCTGTATGAGTATTATGCAATTCCTCTCCATATGATGGCATATAGAAGTCATTTGCCACTTGTCTGCAGATTCATGTGAAGCAGCAAAACTTCACAAATCTGCAAATTTGTGAAGTGTGTAACTGTGTTGGCAACCCACAGGAAAGTGCTGAGGAGTCATGTTGGAGTTGACCAAAACTTTGGCCAGTAACTGACCCATTGTCTGTGGTTCTCCCTAAGGGCACTTCTGCTTTGTGAGATTGTGGCCCTTTAGGAGGAGCATCCTATCCAGAAAAAGCCTACACCATCTGCTTTACCTTGATTATTGGAACTTGTAACAAATTTTACAAAAGAGGACTTTACTTCTTAAGACATTCACGAAAACTTTGAATTCTGTGGTCTCTGCTGCAAGGAACCTTGAAGCTGTGCAGCATAACAGCAGAGCAAATATTCGTTCTATTTTTTAACTTTTTTTTTTTTTTTTGACAACCTTTCAATTGCAAGGAAACAGGAAATACTACCTAATGGAACTATGGTGGGAACTATAACCAAAAAGCATGAAAGATGTGTTTGTGTGCATGTGTGCACACAACATCTGAGAGCATCAAGTGCAGGAGAGGAGGAAAACATACTGAGGCTCCTTTAATGCTTTTCTGGTGGGGACAATGGAGTGAAAAGCAGCATAGCATCAACGTTTGTGTGTTATCTGATGCCTTGAAATTTGCATTCCCCCAAGCTACCATAAAGTAGACAGAGAACTCTGCTTAATGCTTTAGTAAGATTAATAATTCATGCCTTAAAACCTAGGAGAATTCCCTGTTAACATTAAGAAATGTACTTTCGGTACATTTTAGAATTGCTGTTCAGCATGCTCTGAGTGACACATGACTAGTTAAAATCAACGACTGCTGAATTTAAATGGGGTGCATATGGTTTTCCTTCATACATTTCTGTGCCTCTTCCCTATGATCTTACAGGGAGAAAAGGTGGTGAACTGGCCTCAGCAGTTCATGCCTACACTAAAACAGGAGACCCCTACATGAGGTCGCTGGTTCAGCACATTCTTGGCCTCGTATCCCATCCTGTACTGAATTTCCTTTATCGCTGGATTTATGATGGAGAGCTGGAGGATACATACCATGAGGTAACGTATGTGCTGTGGTAAATATTTTATATCTTTTTGCTTTGGAGGTATCTGTGGGAAGCTTAGATGAGAATTTGAAAAGCAGACCTGTGATGAAAATGTGTAACATAAATAACCCATACACACAATAACAAAATATCACTATCTTTGTGAATTCAATCAGTTTTGGTACCTTCAGCGTGTGAGGATACAGCATGTTGTCTTCAATGAGTCATTGCCTGGGTCTTGTCTAGTAAAGTTAGAACGGTGGACTGACAATAGGTGCTTGCTTCTGAAGAGAAGTCTTTTTTGTAACTTTTCTCTTAGTGTAGCAGTAGTAATCTATGCAGAGTTCTTTTTAGAAGGCAAGCCCTTATATTTAGAATGAAGTTCAGATGTTTGACTATTTACTGTAATCCTTAGCTTAATAAATAACTTCAGTCTGTCAGAATGGGTAGATGAGGTTTATAGTTCCAGAGCTGCTGTAGAAACTGCAGTTATTTGTTGTGACTTCTGTAACAGCAAGTTCCAGTAATTGTCATTTTTCTTCGTAAAAATGTTTTTATGCTTTTTTAAGGTTTCCCAACACTTTCCTGTCTCCAGTCAGCAGAGTATTTTTAAAGTGACTTCTTTTTTTCGTTGCAAGAAGCTAAAGTATCATTTTTTAAAATGAGTTGAGCACTTCTAAGACCCATCTGAGTAATTTTACTTGAGAGTGAAATATGCTGTGTGTTTTCTTGGACTGTGCTGCTTTTGGTCAAAATTCAAATGAGTACAAATATCAGCCACAGCTAATTTTTGAGGTCAGCATTAGGAGACTTATATAAAATGTCTATGAATTTTTGACTAGTAGTGTAGTAGTTTCCCAACTGCTCCTCAGACATGTGAGGTGTTAAAATTTTGGGGGTTTATGTTTAGCTTTCAACTCTATGTTAAAAAATTTACATGTATAGTGTAAGAGTGTTCTTAATACTGAAGATCCCCATTGGATGTGTTGTACTGAAAACTACAATTTTCATACCATAGGAACAGTTTTGGAACAAAGGCAATTGACCACTTTTGGTGGAAATGGTATTTGGAGGCAGTGGAAAAAGTTCTTGTCAAAAAAATGGATATCTTGTTTGACAGGATGAGGACAGAATCCATTGAAAAGCCACTTTAACAAAACTAACAAAGCAGGTTTAGTTTCTCACAAATCAGAGTATTCTCTTGTGTGGAGTTGAGAGACTAGCATTTGATCACCAGTTCAATTGCAAGATTTTTGGGGGTTTTCCTTTCCCCTGCAGTTCTGCACCTGCTAAAATATGAGAGATAAAAATAGAACCAGCAAAGTAGAAGCATATTATATTTTGAACTTCATCTCCTACTCTAACTATATAACTAATGGCTGGAAAAAGTGCTATACACTTCTGTATTTCATAGTGGATGTTTTACAGATTGACTACCTAAGGGTAAAGTGTGCTAAGTTTCATATCATATAGAGAAGATTAAACTATGTGAGCTGTGCTCTAACTTCTTCTTCAGAGTTGATATTGGTCAACATATAGTTTGCATATTCATTGCCAGGACATCTCTGCATGTTAGAAATCCAAGTTAAAAACCCAACCTGAAATATTTTTACAGTTTTCTGAATACAGAAGTTAAATTCAGGGGTAGAGAGTTATCCATTAATATTTTGGTTTTAATATTTTTTTCCATCTTCAGTTTTTTGTAGCTTCAGATCCTACAGTTAAAACAGATCGGTTGTGGCATGACAAATACACTTTGAGGAAATCAATGATCCCTTCCTTTATTACAATGGAGCAGTCAAAAAAGGTATGAATCCAAAAGTTAATCTGATCTGTTTGCTCTGTGCTTCTGCTTAGATTTTCATTGAGGAAATAAAGGTCAAATTTAACAGTTAATAGTTGGAAATTTTACAATTGTTTGCTGAGGAAGATGGTGCGACTGTTTCTGCTTTCCATTCTCTAATTGTTAAACTTTATTTAAGGAAATCTCAAAGAGGGGGAAAAGAATTTTGTGTTTAAAACCTTTTCATGTTAGCACTGAAGTTTTGAATTAGTGTGGATTGTGAAGCTAAGAGCACAGAAAGATAAGAAAATATCTTGTTGTACCGGTAGCTGTGAGTGGCTGTTTTGTTTCGTATTTTATTCTTTTCTTTCCTTGTATGCAAATCATTTAAAAAAAAAATCTTTTTTTTTTATTCAGGTCCTCTTAATAGGAAAATCCATTAACTTCTTGCATCAAGTTTGTCATGATCAAACTCCGTCCACAAAGATGATTGCTGTGGCAAAATCTGCAGAGTCCTCAAAAGATGGTAGAGTATTAATGTTACTCAGTGTCTTCCCTTTCAGCTCAGCTCTGTACACAGTATCGGGTTTAGTCTGTAAACTAACTGGATAGTGGGGTGAAAAGGGGTGCAGAAGTCCCATCTGCTCTAAAATACAGACATTTTAGGGGTTACTTTTTATGAAAGGTGTATGATGATGCATGTCAGTAGTTTTCTTAATTTGATTTGTTTACTGGATGGTTGTTAATATACTGAATTTCTGAATTAAACCAGTCTGCCTTCAGCTGACTTTGGTTGAGGGATCTGGGGTGGGAGCAGGGATATTCTTGCGTGCTGTGGTGATGGAAAAATAATAAATACTCAATTAGTTGTAAGTAAGAGAATGAGCAATAAAAACAGGACAGAACCCTCTCCGTAAATGCACTACACCAATATGTCCAAGGAAAATTGAGAGTGTGGAAGGTTAGTAAAATTCTTTTTGAAAAATACTTGAAATTGGGGGTGCCAGCTCTTGAATGTTAAACCAGTATTTAACTATCAGAATTCCTTCAGGTTGTTTTGTGTTATTTAGAACAGATTCCAGTTTTAATTAGTGAGAACTTATACGCTATTTGGGTTTATTTTTTGGTGGCATATTCATTGCCATGAAATTAACATCATTATGGTGAAAGATAGCAAATGGTAAACATCTAAGCCAAGGAGACTTCATGTGTAAATACTAAGCAAGGAATGTGCAGGATGCTGCTCCATCTAGGAGAAAGGACAACTTGCTGCCTTCTGATGCAAGTGATATTTTGCTACTCTAACTTCTTTTGATAATTTTTTTAATATACTGAAGATAGTCTAATTGTTAAGGTGTAGCTCACTGGGATAATTTCTCTGACGCTAATCACCTAAATATAGGTTTTCTGTCAAGTTCTTGTTTTCTGAAAACATCCTTCTTTGCACTTTGCCATATGTTTCATGCCTTATATTTTCTGTTACTCCTGTTCTTAAATATGACTTTATTATATGACTTTGAAGCTTGGTTTTTTGAGATTGTCTTTTTTTTTTCCCCCTCCCGATTAACCTTATATTAATTTTTATACTAAGTCTTCACAGCATGGACTTCTAGTATGAATACCTCCAAGAAAGATGTTCTCATAATAAAAACCCATTCATATCTGGAAAAATAAGTCATCTAATGATGTGATTTTTGTACCATGTGTAGTGCTTGCCTAGTCAAAGATGTGTTTGAAGTGCAGAGAGATCAGGGTTAAGTGAATAAGGGCCATAAATGCATTTGAACAGTCATCTTGCCAGCTACTCCTGAAAAAGGGAAAATCATTCTTTGGCTACACTACTTTTACCACTTTATGCAGCATTTATGGCTGTGCTTTTCCGATAGTTTTTTAAATTTGCACTTGTTTCTCTGTCCTTGATTGAATGGGAGATCTGCACAAATACAGGTTTCCTATTATGTGGGGAATGAGAGTTTCAAAGCAAATCCATTATCTTAAGTGCTGAGAAGAACTGTTTGAGAGGGAAGCGTTGTTTTAGAAACAGATGTTACTGCATGCAGTGTGCTGAACACATGCTGAGCTTACAGGCTGCAGCCTAAATACCTCGTGGTATTTCGTGCTTTACTTAAATCATAGAATCGATTGCGTTGGAAAAGATCTCTAAGATCATCAAGTCCAACCCTTGGTCCAACTCCAGTCCATTTACCAGATCATGGCACTCAGTGCCACATCCAATCTCAGTTTTAAAAACTCCAGGGACGGCGAATCCACCACCTCTCTGTGCAGGCCATTCCAATGCCTGATTACTCTCTCTGGAAACAATTTTTTCCTGATATCCGACTTAAATTTCCCCTGGCAGAGCTTAAGCCCGTGCCCCCTTGTCCTATTGCTGAGTACCTGGGAGAAGAGACCAACCCCCACCTGGCTAGAACTTCCCTTCTGCATGAAACTGTGTTTGTGTTTAGGGCATTTTGCCCATTTAAACCTGAAAGAACATTCTGTGTCAGTGGTGCTGGAAATGCTTCCTTTTGTGCTTGTTTATGCCAGCTGACAATATCCTGAGAGTCTCTTCAGATCATTGCTTATTGCAAGATCATGGAAAGCTAGGATGCCAGCCTGAGTTCTGGAGGCTTTTTCTCATTTTAAATATGAGTATTTCACGGACTTGGCTGCATTTTTTTATTTCTTTCATTTACTTTGGGATCTTAACTCTTGTTTCCCCAGTTTCCTTTTTCATGCTGAAGTCATTATGGTGTAGAAAACTGAACATGTATGTAGAAGTTGGTCATCTTGCCTGACAGGGAATTGTAGCACTTGGGGAAGAGGGGGATAGTAAAAGAGGCAGATAAAGTGACTTCTGCTCTAGTATCTAACTGTTCGGTTTGGGGACTTCTGAATGGACTGCACACTATGTTTATTAGCAACTCACAGACCTGTCAGTGCTTCTAGTCTGACCCGTTCTTTACCCATTTCTGGCTTTTCAGTGTCCTGACATAATTTTGCTCAGTTTTCAAAGTTTGCGCCTCTTGTTTGTTGAGGTCAACAACCTTTCTAGCAGTTTTGTGTGTCAAACAGGGATGTTGTTGCATTCCCTGTGTGCTGGTGTGTGTCTATACAAAGGTGGTGTATTAGCTCCATATGTAAAATTGAATTTTCCAGTCTGAAATGAAGGGCTGTAGCCGGGTCATTTCCTTCAAGGGAAGGGGGGGGAGCATGACTAAGGAGAGGGGAAAGGTTTGGGTTTTGTCCTCAGCCATAGGTACTGCCTTACATATGCTCACCCCTACTTGAATGGAGCAGGACCAGCATGTGTGACATGGTAGGCTTGCCGTAGACAAGCTAGGAAAGTGCCTGCTGCCTGTTGGCTTTGCTTGTGCCTTGAGCCAGTCCCAGGCCCAAGCTTTGTGCCCAGTAGCTGAAGATACTAGCTCATAACTCTTTTTGGATTGGCTTGTTCCCTCTCTTGTTTTGCCCACTAGGCTTGTTTCTTAAGAAAGGACACTTGCAAAAAGATCATTGGGTTGTTGCAGCTTACTGTGTTCTGTCTGTGAAACTCCAGGGCTTTTCTCCCCTTATGAAAGTTCTTCCATCTTCCTCCAAAGCCCTCAGTGAGGCCAGGTCAGATGGCTGGTGCCACTGTGCACACAAGCAGCTGCTCTTGAACCTGTCTTTGGACAATACCAGTAAAGAGGACAGGATCTGCTGACAGGGAAAGACCGTATGAAAGTCAGAATTGATTGGAGATTCTCACTGCCCTGTTGTCCCGTACCAGAGACACAAATGCATTTACACAAACTGGTGTTTTTCCCTTTTTTCTGACAGTGGGAACACTGCTATGTGCTTCCTTACCTGAGCAATGCAAGAATTGCTTTGGCAGATCACACAAAGTTCTCTGTCTTCACCAGAGTAAGCAGAGATCTTGGTGGGCTGTCTTTCTTGTTTTGCTGTCACTGACGGGAAAGGGGACTTTGAGGGTTCCTTACTGCAGGCTGTATTAATTCTTATATCCCTAAGTTTGATGTGTGTTACTTGACTAAGTGCTATTTCCCTAGTGTAGAGATTTTGAACGCAGCAATGTATTATAAAAAGTGGCATCTCTGACATCTCTGCATATTCTTGCACTTCTTTTGTCTTACAGAGAGCTTCACTGGTTACTGAATGAGAATTTGTAAACCTCAGGGAATGTCATTGAGCCAGACATTGGGAGTTTTTCCTCACTGAAGAGTGACTTCTTTGTTAGAACCACTGTTTCTTCAGCTCATAAGCATTTTATTAATTGAAGCTGAATCTTTTCAGAACAACACAAAACTTGGTTTTAATTTTTTCCTTTCTGCAGTAGAGTTTAAGACTAATCCTGGAGCAGGCAATGCACTGTCCTACACTAATCTACTGTATCTTTGTTTTTCCCCTTAGGGAAATAGTTGTGTAAGTAAAGTTGTTGAAAGTGGGAGTATATCCTTTAATACTGTGGAAGTTCTCAATCTTACAATAGTTGGATATCCAGTATTTGGGGTATTGCTCCATGTTGTCTGAAAAGACCACATTTCTTATGTGCTGGTTTAAAGGTAAACTGGCAGGAGAAATGAACCCAACTCAAAAGAGATCACAAGTCAGAGTTAAAATTTAATAAAAGTATTACAATAAATGCAATGATACAAAGAGAAATTGGTTTTAACCCACAAAACCCAGATGTATATCCCAGCAGTCTGGGGTACAAACAGAATGGTGCTCATTAGCCCCTGTGCTGAGTGCCACATGGTGCCCCTGAGCCCAAAGTAAAACAAAAACCTGTTGGTGACGGTGGTGGTCGCAGTCTGGTCAAGTGGCAGTCACAGTGCTGTTGAGGTTCAGGTCCTCCTCTGGATCCAACAAGTGGTCCCAGAAGTCCCCAAACCCCAAGATTATATACGGTCAGGTTCAGGTGGGAATGCCCAGTACCTCCCTCAGGGTGAGGAGTTTCACAATGGGTGATTTACTTTGTGAGTCATGGGGTATTTTTGGACTTGTTGATGGCCCATTAGCAGATGTGACCCCTGTGGCCGGGGGTGAATGTGCTAATGCCTCCCTGGAGGGGAGTTATCACACTTGAATCATTGGTGTGAAGACCCAGGGTGCTTTAACACTGAGCTTGTAGCCTGAGGGGTTAGGGGTGCCCTGGGCAGCTGCTGCAAATGACCCATTATTAACCGTTTGTTAGTAATGACACACAGGGTGTAGAATACACAGTTTTGGTTACACCCACACAGTAATAAGCTGGTCCTGGCCGCTCTAACTAGGACATCTTGCTATCTCATAACAGCTTTATTGCAGTCCCTTTCTTAATAAGCTTATAATTGTAGAAAATAGTGGCATAAGATTCCTACTAAGGGGCAGTGTCCTGCTTTCTGTCCCCAAATTGCCATGCATTAAAGGTGGAGAAGAAAATAGCAGGTTACCAACTGTCCCCCAGGGATAGAAAGCATATTCCCTTTCCTCTCATTCTCTCTTATATCTGGGAACTCTTTTCTCTTGAATATTCTGATATTCTTATTGTTTGATTCACTTCCTCACCCCACCCCCTGCCTTAGAAGCAGGTTCTGATTTAGGTTCCCCCAACAAAACTTTTCCCTAACTCTGAGCTTTTAGATCTTCTTCAAATTATTTGATTTTGTAAATTGTGGTATTTCAGCAACCTTAAAAAAAACCCAACCTTTTGTATAAAAGTGGTGATTCTTAGTGTAAAAGAATGAGCTCTTGTTGGAAAAAGGAGTTATGTTGAAGTATAGGCTGCTTAAGGCTTGCTTTTACTTTGGCTGTGGCAAATGTATAATACAGTGAATCAGAAGACATAGTTTTTCTGTTTGCATCTTTCAATTCCAAAGCTTGTTTGACACAGTTTTGGAAAAATACAAATTTAATTTTAATCTTTTTTTTTTTTTTTTTTTTTAGCTGCTGATTTGTTCACAGACCTGGAAAATGCCTTTCAAGAGAAAATTGATGCAGCTTATTTTGAGACCAGCAAATACCTGCTGGATGTTCTCAACAAGAAGTACAATCTGCTGGAACACATGCAGGCCATGAGGCGCTACTTACTACTTGGTCAAGGAGACTTTATCAGGCATTTAATGGACTTGCTCAAGTAAGAGAGTAGGAAGGGTAATTATGTTAAGTTTCTGATGCTTTCAAATGTGCATGATCAACACAGAAACTGTATTGCTTTTGGAAGAGGACCCCTCAAGTATTTTGTTCAGTTAAACTTATGAGTTATAACCTTTAAATTCTAAGTTTAATTTTTCTTACCCTGAGGCTCAAACTTTGTTCTTCCTCTGTGATAATAAGTATATGCAGTACCCTTTGACAATGTCTTGCGAAGTTGCACTAAAACAGTTATCTTTATCCTAGCCCTGTGACAGCCTCAAGGATGGATGTTAGCATTTCTCATGCTCCTGTCAGGAAATTTAAGCAGAAAATTTCTAGTGCTCTTAATGCCACCAGTTGGCATTGTTGGGAATATTAGGTCTCTGTGTTTTGGAGTTGTTTGGTCCAAAACATTGTGTCAAAACCCCTCAATGCAATTTGAAAAATTTAATTGATGCCTCACCACCCTGTGTTTTAAGCACTTGGGTACACCCACAACTGTTGGTTTCAGATCTTAAAGCTCACAGCTTCTACGTGCTGATGCTACTGATGAAATTTAGCCTATCAAAAATGTTGTTTACCAAGCTTTTCCTTGGTATAGAAGGAAAGATTTGTAACAGAGTCATTTAACTTGTTCGTAAATAAAAACCATCTGGTGAGATTTGTAGGTGACCATGCTTTTTAAAGTGAAAATTAAAGTTAAGCAGGATAGGGTTGGTTTGTGGAGTCCGTATTATACTTGAGGCAGAGGTAGATAAATGCCACCCTGATACCAGATCCCGTCAGATCTCGGAAGCTCAGCAGGGTCACCCCTGCTTAATACTTGGATGGGAGACCTCCTGGGAATAGCGGGGGCTGTGAGTTCTAGTCCTGAGGACTTCACTGTCACTGTCCAAGCTCGCTCAGCCATGGCAGATGAACCTTAGGACTTAAACGGTGGGGCCAGTTCTGCGCATGCTGTGCCTCACCTAAAAAATCCACTGTGCAGGCTCGAAGGACACACCCACGTGTGGAGAGCCCTTCCCAAATCTTTGTTCACGAAGCCCAGCCATGATGATGATGATTATATTTGAGGCAGAGATAGTGAGAGGGTTTTAAGCACTGATCCTGAGGGAGAGTGCAAGAGTTGCATGTTGCAACTCTTTGGATAGTTTAAGTTACATAGAGGGGGTGGGTTTGTGTGTTGCCAGCACTTCTAAGCCCATGAGATGGCTGTCAGTAAGTTACTCAAAACTGAAATGGAATTACTGATTTTTGTGTGTTAATGATGTAACCTGCCTCATTTTAGATATGGGTGCAACTCAAATTACAATCCTGGTAACTTCAAGTTACTGGCATTGATTGAGGATGAAGTTATTTCTCACGCTGATGTTTAGGAGTATAGTTGCATATGAATAGACATATTCTGCTTATGCTCTGCTCAAATATTTTGTTTATGGATTTTCTTCATGGATAAGACTGAAAGAGTAATAAGTTTTGAATGTCTGTCAGAAAAATGTTTTTGCCATGTGCTGCAGTTACTACTGAATTGCTGCTGCAAAGTACTTCAGTAATATGCTATGACTGTTCCATACCACCAGGCCAGAGCTTGCACGACCAGCTACAACCTTGTATCAGCACAATCTGACTGGAATCCTTGAAACAGCAGTGAGGGCAACAAACGCCCAGTTTGATAATCCTGAGATTCTCAAGAGACTGGATGTTCGACTTCTGGAGGTCTGTTGCATCATGGTGACTGAAACATACCTTAGTGTGTGTGTACCCATGCAGACATATGTGAAACAAAACCTTTCTTATGTGTATATAAATACATTTCCCCTCTGACTTTCCACTGAAGCTTATTTTGAATGATATAAACCTCATTTAATAAGCTTTCTTCTCCCATTTTCTGTCTATTTGTATTTCAAGCTATGGGTTTACAACCATTGACAATATGAAGTTGAGTATTTCAGGCCTAACAGGAATTGATGCTGGTGGCCCTGACATGAGGTTCTGCAAACAGCTTTTACTGCTGATGCTCTTACAAGAACTGGGCTGGGTTGGTGTCTGTGTGTCTGTTGCCTGTAGTTACAAAGAGGGAAGCAGTGAAAGCACAGCTGGGGAAAGAGACCTCTGGTAAGAAGCTTGAATTAATGAGAGAGCTCCAATCCCAGAGGTGGAGTTAAGTGAAGAGCTGTAGCATCTGAAATAAGTCTAGTCCTGCCCAAGAGGTTTTCCCTTCCCTTAGTTTTCCATTACTCGCTTCAATGGAGAAACACTGACATTACAAACATCAACATTTATGGAAGATGAATCTCACCCTTCTATCAAACTCTGAGAAATTTTGTTTAAGCCACTACTTTCAGCAGGGAACTCCTGTATCTCTTATTGAGCAGATGCTTGTTTTCCCATAGGCCTTTGATGAAAGGATAAGCAAGAGTTGTTCTTCAGCAATAACATGTTCTGCTTATGTGTTGAAAGGAGTGTATCTTTTTAATACAGGTATCTCCTGGGGACACTGGATGGGATGTCTTCAGCTTGGACTATCATGTTGATGGACCAATAGCAACGGTAATGTCATATACTGCTGTCTGTGAGTGTGACTTGGGTACTGAATTGAATTGCTAAATACATGTTTACTGAAATAACCCTTTTTTGTTCTGGAGTGGGAGATCATATTTTTTTTATGCACCCACTGTATAAACAGTTAAGCCAATTCTTATAAGTTAACTGTAAGTGCTGAAAAACTACACTTCAAATAATTATTACTGAAAATGAGTAATTCATTTGTTCCAACAGAGTTTTTAGCAAGTATTTAATAAATGGAATCTTCTTCATTACTACTAGTTTGTAGATGCTAACTTGGGATAATTTGCAAGCATATATTTGAGGAAGAATATATTTGAGGAGAACGTATTGATGTTGTCTAAATGGTATTTGGTAGGTAGTGCTCACTAGAACTGTGACTTAAAATTGAAGAAATAATTTTCTGGACAGTTTTGAGTATAAAAAACTATGAGAAGGCAGCTGCACCGTTGATCAGAATGCATTTAGCCTCTGTAAAAAGTTTGTAAGAACTTTTTTAAATATGAAAAAATGTGAGTCTGACCAGCAGAGGGAATCTTCATATTAGTAGTTTTAAGAGAGCTAAGTGTTTAGGCTTTGTCATCTTCACCCCTTCTTAGACTTCCAGCAGTGTTCTGTGCCTCCTTAAATAGTAGGGAACTGTTCAACCCTCAAGGGAGGATCTTTCCAAAAGGTCTGGGGTTTACAGGAAATTCTTTTTTTTTAACAATATTTACCAATAAACTGCATGGATCAAGTAAGATGGACTGTGCAGAGGTTCTTGATACTTCAGAACATATGGTACGTCTATTAAATTTGTATGGATACTTTGTTTTGTAGGTGTTTACACGTGAGTGCATGAGCCACTATCTAAGAGTATTTAATTTCCTCTGGAGAGCGAAACGAATGGAGTATATCCTTACTGATATATGGAAAGGGCACATGTGCAATGCAAAGCTTCTGAAAAGTATGCCAGGTGAGAGGTGCCCAAATGGATTACATGCTTCTAAAATGGATTTAGATGACCGCATCTTGTTTTAAACTGTATGTTAAGAGGGGGGAAAAAAGGTCTGTTGGGACAGACAAATTTTGTGTGTTGCTCCTCTTAACTGGCTGTTTAATCAATGAAGGTAAAATACCATTATTGTAAATATAAGTTTCCTATTTGCTGTTAATCCTTGGTCACTGTCTTGAAAAGTTGCACTAATATAAAGATCTTTATGCTGGCCCAACTGGGAGACTGAAACTCTTCTACGCATTTTTATTCATCCTCCTTAATACCTTCCTGTTTGTACCCTGTCTCCCTCTCTCTCGTGTTGTCTGTTAACTAGTAAGTCTCATACATGTACCCTTTTGAATGTACTTGTTTTACTTTCACTCATTCCGTTTCCTTTTGTATATCTAAGAACAGAAGAGGCTAAGAAGAGAAAGATGTTTGAGAAGAAATAGGAAAACTTGTAGTGGTTCTGGTGTATGGTTAATGAACTGTGACTTTTTGGTCCTATTTCTCGTGGAGAATGTAGTCATATTTGTGAGCATCTGTACTGGCTCACTCTTGAAAATGTTTTCTAATTTATCTACATTTTTCAGTAAAAAATAGCTGTTGAGAATTATGCTTCTTTGTGACATAATAATAATTACAAAGTTATAATTATTCTTTTATAATTAAGAATTCTTTGGTGGGTGGGAGAGGACACCCTTGCCTGAGAAGGTCACTGGGAAACAAGCTCTTGTAAAGTGCTCTGTGCACAAGGCTGATACCTGGAGCTGTACAGGATGACTAGGTTTCCTTTCTGTTTCTGTGAGATAGGATTTAGTTTACTGTGATTTCCGGGTCCCAAATAAGTGCTTGCTTGACTAGAAGCCAGTGGTCTGTCACATTCTTGCTTTCTCTTCCCTTTGAGACTATGGGGTAGTAAACAGATTTTATTCCCATGAGCTGAGGGTCTTCAGGCTGGAGCTGTCTACCATTGCTAGGGTTTTATTTGTTCTTATGTTTTCAAGAGGAAGTTTGTTTCCAGCACTGACTGAGCACACAGTTGGTGTCACTGGCTCACGTTTTCTAGGAGGTAATTGTGCAATGTTATTTGCTCATCTATTGCCAGATGGTATTGCTGCTACTGTCTAAGATTAGTGTCTGTTTTATGAAGTACTCGATTTGGTAGAAAAAAAATTTGCCCAGCTGATTCATGGCTGTGCTTGTGCTTACAGTCTTTAACATGCCATCTCTGGATTTTTTACAGAGCTTTCTGGGGTGCTGCATCAGTGTCACGTTCTGGCATCAGAAATGGTCCATTTCATTCATCAAATGCAGTATTACATTACATTTGAGGTATAGTCTATCGACCCAATTAGTTACTTAAAAATGAAGTACTTTTAACATTTTGTATGTGTTGTGTGTCTTAAATTTCAATGAGCTTGTGCTCTAGCAAATCAAAACAACCCAATCCTGAATCATTGCTCCAGGTGCTTGAATGTTCATGGGATGAACTCTGGAACAAGGTCCAACAAGCACAGGACTTGGATCACATCATTGCAGCTCATGAAGTTTTTCTGGACACAATCATAGCTCGGTGCTTGCTGGATAGCGATTCCAGGGTAAGTCTTCTACTTGGCATTAAATTTTAACTTTATGATCTTGACTTATGTGTTAGGAACCACCTTCTCTAACATTGTAAGAGCAAAGGAAAAAGTCATTTTACTTCTCTGATACAAGGTTTGATAATGGTAGGTTCTGTACCTACTGCCCAGACACAGTGACACGTGTTGATAATAAAACTTGCACAGTGTGGGCCATTTGTTTTTGATCCTAACAAACTGTGTGATTATCCATCCATTGACTTAGGGCTTTGCAAAACAATATTTCCAGCTGTGTGTAAAGAAGATTTTTTATTTACTCATGCTCTGGAGAATGGTAGTAACTTAAGACTCTTTTGCTGCTCAATTATTTAATTATTTTGTTGTCTAATTGTCTCACAGGTACTTCTCAACCAGCTTCGAGCAGTTTTTGATCAGATCATTGAGCTCCAGAATGCCCAAGATGGAATGTACAGAGCTGCTCTGGAGGAGCTGCAGCTGAGGTTGCAGTTTGAAGAGAGGAAAAAACAGCGTGAACTTGAGGTGCAATAAAAATGTTACTAGAACATGAAAATGAATTGAGGCAGATATACTTGTCTTTTGATAAGTGGAGGGGTTTAGATACCATGTAGCAGTACAGCAAAAATGGAAAATGTGTTTGGGACAGATGTGAAAGTCCATCAGCAGTAGCTAGTGACTTCAGACAAGACTGCTGTGAATGGTGGGTTTGATTTCTGTTGTGCCCAAAATCTCAGAGTTAGATTTCTCTAGTGGACTTTGGAGGATGAGAAATTTGGGACTCTTTTAGGAAAGTAAATGGAAGAGGCTTTAATATTCTGAACCCTCTGACATAAAATGCCAGAGCTCCGTGTCTGCCTCCATGCTGTTGGTCTGTGGGACAGACAGTGCTAGTCTGAGGCTTGTCTGCTTTGCTGACCTCATATTTCTTTTAACATGTTGTACAACCACCAAGGGATTGGTGGTTTCAATACTGGGGGCTCTGTCTGTCTTTCTGTGGCAGTGGGTTTTTTTACAAACATGGTGGTTTGGTTGGGCAGAAGGTGGCCCAGTTAGCAACTTGCATCATTTAACACTTCTTAACTTACTTGATCTTCTGTAGGGCAAATGGGGTGTAACTGCATCAGAAGAGGAAGAGGAGAGCAAAAGGATGAAAGAATTTCAAGACTCAATACCTAAAATGTGCTCACAGCTGCGAATACTCACTCACTTTTACCAGGTGCCTTTTAGCTTACATTTTTTAAAAACATGCTAAGATTTGATGTGTAGAAATTAATTTAAAATATTGAGTAGATGTAACTTCTGTATTCATGTGTGCAGTTTGTGGATTTAGGGCTTCATTTTTTGCTTATCTACTTAGAAATCTGTATTCACTGTTTCTTAGTTGTCAAAGGTTTTGTCATCATTTATGTTCCCCTCACAAAGGAGGAGTCTTTTTATGTAAGTCTCCTTCTTCCTCAAGTAGTGGAAGTAATAGCTATATTTGGTGTAATCTGAGGGGAAAAAATAGTGCTTAAGTGTAGGCTGAAAATTGTGTGCTCTATGGGATTATTGCAAGTTGGCAGTATATATTTTGCCTGCTTAGACTTTGTTCCTGTGAGCCCTACTATAGATTTTCCATGCAGGACTTTCCTGGCCAGCCTTGGTCATCTCTGGAAATAAGGGAGTGCTCTAGTTATGGGCATGTCCACATTAGTATTTAGATGGAGTCATGAATGAGCTCGTCAAGTGAGTCTTTTCATCCTCCTGAAGTCATCTCCCTTCCTGTGTGCTGTGGGGTTCCTGCAGTCCCTTGGCCAGAGCAAAATGGGAAGGTGGAATCCCAAAGTGTGCCTTCCACATGCACAGTGCAAGTCCTCCATAAAAACCACTCCAAATGTGTAGTCCAGTTATTGGGTCTGTAGCACTGACTGCCCTAATGGGCCTGCACTCTGCTGTTCTGGGAGGCCACTTGTTCTGTACAATATACATCAAACAGATGTTTGAAGCAAGCAGTGCTCTGGCACTGGCCTGGACAGCATTGTGCACATGTCATGGAAACAGGGTGAGATCTCCTGTTGGCACAGGTTGGATCCTGAATGGTGGTTCAGGACAGTGGTGCAGGGGCAGCTCTTCTGCAGCCTGGGAGTATTCAGGCAGATGAAGGGTGCCAGCAGGGCATGGGGATGGGGGAGCTTCCGAAGACCAGGCTATTAGAACTGGAGACTGATGTGCGTGACAGGTGTTGGAAGATGAAATAAAGCTCTGGGTTTTTGCAGAAAGAACAAATCCAGCATAACTGATTTGTTAACAATTGCATATGGACCCTTTTACTTATCTTTTCCCAGATTCCCTGTCTCCTTACTAGGTCCAGGCTCCACCTGGCATTACTGTGCAAAACACACTAGCGATGTTTTCTTAGCTGTTTCTTGGGTTTTTCTTTCTCCTTCAGGGAATTGTCCAGCAGTTCTTAGTCCTGCTGACAACCAGTTCTGATGAAAGCCTTCGGTTCCTGAGCTTTAGACTGGACTTCAACGAACACTACAAAGCAAGAGAGCCCAGGCTGCGTGTGTCGCTGGGCACGAGAGGCAGGCGAAGCTCACACATGTGAAACAGCTGCTAAGGACTGCACCTCGGTGTCCGAAGGATGTTGCACCTCTTGTTGGACACAGCAATCAGTGTTGACATAATGCATCCAAATCGTTTGTGGTCAGTGTCTACCATTGCTGCAGACAACACATTTTCAGTCATGTGATTGTGTGACACTGCATAGCAGGAAGCAAAAAAAAAAAAGTTAGGTTTTTTTACACTGATGTTTCTAGAATTACCAGAGTAAATGGGCTGGTTGAACCTCATCCAATCAACTTGTTAATTCATCCTTTTAAATAAATGCCAATTTTATTTGAGGCTTTCTGAGCTCTTTCCACTGTAACTTATATGTGTCAATGAAATCGCATCTTTTGTTTATAGAAAGCACCATTTCCTTTTTTAACAAAAAAATAAGAAGGTTATTTTTTCTATATGTACTTGTTGTATTTGAAGAGAGCTTTTGTTAAAGCCAACAGATCAGGACCCAGACTTATTGTCCTTGTTAAGAAGCTATACAGCATTTCATTATGCTGATTTTCAGTGTTGTGCTGTGTTTGACTGTGTGAGAAACTTTGTATCAGGAGACATAAACTTATATTTAATTTTTTTGTTGTTTTCAAAGTTAAAAACCTGGAATAAAAATTTAATGGGGAAATTCTATGGTTACTGTACAGGAGCAAACTGTAGAAAGCAGAGTCAGGAGTGTATCTGTTGCACATAAGATCTAAAAATGAAGTTAAAGCCTCAGGACTATGAAAGGAAGTGTTCATTAAGATTGAATAATTAATGTTCAAAATCAGATATATAGAAACAAACTGACTTGGCTAATGTTGACTTCATTCTTTTCTCTTTCCTATTTTTTCATTGTAAATATTTATATATTGCTGTCCAGAAGTTGGGGAGAGCAGGATTCTTCTTTTGCAAAGTTGTCATTATATCAGGTCATTTATTATGTTCCACAAGTGCAAGCTTAGAAAAATAAAAACACAATTATCTTTCAAACATATGTGTTGCTTTTTGCAATTGACAGTTTCTGGTTTTTCCAGGGTAAGAAGTTTCCATTTAGGAGTGTATTGATTTACAGATCCCTACCTATTACAGGATTTTGGTACTAGTTGTATCTGACCGAGAGTTGTGTGCAGTCCATTAATTAACAATTACCCTCACAGATCAACCAGGTCTGTGGCCTTTTTTGCCTTTTATCTTCTTGAACCCTTGGGAAGCAGAGGTGGCACATACCAGGCCATGCAGGTAAGGCTGCTGTGATGATAGAAGTGAACTCTCAGGGGGACAATGCACTGACTTGCAGCTCTGGAATAACTTTTGCCCTCCGGACACCAGGATTCCTGTTGTTGTGCGGGCCTTGGAATCCCTGCTTTTAAAACATGTAAGACTTTAAACCCTGTGCCCTTAAAGGACCTGCTGGTGCAGCTGCTCTCGTGGGGTGTACTTGCAGGCAGCAGTTCAGCTGTAA
This sequence comes from Hafferia zeledoni, assembly GCA_035583235.1. Taxonomy (NCBI): domain Eukaryota; kingdom Metazoa; phylum Chordata; class Aves; order Passeriformes; family Thamnophilidae; genus Hafferia; species Hafferia zeledoni. The sequence goes on from JAWWEV010000001.1 coordinate 93,817,051, forward strand.
GCAAGTGTGGACTCTGAAGCCACTGATGTTTGATGTCAAAGTAAAGTGAAGCATGCTGAGCTGGGGATCACAAGATCACAAAGCATTTGACAAGCAGGAGTACTCCATTTCTGTGGGTGTGGTTGGAATGGATTGTTCTTGTAAAGTCTGGAAAAACAGTGAAGCGTATGTCATTGTGTTTTGGCCAGAACTGTTGGGGGAAAAAAAATCAGCTGCATGGACACTCTTGGTCACTGTGTTGAGAGACATGTTGCATGATCCCATTTATCATTAGACAATCCTCAAGCCAGAGAGGCAGCACCAGTGTTGGAACTAGAGGACAAGTTCCAGAGGAAGGTTAAGTTCCCTTTGCTGTGAAAATGAGTCCAGCAGTACCTAGGTGTATGGTGGGTTGACCCGAGGTGGGCATCAGGTACCCATTAAACTGTTCTCTCACTCCCCTCTGCAGCTGGAGAGAGGAGAGAAAATAGAACAAAGGGTTTCATGAGTTAAGGACCTGGAGAGATCAGTCACTGATCACAGTCATGGTACAACAGACTCAAAGTGGGGCTATTAATTAAATTTATTACTAACAGAGCAGGAGAATGAAAAGTAAAGTAAATCTTAAAAACAGCTTCCTCCTGCCCCTCACGCCTTCCCAAATTCTCCCTCCTTCCCCCCATCAGCTCAGAGAGAGGGGAAATGGGGGTTACAGTCAGTTGTTTCTGCCGCTGCTGAGGGAGAGGAGTCCTTCCCCTGCTCCAGCAGGGCGTCCTTCCCACAGGAGACAGTTCTTCATGAGCATCTCTGATAGGAGTCCATCTTATGGGCAACAGTTCATCACAAACTGCTGTCCTATGGGTCACTTCTCCATGTTGTGCAGTCTGTCAGGCTCCCACTGCTCACAGGGCCACAAGTCCTACCAGGAAAACCTGCTCCAGTGTGGGCTCCTCTCTCCACAGGTCAGCAGGTCCCTTGCTCTGGAATGGGCCTGCCACAGGGTCACAGCCTCCTTTGGGCATCCACCTGCTCCAGCTTGGGCTCCTCTACAGGCTGCAGGTGGATCTCTGCACCCCTCGTGGTCCTCCATGGGCTGCAGGGACACAGCTGCTCCACCATGGGCTGCACCATGGGCTGCAGGGGAACCTAAGCTCCAGTGCCTGGAGCACCTCCTGCCCCTCCTTCTCCACTGACCTTGGTGTCTGCAGAGTTGTTCATATGTTCTCACACTGCTCTTCTCTGGCTGCAATTTCCATCTGCCCAAGAACTTCCCCCCCGCTTAAATATGTTTTCGCAGAGGCATTACTACCATTCCTGATTGGCTCAGCCTTGGCCAGTAGCGGGTCTGTCCTGGAACTTGCTGGAATTGGCTCTGCTGAACATGGGGGAAACTTCTTGTAGGTTTTCCCAGAAGCCACCCCTCTAGCCCCGTGCTACCCAAACCTGGCCACACAACGCAGTAGGAACCCCACAGTAGTAGCTGTGCTGGGAATGATCATTTTGAGGTCACTCTGCAGAAGCCTGTCAGTTTGGGAAGAGTCCTCACTGCTGCAGGAGTTGCTTTGACTGCCAGGCTAAAGGGACCAGCGGGGACCTGCCATTATCCTCATGCTCCTTGGTGGGTGGAGACCAGTCTCTTATCCCCTAACCTGGCAGCTGTTATATTTATTTCAATCTACCTGAGGTTTTTTGTATCTTCCAATATTACAATTAGAACTGGTCAGTTGTGGTGTAACAAGTTGTGGGGGAAGCCAATGACCCCTTTTCAAGAAAGATGGAGCAATGAAAAAAATACGCAGATCAAAAAGGTGAACTTTTGTGAGCATCTGTTGGCCCCATACTGTTAAGGCCAGATTATCATCAAGAGAGGGGATCAAAAGTTGAGTAATAAATATTTTGATCTTTCTTTGGGCTTGGAAATAACTATATTAATACCATTGTCATAATACCTTATACAAGAGCAACAAAACCTCAAATGAGCAAAGAATTGTGACTTGATGCATCAATAGTCATAGAATAAACTGTCCAGCTCTGCAGGAAAATCCCCATGAAGTGGGTGGGAACTGTTACTGGGATGTTCAGTTTCTCAGGCAATGGAATGAATTCTCTTTTTCTTGGAGATTGCTTAGCCCATGCCGGTAGCTGTGAAAAGAGCCATTGCCACACTCAGACACTCTGCCAGGCTGGGGGGAAGATTCTGAATCCCTGGCATGGAGTAATTGGACCGGCTCTGCTGAAAAATCACCTGAAAGTGGATAGGAGCTAAAAATGCCATCTTTGATTATTTTATGGCAGTTTTAGCCTTTTTTTAATTTTCTTCTGTTAATTAATGCCCTGCCTTCACCTGCAGCTGGATTTTCCCACCTAGGGCATTGCCAGCATTTTCTAGTGCTGCTTCTCTGCAACACAAAGCATAGCTTTCCCATAAGAAACTTCATCTGTATGAAGGACACTGGTTTTACAATGCTCTCACAACAGAAATTCTACAGAGCTGCCCACAGCTAACTGTGCTCCAGGATGCTGTTCCTATAAATGTTTCACTGCATGGATCAGCCATCCAACAAAGAATGCTGGGAAAACCAGCTCACCTTTTTCTCTTCTTTAGCAGTGATTTATCCAGGTGGCCCAAAAGTGACTTTTGAAGGAGAAACTGGGAAAATAGTGGGAAAAGCAGATAAAAAGGGCTGGTTGTGTGTAAATAGAGTGCTCTTCAGTCTATATTTGCCCTTCTTTTAGTCATGTAGCCTGTCCTGTGTCCTTACTAAATCCCTTTCCCTGTTCCTCTGCATTTGCAATGGGAGTCCAAGTGCAGCAACTGGAGTGGAATTGTGGGTGGGAGGTGTGCCTGTGGTGCCAGCAACTGCAGACACTGCAGTGAGAGGATGGAGGAATCTAGAGATCAGAACGGCCAGGGGTCAGCTGCAGGCTGGGCTGCATGTGTAAGCCCAGCTGTTGGAGAGATCCGCCTTGCACTGTGAGCCTTGCAGTGATGTGCTCAAGAAATTAGTGATGTTGAACAGACGTGTCTGCTCTCCTCAGCCTTGTGCTTGGTGCTCGAACAGCCTTGAGTGTCAGCATGAGCAGCTGCTGGATGGGAGCCTGGGGGAGAGCCCTGTGTCAGCCCATCCTGCACACCAGGTCATGGGAAGAAGGAAACCTCCACAGGATGGGACATGTGTAGTGCATCACAGGGCAATCCATCCAGGCTCTGTCCGGTTCTGCACAAAGGTAGGGTGCCAGCATCTGAAACAAATTTTACTTGTTACCTGTATTCCTCTTTTTATCCTATTCCTGGTTTTATCCTGACATTAAAGCAGCTATTTTGTTAAGCATTTTTTTGTCAGGTACTTTTTACTGGGATGCAGAAAGAACCTTGCACCCTCACTTTCTCACTGATTTGGTGCAGAACAACATTGAAATTCTTTTTATAAATAATATATATATATATACACATTCATTATATATTATTATATACAGTTATATAGGTTTCCCACTAATTTATCTGTGTCCCACTAATGATCCTTCATCCAGCTCAGCAGGATGAGGCTGTTGGTGCTGCCTGTGTTTATGTGAGTGCTCTATGTGTTGGTCTGGGTTGACCTGCGTTGCCAGCAGTGTATAAATGCATAAGTGGTGTGTACACGTGCTCTGTGCACATGCCTGTCTGTGGGGGATGCATCCTGAGCCTTGCTACTGGCTGGGCCTGAGGCCAGGGAGCTGTGACAGCTGCACCTCTGTCAGGCTGCTGGATTCAGTGGTTCTGGAGAGAAATGATTTTACATTTAATTTGTGCCCGAAGACCAATATTGAATTCTACATAAATGTGCGTACTTAGAGTAGAAGTTGACAAGTCTCCTTCTGCTCCAACTGCACAAGTGTCTTTCCTTGCAGTGGGTGGCAGCACCACCATTCAGGTACATTTCTGAATAGAAGCATAGGAGATTTTTACCTTTTCACCCTATTTTTTTAACACTGAAATGCTTATATACTGCAATCAATGTTAAAGAATAATTCCTAGCAACACGTATACTCTATGGGGCTGTTTTTATCTTGTTACTTATGTAATGCATGCTTCTGGATGATAATTTCAATGCTCTGCTATTAGAGCTACAGTATCTGAAAATACATATAGAGCTGGAGCCATCAAACATGTCTCCAGCCATGTTTCCAGGCTGAAAAAAGCCCAGCTTCTCCTTTTTGCTTGTGTTCTGTCCCAGAGCCATTGCTAACTGACCCTGCATACTCAGCCCCCTCTTTTTCATGGTGGCAAAGGCCTAAAGACATTTTGGAGAAACTGCAGTAAAAGTAGAAATGTAGAAACTGAGAATAAAACTACCACCCATCTTAGGATGTTATACAATATGCAACACTCTTCTGGGTGAAGGGCTGCCCATGTGGTGCTACCAATATCATAAACACTTTAAAAGGAAAAGAACTGCAAAGTATTTCTGTTTTGTTGTTTTAAACCACAAGAGATATTTTTTCTGCTGAGTGACAGATAAATTATGTCTTAATAAATATGCACTACGAAGAAGAAAACCTTAAAAACCAGGAAGTTTTATCTCCCGCTGGAAGTTACAGCAGGTCGATTGCCTCCGGGTGCAGTACAATGCAATTTAGTATCTTAGAAGCACCCACTAGGAAATGCAGAAGCTCATGATATAATGTATTTTTCAGTGAATTAGTTACAGGCTTAGGGCAGGAGATCAAGGGCAGAATATAATCATAATCCAGTATTATTTTAGTGATTCTGTTTTTCAGTCAAGGCCCTGTGGATTTTCTCCTCTTATACCAGATGCAGTAAATAAATGCCAAGGTCTCTTAACTCTACCCAGGAGCATATCATTTATTTTAAAAGCCTAAATCTATGCAATTTATTTTGTTAAAATTAATTGTGGAAGGATTCTATCTTCCTCCTGTCACATATACAAGATGTCTGCTTCGGACAAGAACTTTTTCGACCTTTTAAAGTAGTATTCCTATCAAGAATGGCAAATTATCTGTGGTCAGTGTGAAACTGTAACTTCCAGTAACTTCATCTAACAATGATTTTCACTATTAAGGATGCTCTTTAAATACACATGTAAATTTTTTAACACACTGAGAGGTAAAGGGTAATGAATGCTTAAAAAAAGGGAGGTATTTGGACAAAAAATTGAAGCTTTATTTAAAACATCTAGACTTAAAGATTGGAGTTCTTTTGACCTTGCACAAATGTTTCCTAATGTTGACCTTAGAAATGAGCTGTGAGTATGCACATTCGTACTCATTTCAATTTTCAACTGAATGAACAGCCTCAGAGATGACAAGGTATTTCATGCTCACATAGAAGTGCTCAGGGACTTCTCCAAAGTGCCTAATTTTGAAAATCGTCTTTTGTCTACTTTAAACCTAAAATACCAGTTTAACCTCTAATACGATTCTGCCTACTGAAGAGAGGTAGAAGAGTTGGGAGAGCTGCAAGAGAGATGCAAATATTGGCAAGTAGAGCAGGGACAGGTATGAGAACCTGCTGTTTCAGAAGTCAGGGGAAATAATTCTATCTGGTTTCTACAGGGGCATTGTAACCATCACCTGCTCTACCCTATTTAACAAAACAAAATTACAGTACGAAGGATAACAATAAAGAGTCAAATGTAAAATACTGTCTTTCTTAGTCTGCAGCTATTCTGAGTGAAAAGTTTCTACAGCCATTGATTTAACAAGTCATATTTCATTCTGAGGGCTTGCTGAACCCCAGTTTTAAAATGGAATGAAGGCACGTTGTTTTTATATTGACAAGCAATAGTATCAATTTAACATATGAACCATTCAGACTCTCTGAAGTAACAGGCTCCTTGATGTAGTAGATTTAACGGTAGATTCTGTTACCTTGGTCCAATGCAGTCTTTAAGGCGCTGGAATCACTCATAAGGATTAACTTAATGTTTACTCTTTCCCTGGAAGAGCAGCAATGGTGTCTCAATCAGTATTTGTTTTCTTTTTTTTTGCTCCAAAGCTAACTTTTTGCTAATACTCTTTGACTACCCAATATTGTACATTCTCTCATAACATCATTGGACTAAAACCTGAGTGCCACATGAGTGGAAGTAGAGACTCAAGTGCAGGTGAACAGACAAAGCTGACCAGAGGTATATGGGATCAGAGAGAACACAGAGGTCAGGAAAGTTAAAGAAACCAAAGTGATGGAGAGAAGGGCAGAGGAGAAGAGAGCAGGGAACCTGAAAGGCAGCAAATGGTGACCAAAGAGATGATCAGGAAAGAGTAAAGAAATTAAAACCAAGAAAAATGTGAGAAGTGTAGGCAGTGAAACTTCTATCATTGCACAGTTAATTTACTTTAGCTCTTTGTAGAGCAAATTATGTTAAATGTTTTCCTCCAGAAGTTATCAGAACAGCAATTAAGTTAGCTAAACATTAGGGTATAGAAAATACAATTGGAGTTATTATTACCATCAGTCTGAATTTTAAAAGATATGGTAGGAAAAAGCTGTCACAAGGTGATTACCCCATATGTGAAATCTTCCAGTGCCACAGAAAATGAAACCCAAGCATTTGCATTTGAGATACATGCCATAAGAACAAGCTAGTTAGGCATTTGGTTGTGATAATGCCAAGGTCATGGGTTCAAGATTTGGACTCGATGATCCTTGTGGGTCCCTTCCAACTCAGAATAGTCTGTGATTCTGTGATTTAGGATGCCTCTCACTTCTGCTATGGGAACATTCCCAGAGCTACTCAGGGCTACTTCATCACCCTCTAAAACTTCTCAAAAAATTACCAAGAGAGAGGCAAAGCACACAGTCTTCTGCCTTGCTTTCTAAAAGGCACTGCATTCACTCCTTAAAAAAGGGTACTTGTACTGAGTTTTACCTCATGTTTCTGTTGAACAGTGCTGAAGAGTGTAAAGTAACAGAGGGAAATTACAGACAGGCTTACAACACTAATTAAAGGGCAAGTGGGAACTTTCCTTTAACAACCCGGTGTGAAAAATAAGAATTGGAGCAAATTATAATGGGTAGAAAAGGAAGAAGCTAAAATTCTTTAGAAAACAAGCAATTGAACAATCATATGGGGAGAAGTGAAATTGCACCATTTAGTGGTGAACAGAAAGCATACAGAGAACATAAAATGTGGGGAGAAAATGGTATTTGATAAACCAGAAAAGAAGAATGTCCACTCACTGCAATTTTATTAATACAACTAAAGTTTAAGACAAAACCAGAATCAGATCCAGACTTATCCCAGAGTTAGAACAAAAGCACAGGTTCCAACATTTCAGAGGCAAAAAGTTTTGGAAATTTAAAGAAAGATCCTGCAAATATAAAGAGCAAAATGGGCATTAATAAGAGAATAGGAAATAATTACAAGAAAGAGTAATGGAATAGTAGCCAAAAAGCAAAAGAAAATAATAAATTTTACTGTTTCCTTAATTAAGACTGTTATAGGGCAATACTGTGACTCAGAAGAAATAGCTGCATAGAAAAAGTTTACCAGCACTTGTGACTTAAATGATAGGGTTTCTTAATGGGCAATTATATCACTGTAGGTTAATTCTGCTTGACCTTTCTCCTTTATAAAGAAAGAACTGAAAAACACCTTTTAAGGTGTAGGAAAGTACCAAGCAAGATCAAGTTTTTTAGTTCGGTTTTGTCAAGCTGATTTGGATGCCCATTACTATTTGTAGCTGGCATGTGGACATGCTGAGGGACTTCAAAGCTTCTCCAGCAGAACAAACTGTATCAGGATACAGAGTAATAGAAATCCTCTGATCCCACCCCTTGCCAGAGCGAGCAATGCTGCCAGTGCAGCATCACACACCTCACAGAAGTGGTGTCTGTGCCTCTGGTCAGAGCAATCTCTTGCAGTGGTTTGCAGATCTGTTCCTGAAGTTCTGCAGAGACCTCTCACATTTCTTGGACTTGCTGGCCTGTGCTCCAGCACACAGACACAGAGGAGAAGCAGTTTGCTTTTCAAACTCAGAGACTGAAATTCCTGAAGCAGCCTTTAGAGGACAGCGGAGAATTGCAAATGATGCATTTTGAGCTCTGGCCTCATAGTCCCGGATCCTTTGGTTGTTACATGAATTACGAGTTACGATTCAAAGTGCAGGCAAAGTATTGATGTGTGCTGTTTATGAACTATTGGTTTCCAGGATAAGGCTCTGACTTTTAACATTCATGTATTTTTAATTGTATTGTAGCCTTTTCTATCGTTAAGAATTCCACTTTCCACCTGGCTGAACTGTGGCCTCTCTGAACAAACAGCTGCATCATCAAAAGGAGCTCAGTACTTCATGTTGAGGTCTAATGGAATAGACAACAGTGTCCTCAGACAAAAAATACTGGTCACCCTTTCTGGAGCCTGTGGTGATCCTGGACTTCGGCATGTGGGCTTTAAATCTGTGAGAAATTTGCCATCTGGATCAAGATGTGGCACATCTCCCTCCCCGGGAAAGATTGAATCAAATTTTTGAAGGGCTGCTAGCAATAATTAGACTGCAGTTAGATTTTGCTTGAAACTGCCCGAAGCTGGCTGGGGCAGATGGGCAAAATCTCTGCTGTTCTGAGGTGCCACTTGTGCTGAACAACCTACATAGAATAGACATGTTTGAAGCAAGCAGTGCTCTAGCACTGGCCTGGCCAGCATTGTTTGTGTGACATGGAAATAAGGTGAGATCTCCTCTTGTCATATGTTGGGTCCTGAATGCTGTCCCAAGGCAGTGCCAAGGGGGCAGCATGCTTTAAAAGACTGAGTTGTTTGCACTGGAGACTCTGATGTGCATGGCAGGCGTTGGAAGATCAAACTACTGACCACCAGTTCTGATGAAAGCCTTCGGTTCCTGAGCTTTAGACTGGACCTCAACGAACACTACAAAGCAAGAGAGCCCAGGCTGCGTGTGTCGCTGGGCACGAGAGGCAGGCGAAGCTCACACATGTGAAACAGCTGCTAAGGACTGCACCTCGGTGTCCGAAGGATGTTGCACCTCTTGTTGGACACAGCAATCAGTGTTGACATAATGCATCCAAATCGTTTGTGGTCAGTGTCTACCATTGCTGCAGACAACACATTTTCAGTCATGTGATTGTGTGACACTGCATAGCAGGAAGCAAAAAAAAAAAAGTTAGGTTTTTTTACACTGATGTTTCTAGAATTACCAGAGTAAATGGGCTGGTTGAACCTCATCCAATCAACTTGTTAATTCATCCTTTTAAACAAATGCCAATTTTATATGAAGCTTTCTGAGCTCTTTCCACTGTAACTTGGGTCTGTGTCCAGAAAATCACATTTTTTTTGTTTGAGGAAGCATAATTTCCTTTTTTAACAAGAAAATATAAATCTTTTTTTATATATCTACTTGTGCTATTTGAAATCATTTTGGTTGGGGCCAGGAGTTTTAGACTCAGCCTTAATGTTCCTGTTCAGGAGATATACAAAGCATGTAGTTACGCTCATTTTCAGTACTGTGATATATTTCTGACAAGCTTACATACTTCAGTTTTTTCTATGTTTGTTTTTAAAGTTAATATTACAGATAACAGTCATTTAGTGAGGAAATTCTATGGTTACTGGACAGGAGTAAACTGTAGAAGCAGTTCAGAAGTTACCTTTTTGCATATGAAATATCCTAAGAGCTAGAGTTAAAGCCTCAATAGTGTCAAAGGAAATTGTAGTTTCTTTTCAAAATCTGATGTGTTAGGAAATACCTTGGGTAGTTGAGACTACTTTATTTATCTTTCCTTGCCTATTTTTCCATTAAATATTTATATATTGCTGTCCAGATACTGTAGGAAAGAATCTTTTTCATTTTGTTTGCAAAAAAGTCATTATATCAGGTAACTGAGAGATCCATATATTATGTTCTGCAAGTAGAAACTTAGAATAAAACACAGTTGTCTTTCAAACACTTGTTTTGCTTTTTGCAAGGGAAAACACTATTTTTTGAGTAGGGTAGGCAAGGAGAAGACTCCAGTTCAGAATGCAGATGGTTTGCAGATCTCTCAAGCAAACAGACCCATTACAAGGCTTTGACAGTACTATTAACTATGATTATAGCTGTGTGAAAATTATTATTTAAAAATTGCTCTCAAATGAACCATGCCTGTTACCTTTTCAGCCCTTTGACCTTAGTCCACGTGAACCCCTGGGAAGCAGAGGTACCTCCCAGGCCATGCAGGCGAAGACGCTCTGACTCATGATGAACTCTCATGAGGATGATGCTTCAGACCTGCAGGTTCAGACTACGAGGTTTGTGCTCTGGGCATCCAGACACTGCTGATAGTGGAAGCAGTGCTCCCCAGGAAGTTATCCTATAGGATAACCTGCCTTTCCCAGGTGGGATGGACACAGACCTTTCAACTGCCTTGGTGATGTAAGAGGAATGGAACTGTACAGAAGAGCTAATGTCCAGGTAGTGAGACAGTCCAGGGAAGGGTGGGGAACAGAGCCAAGGAAGGTGGGGATTCAGCCTTGACGTCATTTTCTTTCTGGACAATTAGACATATTGGTCTCTAGAGGAAGCCTTTTAGATCAAAATCATAAGGGTAGATTAACTTCTTAGCAGGCTGCCAATCCCTTGAAACAAATCTGCTGACCAAGACTTCGCAAATTCTGTAGTTGAGGCAAAGACATTGTTTTGCCTCCTCCCAGCTCCAATATAATGTATTTTTCACCAGAAGAATCTGGGTGATAGAGCCTGCAATTAACACTCAGTCTGTTTTGACTATACCCAACTAGTACTATGACCAGCACTATAATGACCAGCTTCGCTATTGTGGTTCTTGTAAGTTTTCATTTCTAAACAGCAGCTGTGGATAGCAGGTATTTGTGACAGCTGCTTATGATTTTGGGGCACAGCAGAATTGCAGAAATTCTAGTCTTCTCATCATTTGCTTTTGATGCTGAATTAGTGTGGAATGTCTCATGAGCAGGCTGTTCTTCTGAAGCTGCTGCATCCAGACTATTTGTTATGGTTTCAGCCAGGTGGACCTAAATCCAGGTTTTAAAGTTCAGACTAGGCCTGAAAATTGTCAGGTGACTTAAGCTGGGCTGAGCTAGCTAACAG
>JAWWEV010000001.1:93828193-93864308 GCA_035583235.1 Hafferia zeledoni
CTTAATTTTCTCTTTTCTGTATAAATACATGTAGTTAGTTTTAAGCATAAACCTGGTTTTAGAGGTTTTTTTTCCCTACTCTCCCTCTTCTTTCTTTTTTAGCTGGTTGGGAGGGAGGAACCCTTTTTCTCAGCCAGAGGCTAACTCTGTTCTTTGGGCAGTTGGCATTTTGCCAGCTCAACCCAAGACACTATTGCCCTAGGATTCCTCTTCTGAAAGTCATGAATAGTTGACAGCAACTGTTATTGAGATTTGTATTTTGTATGGCAATCACATCTTCTTTTTGCTTATCTTCTTGAGTTTTGTCTGCGTTCTTCTGATTTTGATCCTTTTCTTTTACAGCAATGTCAGTATTAGTTAATATTCCTCCTCTGCAACAGTAAAAATGTTTCAGAAAGGGGCAACGATTGGACCAAATGGTCTTAGAGGTCTGTTTCATCCTTAATGGTTCCATGATACTCACTGATATGAGTTAAGAAGCCAATTAAAATAAAATTACAGTAAGTAACTCAGTAGCAAATTGTTACCATCTCATGCCATACTCTGGAGTTCAATGATGAATACTGCAAACACTTAATTGCTAGTATCATCCCTCTAATAAAGAATTATTTGTGGGAGAGAGAGGATCAGCTGTTTTCTTCATCACTGAAGTAATCACTGAAGCCAACAACTACACAACCACCAATATGAAATCAGAGACTGCCACAGAGACTATTATATGGTGTTTTCATACATCTCTGCAGCCTCTGTGTTCCTCCTCTCTGGAGGGAATCATGCAATCCATATGTTAGAGAAGGACATCCTGCATTGCTGATAATCTCTCAGAGTGTTTGACATTCTTGTGTAATCCTAGGTAATCTGTCTTGACATTGACAAGAAGTTTTCTCTTTCACTTTGTTACTGTCTCTGAATGAGTGAAAATCCTGCAACAGCAACATTTTCTTGATTTCAGTAGCAACAAATGGAACTTCCAAGTCATTGCAAATTAATATGCTGTGGCACATCTCTGTAGACTGTCTCTAGAACTGCTTTTATGGCTGTGGCAGTTCTGACTGTTTTAATTATCTGATTCAGTGAGATGAAGCTGCGTTCCCTCTTGTCCTTGCATCCTATCCACACAGTTACAGAGAGGGTCAAACAGGAGGGAGATCACTGCTGTCTTCCTACACATCTCATTCACATGTCAGATGATCAGAGTTTTCCCACTAAACAGGAACTGGGCCTGTAATAGACACTGATTTAGAGAACTGTAATTTCAGCATTCAAGGGATAGTTGGCAGGCTTTGCTAATTATTTCAATTTGCTGTTGTATTTAATGGGTTTTTTTATGTTTGCACATGCAGTCTCTGGAGTGCAGATCTTGGCTCAAAGTTGCTACCCTGAGGGGACCTTATCATCTAGATAGAAGAATTTTTCCCATGAGCAGCCTACATGTATATATTCCTATTCCAACATCAGCCTAAAGGATACATTTGTCTTCCTCCCTCCTTGCGTTCACACAGGACCACACAAAGCCATGGTTCCCCTTGGCTAGCATTTGGCCCTGAAGCATTTTTTTCCTTCTTTTCCTACCTAGTCTGGTAGCACTCCCACTCCTTCCACCCAGCACTACCCGTGCTTAGCAACTCTAGAGACTGCAGTAATGAGTTCCCTCCTTTCCACTTAATGAAGTTAACTCCTGCTTTCTTGCTTCTTTCTTTGCCAACTGTTATTTTGGTATTGAGTCCTCTCCCCTTTTCAACATCTTTTAAAAATGAAAGAAGTGAGTTGATGTGTTTCTTAAAAAGTAATTACTATCCTTAATAACTTGTTACAACACAGACCTAATGCACTCACTTTGCTGCAGGGTCTTCCCCAATCAATTAGGTATCCTCACAAATAATCCTTTAGTGCAGAAGTTGAAACATTAACACTGTCTCACAAAAAATATTTTGGAGGTCTGCTTGCACTAGTGGGAGAACCATGGCTAACAACCAAACTCCCACCCAGCCACTCACTCACCCCCTCAGTGATGTGGGTGTGGGGAGAAAACAGGAAGAATAGAAAGGAGAAAGCTCATGGGACAGGAGAAAGCTCATGGGACAAGACAAAACCAGAGAGATCACTCACCAATTTCTGCTTCAGCAAAACAGATTTAATTGGCTAAAATTAATCCATTGCCAATTAAAATAAATATTTAATTACTAAGTCTGATAGTGAGAAATATTAAGTCAACACCTCCCCTCATGCTCAAGTTCACTCTTTCACTTCAGACTCACCTCCTCTTGCCCTTGTTACCACCATAGATGCACTCGATCTCTTCAGCGAGGCAATGAAGGGCTCAGTGAGTGATGGGGATGTTCATGAGCAGTACATAGTGCTTTGTCTCTGCCACTCCTTTCCTCCCGCATTTCTTCTGCTACAGTGGGATCTCTCCATGGGTAGCCGGTGGGCAGCTTCCTTCAACAGTATCCAACTGCTCTGCTGTGGGGTCCTCCCTCCAGGCAGCACCTCCTCCTGCTTCTCTGACCTTGGTGTTTACATTGCTTTTCCCACTGTTTTTCACTCCTCTGCCTGTTTAGTGTTTTTTCCCTTCTTTAAAAATATTGTCATCATCACCTCCAGCCTCACTGATGGGCACAGCCATGCCCATTGGTGGGTCCACTAGAGCCAAATGGAAATATTTGTGTCTGTCTCTGCCACCCCTGCAGCCTCTCTGCTGCAAGCCCCCTCCCATTCATACTCAACACAACATACTCCTTTGACATCCAAAAATCACCAGTCTGGATGTCTATGAGTAAAAAGAAGGAGCATTAAAAAGTGTATCTCAGTGCAGTAGACGAAGACACACTAAAACATTGGCTTTTAGCTGCAAAGAGACCACCTCCCTCACTCATCAGTGTCTGGGGGAGAGATGTCGCTCTTTAACATCACTGTCTGTGGTACAGGTGATACAGACCAAAGTTAAAGTATTCTTATTTTTACTTTACCAATTAAAATTTAACTTTAATGAAAAAAGTGGTTCAGTAAAAATACTTCTTTTTTCACATAGAAGTCATTAAAATAGGTTTTGGGGACAGGTGAATCCAAGTTCTGCACCAAGAATTGTGATACCTGAATACATGTTGCTAAAAAACAAAAGCCAGAGGAAATATTAAATAACTGTGTGAAGATAACAGGTACAATGCCCTTGGGGGTGATTTGATGATGTCCATTTGAAGGCAAAGTTCAGTTCAGTCTTGAAGCATGATTTGTGATCTACTGCTGCTACATGGACTCGTGTTTGTTTATTTCTATCTGTGTTGATTTAAGAGCAATTTGTGTTTTCTGAGCCAATTGAATACTACACACTTATTTAAAAGGGTATTTGCAGAAGCAGCATCTTTTGAACAAGTGATTCTTTGCCTTTTGATTTGTCTTTTAAGGCATCATTGCATAAAAGACAATGATGATTTACATTCTGAAAGCACTCTCTGCCCTGGTGTCAGGTAAAATATTTCCAAATTAATCTTCCCAGTAGAGAAAATGGGAGGAAGATGTACATGGGCATGTGAGGCCTGATGGTGCACTTCTCTGATGGAAAAAGGGGGAGAAAGAACTAGGGCAACCTATTCTTTCAGTTTCATTCCCCCTTGACAGGCCTGAGATGAGAGATCTACCCTCTGCTTCTCAGGCATTTTGAACAGAGAGAACTCTTTTCTCTTGCCCACCAGCATCATTTACCTACCTATGGCAGGGAAAGAAATGGACTGCCTAGTCCTAAACAAAAGCAATCACATGGGTCACTTCAATGTACGTAGCAGTAGCACTGAAACAGACAAAAAAAAAAAAGGACAATTTATGATTTTCAGTTCCAATACAGCAACCCAGCAACTCTGGAGCCCTAACATAATGGTAGCCACCTCCTTCTTGTCATCTCTTGCCCACTGTGGTGTCCACACTCATTTCAGGTTTTCAGCAGCATTATCCAAGCAAAGTGTTCACCAGAGATACCATTTGGTCAATGTGGAATACAGACTCCTCCAAGCACGATTTACCCCAACTAGAACACTAACATTTTTCACCTTTCTTTTGTTCCCAAGTTCTTTCTGCTTGAAATATTGCTCACATTTCACTAGGCACAGTGTTTTGCAAGGTCATCCAGTCAAGACATCCACTTGCAAGGGGTATAATTTTGGCCTTTTGGTCCTGTATTTCTTAATTTAGTAAAGTAGAGCTATCCTCATGCTGATTTTGAACCCTTGCTTTGGGGCTTAGAATTGCATCTTATTCACCTGAAAGAGAGCAAACAGTTTTCTATTGCTATATGACCTCAGCTGTAAAGACACCAGGCTTTGCTGGTGTTATTGAGTCATTTTGAATAAAAAGGGAAAACTCTGGTAAGACCAGACATGAGAATTCAGAATGAGACACTACACAAAAGCAATGGTCTGGCTACTGCATTAATTCTGAAATCCAGCTGTGCAAATCTGGTTTGAGGATTCATCCAAAAGACCCTAAGAAAAGTCTTTACAAATTTTTAAAGCTCTCTAATGGGTCTAGATGAGCAATATTTTTTACCTTAAATTTATTCTACAGAACAAAGTTAAGTAAGTGCCAAAATGTAATAATAATAATTATTGTTATTATTATTATTGGAATTATTATTTTGGGGATTTAGGCGGTAGACTACACAAAGTTGGACAGAAACATTATTTATTGGATGGAGAGATGAGGAGCCCCACAGAAATGCTGTAATTCCATGCTTGCTAAAACTTTCCAGCTTGTCAACAAGGATTTTTTGGGAGATGCTGTCAAACGCCTTGCTAAAATCAAGGTGGTGTTTTCCACAGTTCTTCTCCCATCTATCAAGCAAATTGTTTCATCATAGAAGCAATCAAGCAATGTGGCTTTCCTTAGTCACCTTCTTGACCTTAATTTGCCTGAAATTACCTTCCATGAGGGTTCAATACACACCTTTGCCAGGGAAAAATGTGAGCCTGGTTGGTGTTTAGTTTTCCAGAACTTTCTTTTGTAGGTGGTCATAACATTAGACTTTTCCTACTTGTCCAGGATTCCCTGACCTGCATGATCTTTCAAAGATGACAGAAAGCAGTTTTGCAATGTCAGCCAACTCTTTCAGCTCCTTCAGCTGCATTTCATCAATCTCATAAACTTGTAAATGCTGCATTTCTACAAATGGTCCCTAACTCATCTCTCCTCCACTTTTGATAAAAATTGTATATCTACATTTCCTGTTCTCCTAATAAATTTCACACTATTAAAATGAACATTTTCTGTCATCGAATCCTTTTATGCAAATGTAGTTTTTAATTTTTACTTTCATTTTTCTCTGATTATGATGATATAGTTCTCTTGTTGAAAAGAGGAGACTTTAATGCTACTTGACACATCTACAATGCAGCTGCAAATAAAAATGCTTCTTTTTTCACATAGAAGTAATTAAAATAGGTTTTGTGGACAACTGAATCCAGGTTCTGCACCAAGAACTTGTGATACCTGAATATGAACTGCTAAAAAAAAACAAACAAAGAAAACACTAAATAACTGTGTGAAGATAATAGATAGAAAAGGGAAGTGGCATTTATTTTCTGAAGCATTGTTTCTCCCTCAAAGCTGAAATGAAAGCAAAGCAGAAGACTCTGCCATGGGTATGTATGAATTTTGGGTGTGTTGGGATGACGATGAGGGTTCAGTGCCATGGGCAGCAAAGCAGATGCCGGTGCAGGCAGTGCTTGTAGCTGCAGAGATGTGCTGCCTACTGGGAAGGTGGGACCAGCTCTGGGATTGATACCAGGTGGCCGGCAAAAAGTTTTGCAGCCTTTTCAACAAACTCACACTGAGGCAAGATACGGATAGAAGAGGAGGGGAGGGAAAGGCACAGGTACTGATACAGCCGCATGTAGCCTATTTGGTTTGTAACGTGAAGGCAGTGTAAGCACAGGTGTCAGCTTGCAGGCCAATTCCCAGGGATAATTTCCCTGGATTTCAGTGCAAGTTCTGTCAATATGAAGACCAGGACTGATCCCATGGGAGGGTGGTACAACCACCTCACCGCACCAGTGCAGAACAATGCATTACATTCAGAAAGGGTATACAAGCTCCAACGCTAAACCAACGACAAAGCTGATTTTGAAATGGTTTTAATGATAGACAATCTGCATACCAATTGACTCATTTGCGTATACAACAGCTTGGAACAATACCAGAGAAATATGTAAAAAGTCTGCAATGCTGTATGACAATAGCTTCCAAGTATGCTGACCTTCGGCAAATGAAACAAATGAAAAGTACAGTACTCTTTTGATGAGGCATTAATGGAGGATTAAGAGCGGATACAGCTGCATCACACGAGCACTTTGTTAGACACACTGTTTTCCCTCCGCGCCTTTCCCGTAATTACAACAGAAACACTGCGTGAGGAAGCAGCGAGCACACGCTGTAACACACTCCTGTACAACAAACGGGCTGCAGGGAGCACTGCCGTGTGGCCAGAGTGCCCCACGGGCCCTACACAGACTGCTACGGCATCCGCCAGGTGCTCCCGGCTGGCTGCTCTCGGGGCATCCCTGCGCAGGGACAGCAGCGGAAACCGGGATTGCACGGGGTCCTGCCCAGCTCTGGAGGAAGGACTCCTGGAATGCATCCCTGATAGCCCCACCACTGCAATGCAGGATGGTAAACAGAAGGCAAGAGTATGAAATCTAGAGAAAAAAATATATTCATAAGTGAACTGGAAGGGTATGAACACTTGTGCCACTGCTTTACCACTACAGCCCTGATGTGGCATCCAACAGCTGCAGAGAGCAGGGCTCATGGAAGGCTTTGTAGGCTGGACCACAGCCTTCCTTAGTGCAGGACAATCTTCTAGTGTGCAACCACTCCCTTTCCTTTTAAAGAGATTCTGGCCGTTTGAAGTGGTGCTCAAATCCTCAGTGGCTGAGCAGTGACTACCTACCTTTTTCCTCTTACCTTATTGCCTTCCCTTGGTATCCACCTCCACAGTAGGGAGGCATAACATATATCTGTCAAAAATAAAGTATATATGCATATATTTCCTTTTTTAGATCATTGTACCAAAGCTTATGAATGAGAATAAAACTGAAGTTGCTAACGTGCCAGGAGGCTTTCTGTTTCAGTGAATTGACTTTGAATGGTTCAGTTCAGACACAACAGGTCTGCTGGTTTGCTTCCTGAGTCTTCCCACTGACACACACCTGGGGTAACTCCCATGGAGCAACTGTTCCAGGCAAAACATTGCTCTTTCTTTTCTCCTTTTTTTTTTCCCTTGTGAAGACACATATGCTCTGGTTGGGTCCCATGTATGCCTCTAGAGTACACCTTCCAGACAAAGAACCATTACTGCTACTTTTCAGCTCTGTATTCGGTCCTTCTGATCCCAGGCCTCGATGTCATTGTTTTTCAAAGCTGGAAGCATTATTCTCACTGGTGTTTCTGTTCCTCCAGCACCAAGTGTCAATGGTACTTGCTCCAGCAGCAAGTGCAAGCTGTGGTGGCCTTGTGGTTCTGCCATATTTGGGGCAGAGCAAAGGGATGTCTTCATTTATTTTCATTGCAGGTCATTTCAGTTGTCTGCCCTGGAGCTTATCCAGGCTGTCAGCAATGTTGGCACAAGTGCAAGTGAGTGCAGCAAAGAGGCAAGAACAAAAAGATATACATCTTAAAGGTGTATTTTTTAAAGTTAATTTTTATGCAGAGCAAATCTTTAGTAGCAACATCAAGAATCACTTCAGCCACAACCACAACAATATGCTTTGAACAGGTCTTAAATATCTATGCATGAGACAGCAGTGTTTTACTAGACCAGTTTATAAAATGATTTTTTATAGGGCACAGACCTGCCCTGAGCCAGTTGCAGATATACAATAAAATCAGATCTCTGAGGTGTGGGTACTCAGCATGTTCAGCATGTTTAAGGATTTCTGAGCAGTTTAACCTTTTCACTGCTATTATATATTAGCTTCCTGGTGATTTTTTCCTGTGGAAGTTGTTCACACATATTTTTTCCGTGTCAGTGACTACTAATTAGTGCCACTCAAAACCCACTAGAATTTGCTGAAAATGGTCAGGGAAACAAAATGCTTCATACTGCTACATAAAGCTATACAGAGAGATATATGTTGTAGTCTTTCCTATGCTGAAGTCATACGTAGCTTTTCAAACTGTCCAGTTATTATATTCACAGCCAACATTCATACAATCACAGAGTCGCAGAACATCCTGATTTGGAAGAGACCTACAAGGATCATCGAAGTCCAGCTCCTGGCCCTGTACAGGACACACCACTTGCTTGAGAGTGTTGTCTGAACAGTGCTTGAACTCAGACAGGCTTGATGCTGTGACCACTTTCCTGTGGAGCCTGTTCCAGTACCCAAACCACCTCTGGGTGAAGAACCTTTTCCTAACATTAAACTTAAACCTCCCCTGATACAACTCCAGGCTGTTCCCTCTGGTCGTCTCCCTGGTCACCATAGAGAAGAGATCAGTGTCTGCCCTTCCTCTTCCTCTCATGAGGAGGCTGTAGACCATGATGAGATCTCCTCTCAGTCTCCTTTACATTAACTGACTTCATATTGAAAGACAACATATGAGTACAAAATTTTAGTATGATGAAATAATTTAGACCAGTCTGTCAAGCACTTTGGAGGACAGATTCAGAATCCAGAATGATTTTGATAAATGACTGTATGACTTGACATTAAAAAAAAGAAAAAAATTGAATGCTAAGTGCATATCCCTACATGTAAGAAGAAGAAATGCATGCACAGATGTAAAGAATTTCTCTTGCCAAGTGTCAGCCTCGTAGGTTCCCAGGAGATCAGTCACCTAATCTGAACCAGTGACATGATCCTCTTCCAGAAGCATCTAATTCTGGATTGTCTTAGAAGAAACATCAAATGTAAGACCTGGGAAAATGCTAGTGAAGCTTGCAGTGAAATCCTTTGACTGGCTTTGCACACTAGACTTCAAGAAAGAGGTAAGAAGGAAGACTGCCATGACCGTGGTCTTGCAGTACCCAAAAGGACAGATGATTATCCTGTTTTGTCCTGAGGGAAGCTGTCAGGCACCTTCATTTGCCATAAAATCTTTGCAGCCTAATTGTAAAGACAAAATTCCTAAAATAATTTAGGCAAATTGATTTTCTGGGACCAGTTAGGCAAGATGTGGCCTGCTGGTGATGATAGCTGAGTTGAACTCTGGAGTGGTGTAGGTCACTTGGTCTCAAACGCCTGGTTGCTGCCTCTTCATTTGTATATGCTTTGGCCATACCTGGCAAAGTCCACCTGGAAGTCCAATATTGACCTGACAGCAGTCCATGGAGCTGATGACATTTTGGGGCATCTTCCAAACCAACTTTGATATTTCTAAAACATCTTTCTCCTAGCTCTCAGTTACTGCACTAAATCAGAAGTCTGTACATTGGTTTATGCTTACCCTGACAAATGTTATGGTTACAGTCAACATAAATTCATCCAGAAACTTTTAGAGCGATGTGAAGCGTAAAACAGTACTCAGGCTGAGCAGGTAGCAAAAGGTGTGTCCTGTAAATATAAATGTCTCATATTTGTACCCACCTATTTTAATAACAGCCTACTAACCTACAGCATCTACAAGTCTGGCAGATGAGCCTTCCTTCTGGCAGTGCCAGCTCTCAGTTAGCTACTGTTGTTACTCTTGTGAAGTGTGCTGGGAGTGAGGCTACACCAAGCAAATATTTTGAGGCCTTCTCCTACTTTTTCAGTTGTTTGGTTTTTTTTGTTTGTTTGTTTGTTTTTTGTATTCCCTGCTTTTCAATTCCAACACCAACTCTGTATGGACCCATAGTTTTGCACTAGAAAACAAGAAGGTAAAATAAAATAGCAGTGAGCATCTGTTATTCTCTGTAAGAATGAGGGTAAATATAGCTAATCTGTTACCTTTGATAGTTATCCTCATTCCTGCAGAGGTGTTAGAAGTCTACTAGAGTAAAGTTCAATTCCATTTTGCAGGCCACCAAAATATGCTCACTTCACTACTTCACTTGTGTATCTACCAACATTTACATTGTCTTTTTTTGGGGGGGGAGGTGGAGGGTGCGGGCCATGTGTGTGTTCTTATGTTTTTGTTTGGTTTGAGTTTTTTTAGTCAGTTTGATCTCCAAGGGAACTTTGTCCAATACAGCTTTTTAGCACACTGAGAGCACTTTGGTAAGAGGGTTGTAGGATGCTATCAGAATAATATTGGATAATCCACCTCAAGAGAGCTTACAGTCTAGGAAAGATAATCACTAGAAACAGTAGGGATGCAATTTCTACTTATGGTTCAGTTCTGGGAGCAGTTTAGAAATATCGTGTTGTGAAACCCACTGGCATATTAGTGCATAGGTTGTCAATAAAGATTCTGCAAATTGCAAACTTCTAGAAGTCAAAAAAGTGAAAGGAAAAAATTTAACCAATCTAATTTTTTTTTCGCTAGGAAACTTAGAATTAGCAGTATGTGTTATGAAGACTGTTACAAAACATCCTTGGTCTGTCTTAGCAACACAGCCAATACCTGATGTTTTAGAAGAACATGGAGAAGCCTTGAAATGCAATTTTCCCTGTATGATGGCGAGTAAATTATGACCACAATTTTACATGCCTCAACATCTGGAATACAAAATTTAAAAGAAAATAAAGCTATTATCTACAAGTAGATAATAGAAGTAGACTACTTCTACTTATCAAAAGTAGACTATTTCTTTTCTTAATAGACGTGTTGCTCTAGGCTACCTTTTCTGCATGTGTATCTCCCATTTTTTACACATGCTTTAAAAAGACTGGGCTGATTCTCCTCCTCACTTGGAACACTCTGAAACACATAAGTTGCTGTACTGGCTCAGCACTAGGCTTCATTTAACACAGAGCTCTGTGCTCTGAAGGAATCATGGAAATGCAGCAGGTGATGGAGTCTCATCAGATGCATTAAAACAGGATGAAGGATACCCAAACCGCTCCTGACAAATTTTTGTTCATCCTGGCCTCAAAGAACAGTAGAAATGCTACAGTGCACTGAGTCGAACCTTTTCAGTGTTCTGCTGTTGAGTTGGAAAGTTTGTTTCATGGCTGGAATCTCCAGGGATTCTCTTCTCTTGCCTACTTGGAGGATTTTCAAGCTAACCAGGGATTTCAAAGTAATTCAAGCAGGAGGGCATGCCTGAAGGTCAGTAAATTACAGTTGTTGAATGTCCAAGAAAGAAGAGACAGTGAATTGCATAGCTGGAGGTGCATGGAAAATAGAAAAGCGTGGGTCAAGTGTCCAGTGTGGCAAGGACTATGTGTTGAAGTTAAGCACTTTTTTGCATAGAAAGCCAAGTTAAAGTTAACATGCATTGCCAATTATTGATTTATTAACTTTGAGAGTATACTTAAATATATAAAGAGACCTGCAATTTGGCAATATACACCACATACAAAGTAATAGCTTGTTTTAAAACACAAATGGTGATGACTATTATAATGTGAACTGTTTTCCAGATGAAAAGAATGAAAGGGATGTAATTCAAGAAGTATGCAACAGTGGCTAATATGCTATTATTTGCAAAGAGATATTACAACTTATAATCTTCTTTCACGGGTTTACGTTGTTAGTGTTTAATCAGGCGTGTGAGTGTATTCAGGTGTTAAACCATTCTATTAGCTAGGAAAATTGCACTGTTATTTACCAAGCTGTTTGTGATATGTTGTTGTTGGCTTTTTTACTTTCTAGTTTTCTTCTTTGTGCAGTTTATGCGATTGTCCTTTCTACTTTTGTCTTGTACAAAGGCTTGTAAATTGTCATTAGGACAGATTAGCCATGTAAAAGAACAGGTTTGGTTTTTTTATAATACATTACAGGAATTAATCTTCTTTCTTACCTTTTTTTTTTTTTTTTTTTTTTGAAGGCATCACAGCTACAAGCTGGTGCCTTTGAACTTGTATCAGCTTTCCATAAAGTTTTTAAAAATACATGAGAACACATATTATGGAAGGGAAACTACATGCTCCTCTGCATTGTACTAGCAAAGAATTAAATATAGAAGCCTGGTGGTGGGTGGAAGTGCTAGCAGTGACCTGATTGTGGAGCTAACCTGCCTCAGCTGATGTTTTGTGGTGGCAGTCTTGGATAGATGAGTTCCAGGAATGCTGTCAAGATCAGGGAAGAATCAGTGTACCAGTATCGAAACAGGTTCAAGCCCATAAGCTTGCTGAGGGAATACTGGGAGATAGGAGACATGCTGCAGAATCCAGCAGAGGTTAGCAGCATCCATGAATGCAGCAAGGATAGAGTTCATGTCCTCTGTCCTTGTTTCATGTCTTGCCTTGCACAAGTAAGGATGCAGCTAAGCAAAGCCTTTAGTATTTATTTACGAGGTACTACCACCAACTACTCTGAGCCCAGAAAATTAATTTCCCTGCTAGTATTACTTGTTAGTAGTTTTAAACAATAATGCCTTCTTGGAAGTGAAAATCCACAAGACTTGGGCAACATAAGGAGCAGTCTGTGGACATAAGGGCACCCAACTTGCTTGCACAATATATAAATGTGGGGACAGTCCCACTGTATAACAAAGGAGAAGAAGTGGTGCTACACCCTATGGTTAACATGACAATGTGTAGTTAGAGTAATTAATGATTGCCAGTCATTTAGCTAGGGGGGTTTTATCACCATTTAAAGAGATCACTTGCTTTATAAATAGCACTGAAGCTTAAGAGGAACTTCCTTCTAAAATGACCTGGTGAGGTGGATTAAAAGTTTGATGGAAAAGTCTTGATAGATTCAATATAGGGACATTGATTCATATGCACTAAAATTAATTTTCAGTTGAAAAGAGGAATTCTTACCTTACTGAAGTAGATGGAAAGACTCCTGTTCCTTTTGGTAAAGTGAGGAATTTCCCTAAAGTGACTGGATGTTTGTGAAGAGGATAGAGATCTGAAGGGAATGCTGAACCCATGAAAATCTTGTGAAGGTGCACTGAGTGCATTGCTGGACAGATCCTTGTGTTTACGTCTCAAGACTTGCAGTAGAACACTTTTTCAGGGTTGGCCTAAAATCTTTGTTCAATTAAAACTTTTCAAGGGAGAACAATATCTTAGTATTTCCCCTATCATAGTGATTTCAGATCTGAGGATTCTGTCCAGAGTAAATGGAAAGGGCAAAATTTTCAGACAAATGAGAAAGTGTTTCACTAGTGGGATTCCACAGGACTCTGTCTTAGGCCCTGTTGTCTTCAACATCTTCATAAATGTCTTGGACACAGAAATGGAAGGGATAATAAGCAAGTTTGCAGATGACACAAAACTTGGAGCAGCGGTTGACTCCTTTGAAGGCAGGGAGGCCCTGCAGAGAGACCTGAACAAATTAGGGGACTGGAAATCACAAACCAAATGAAGTTCAACAAGGGGAAGTTCTGGATTCTGCACCTGGGATGGGGCAACACTGGATGTCTGTACAGACTGGGGAATGAGATGCTGGAAGGCAGTGCCGCAGAAAGGGACCTGGGGGTCCTGGTGGATGGCAAGT
The DNA here is from genome assembly GCA_035583235.1 of Hafferia zeledoni. Taxonomy (NCBI): domain Eukaryota; kingdom Metazoa; phylum Chordata; class Aves; order Passeriformes; family Thamnophilidae; genus Hafferia; species Hafferia zeledoni. The sequence goes on from JAWWEV010000001.1 coordinate 93,841,718, forward strand.
TTAATATGAGTCAGCAGTGCCCTGGCAACCAGGAGGGCCAACCATGTCTGGGGGGCATCAGGCAAAGCATCACCAGCCGATTGAGGGAGAGGATTGTCCCGCTCTGCTCTGCACTGGGGCAGCCTCACCTTGAATATTGTGTGCAGTTTTGGGTGCTGCAATATAAGAAAGACATTCAGCTACTAGACAGCATCCAGAAGAGGGTAATGAAGATGGGGAAGGGCCTTGAGGGGAAGCCGTATGAGGAGCAGCTGAGGGCACTTGGTCTGTTCAGCCTGGAGAAGAGGAGACTGAGGGGAGACCTCATTGCAATTACAACTTCCTTGTGAGGGAAAGAGGAAGGGCAGACACTGATCTCTTCTCTGTGGTGACCATTGATAGAACCCAAGGGAATGGCCTGAAGTTGTGTCAGGGGAGGTTTGGGTTGGATATTAGAAAAATGTTCTTCACCCAGAGTGTGGTTGGGCACTGGAACAGGATCCCCAGTGAAGTGGTCACAGCACCAAGCCTGACAGAGTTCAAGAAGCATTTGCATGATACTCTTGGGCCTATGGTGTGACTCTTGAGGACAGTCTCTTGATGTGACTCTCGTAGGGCCAGCAGCTGCACTCAATGGTCCTTGTGGGTCCCTTCCAAGTCACCATATTCTGAGGCTGTGATTTTGTGTTGGTCAAAGTTCAGTATATTGTTATAGAAAGTGCTTAAATGGATTGAGATTAAAACAATCTTCAAAATTAATTTGAATTAATTTCAAAATTGTCTGTCCTCATCTGTTTTACTAAGAAAATCTACTGAAATTTCTAGAAGCTACTGCAGTATTCTTTTTAAACTTAAAATTTCTTTGCTAAATCTCTTTTCTGTCAAATATGATCCTAATTGTCTGACATTTAATGTCATCCATGAGACCAATTTTTCATTCCTCACATGCTGTTTCAAGAGCTCTGATCCCTAATTTAATTAATGAATCATTGTTTCCTGAGTTATTAACTGCATCTATTCCTTTTCATTTTTTAAAACAATTGCAATATTTTTCCATTTGTCTCCTTGAAAACAAATGCTACAAATTGATTGGGATGCTCAACAATCTGTTGCTTTTAAACCATTCTCCCTTGCCTTGCCTTGACTTGCCTTGCCTTGCCTTCCCTTCCCTTCCCTTGCCTGTCCCTGCCCTGCCCTGCCCCTTCCCCTGCCCTTCCCCTGCCCTGCCCTGCCCCATCCCATCCCTTCTCTTCCCCATCCTTTCCCTTCCCTGTCCCCTCCCCATCCCTTCTGTTTCCTGTCCCCTCCCCATCCCTTCCCTGTACCCTCTCCATCCCCTCCTCTTCTTCATGGGAATAAATATGACCCCCTTAATGCCTTGGAAGCTCCAATGGGGTCAAAGCTTGTTGCAAGTTATTCTGTCTGTAGTCTCTTTTCTAATGACATCTGTGCCTGAAAGAAATCCATGAATAGTTTGACATTTAGTATTTTAACTCATTTTACAGATAATTAATTCATGCCTTTTAAGCACTTGGAAACTATACAAACACTTACTTAATATTGTTCTTTTTTATGATTTACCATTCTTAACTCATATGAACTTTGAATTAGAGGATTTCTCTCTCTATAATCTGAAATCCTTCTTAGCAAAGATTGGCAGGCAGTTTCAACTTTTCAGAACATGCCTTCTCAGTTTTGGCTTAACTTTGCTACTCACTGTGAAAATGTGACCTCCCCAAAGTCAATGTGGGCCATGAGTCCTTACAGAAAATGTCACCTTAGACATGATTGAACTTCTTGAGTGCATGTAAGAAATATTTTAGGAAGTTGTATGAAGCACCAAGGCTTAATTTCCCACCTATGGGATCTGGTCAGGCTTCCTGCCTTTGCTTGATTAATGTCTTGCTCCAGCATTGTGAGGTAAGAGCCAAACTCAGCCAAGTTAGGCTGCCATCTGCAGTAAGGTAGTCGGAGTCTGTGGTCACATGTTGGGATTTACACCTAATCTAACTGGGTTTAGAAACTATCACTACAGTACCAGTTTGGGCAAATGGTAATTTCATCCAGAACTTCCAAACACTTATTCTATTTCTATTTAGTGCTTAAGGAGGTGCCATAGATCACCATATCTACCAAAAATTATTTTGCAGAAGTAAGGCTGAGCTTTTCATTAAAGTAAGACAGGGACTTAAACTCAGAACTGGTTTCCTGAGTTGTGATCCCAGGAGATACTAAAGTGAAGGTGATAGGCTGAAGGAGGACATTGTACTTAGGTATTTGCCCCTGACTCAGCACAGGACATGGTCACACTGGCACTTAAGATCATAAGAGCTTTCTGGTAGAGGCTCAAGACAAGGCTGAGTTGAACAGGTACTTTTCAAAAGCCATACTTAGAAATTAATTTCATTGTGTCCATTGTTAAAATAGATGTTTTTACCTTAAGCAGTGATACTATTATTTGTTAAGTATATTATTATACTGTCCACTTGTATGGTATTTGAAAGTTAATTATACCTCTCATCCTCTTGTTGTCTCCAATAATATTCAATTTTAACGCATTAATTTGTTATTCTTGTATGATGTGTATCCTGGATGCAAGAATAAAAATTAAATTGAAATCTTAATGTAAAAATAAGGTTCATTTCAGTTAATCAATATTTACCTCCAGCAAAATACTGACTAATTACAATGGTGCTGTAGTGGGGAGAGACCTGTATGAAGCTGGTTGCCCATTATCTGCCCAGCCTAAGGAGCAATCCCAGCCCCTGTGAGCTGATGAGAGTCTTGAGAGACTCCCAGCTGCAGCAGCAGGAGCACAAATGCTTCCCCACTCCATTCCGTGTCTGTGTCGCTGAAGAACCAGCACAGAGCTGGCACCAGTAGCTGTCAGCAAGCAGCCCAGGGCTGGTGGACAAACGGATTTTGTGTGGCACCTGCAGCACCATGAAAGGGTGAGCACTTTCTGCTCCTGCCTGCCACTGTGCCTGGACTGCAGCATACACTGGGGTCAGCTGCTGGGGAGGTGGATGTGGTATTGCAGATCATGGGATTCAAGGCATGGAGAGACTGTGTGCCCTGGCTCCTGAGGAGTGTCCGCAAATCCACTTAAATTTTAGGTTGAAGGTGAATGTGACAGAATGGCTCCTTTTTACAGGTTACTGAGCTAAGGTAATAAGTGGTATCCATTAAGTAGTACCTGCCAGTATGCCCTGGGGTCCCTCAGTATTTATTGGGCCTGACCCCTATTCTGTGAGATAAATGAGGTTCTCTTGTTGCTGGGAAGAACTGGCAGGATAGGGAGTTCTGGTGCCACAGACCGAGTGATGGCTCTGCTTATCTGTTTGCTGTGATCCTCCAGCAGCCCTGTGGTCCAGCAGAGACAAGGACTTGAGCTTGGGAAGATGGAGTTTAACCACCAGTGTCACTGCTTCCCTGCTGATGTTATTTTGGGCAAATTATTTCAGTTTCTTCTACACCTACAGACCTTGCCAGGTCAGATACTTGCAAGTTTTACCAAGGTCTGCTGATAAACAGTTCGATGGTATTCCTGGGAACAGGGTGTTTCTTATGCAGATGGTCCTGTGAGTGCTGCTGAGAAGCTGCTCTCATCAGGAGAACTGAGTCCACAGCTGTGAAATTCCCACAGCTGGAACAGGGGGAAGTGACTGCAGTCTTAACATACTTTCTGCTGGCACTGCTGGGATGGGAATTCCTTCCTCCATGCATGTCCCCTCACTAGAACTTAGCCATGTAGTAAAAAAGAAAAAATCACTATTGTCCATTGAAAAGACCATTTTAAAAGTATCTCAAGTAGGTTTTTTGCATTGATGGCCTAAGAAGCTCACAGGATTGAGTAGGCATCCTTCCTCTAAATCACTTTTAGCAGATCTTCCTTTTAATCATTGCTGATCTAAACAGTTTGATCTCACTGAAGTATGTAAAGCATGTATTCAGTAACTGACTTAGTTATGGAGTCACCATTTAGTCCAGAGGTGAAATGCAAAGTTGTACTACACATAGAGTATTGCTAAAATACCCCCAGGCTTTTAGTTTTGATTTCCACTTTATTGATTTGCACTAGATAAATTTAATTCCAAATATTAGAGATGACTGAGATAGTCATTCAATTTTGTCATTGTAGTGAAGAAACCATTAGGAAAATGGAGAAGTAAAGGTCACAGTAATCTTTTCTAGATTGAAAAACCAATTTTATTCAGAGGTCAGATTTTAACCAAAAACTCTAAAGCACTCTCACTATGTCATTATTTAAGCATTTATGAAGTTTCATTGATATACAACAACTGTGAAACACAACATTGCTCAACAGAAAAAGGAAAAGTGGGGAAGATCTTCTTACCTTCCTTTTCCCATGTTATGCAAGCAGTTTTTCATGTTATTTTGCTTGCGGTCCCAAACTTACCATGTTGCAGCTCTTGGCAACAACAAGCCTCTCTCTGATCTCAGACACATTCCCAGGCATGATGTTAACATCAATGCATTAAATGAAGGGAACTGATGAAGACTGAACCTCCTCCTGGCTTTTTTGCAGACTTCTTGTATAACTCCAGGTGAATCCTACGGAGGCTTCACTTCCTCATTGGCCGAAACAGGGCAAGGAATGCAGTGTTTCCTGATGCTGGGATAAAGATAATTCTTTTTGAAATGGAAATATATGTGAAGGACTAACTGTAAAGTGTCACACACAAAGTAATAATCTCTAACTGTACCTCTTGCTCCTTTTTTCACACTTTTTTCACACTGACCTATCACCAAATCTATCATTTTAATTCTTACATGGCTTGTTATCCTGGGTGGGCATCAGAAATAATGCTTATTTACACAATGAAAAATTATGTATTTTGAAGATTTCATTTTCTGCTTACTGTCCTGTCTACCAAGGCCCCCTTCCAACCTTGCATCCCACAGAACTGTCCTCTGACTTCTGTATAGAGGTAAATGATCCTATGTGATTCATTTGATGTACCTTTTTTTAAAAGGGAGCAATGTGCATGGAAGCAAATATTCTACAAAGGCTTGATATGATTTTTTTCTATGATTTGTATGAGTGGCAAGAATAATTGTCTAGAAATGTTTGAAAGAGATTGCTTTCCTAAAATTTCCTCAGAAGTGGAGTATACCTCTGCCATCGTTAATAGACTCATTTCTTCAGTTACTCTACTGAATAAAAGCAAAAATATTTTTCTATTATGTCAACACATGTTAATTAATAACATGTTGAATTAAATTTTCTAGTTTGGATTTTAAACCCTTTTGTACCATTGGTGTGCCAGTGATTTTCAAATGGTACTTTGGCTGAAATACACAGTAAAATGGAAAATGGCATCAGAATCCTGAATTAGCTGTCACTGATGGCATAAGTCTGTCAATAGCAGCCAGTAAATGCAGGCGACTGACTTTCTCCTCTTATATTTATTTATAACTGCCATTTCAGAATAGCAATAAGACACTGCAGGCCATGCATTTTGAAGGGATTATTGCACTTCTCTTATGACTAAAGTCACCTGCCCTTTAGCCCTGTGTCTTATAACACCTCCTGAGGTGTTCAGTAGTAGTCCAGAAATGACAGCATGCTGTGTCTTATAGCTTCAATATATTTAGCTTGATCATACTGAAAAATAATGATAAAGTAAGGGAATGTGAAAGGAGCCCTCCCAGATATTCCATTCTTTTTCCATTCTTTTTAACCAATTTATAAGTGTAATAAGTCACGAGTTGCCAACTGTTTGTTAAAATGTACATGAAACATTGTTTCCCTGCTATGCTTATGGCATATTACATTATATATGAAACACGAACCTTTTAATACAATTTGGATTGTTGTGTAATATAGAAATGCAGCTAAATTCTTAAAAGGGTTAAATAGTTCCATTCTGTCTTAAATTACCACTGTCATTCAATTCATTAGATGAGTTTATGGAGTTACAATATGTCTGTAATTTATAGCCTGCTTACTGACAAAGCTTAATGCTAACATATGCCTAATTTGCCAAGGTTATCTCAAGCCCCATTCATCTCCCCCACTAACAATATGCTGCTGATTCCATGCTTCATGGATGAGGTACATGCGGTTTCATATTTAGTGCTATCAATCACAAGTAATTGCCTCCAGCTCCCCGCCTCAGTATTCAAAGTGATTTCTCTTCAGCCTCTGAGGCTGGATGAAAAGGGAATGCATAGCCAGAGGAGGGCATCCTCCTCCAGCCTTAGCAACTGCAGGCCCAAAGGAGCTGGAAATTGGAGAGGAGGGGCATACCTGCAACTGATATTTCCAAACTTTTCTCTTCTCGACCACACGCTTTTGGCAGTCAGGAGAGTACACTCGTGGGTATATGCTTGTGCAGCCCTGGCAACCCTCCATGGGAAGTGAGTCAGCTTCTGGACTGCTGCCCTTGGCGTTTCCCCATTCATACACTGGACTTATCTGGGACACCTCCAGCCCTGCTCCCCCATGCCCCAGATCACAGTCTGAGGATGTACCACTGTTGTCCTCAGCCCTTAGTCTGGTTGCATTGACATGTGGGACGTGGCAGGACCAGTGGCTACCAGAGGAGATCACAGTTCACATCTGTATTTTAAGTATCTGCTGAGTCTTCTTATTAGGATTGTGGTACCACCAACAACTTGTACCTTATGCAGCATAACATTTTTAAATTGTAGGAGTCCCTGTCCTACCAACTTCTAAGCCTGTGCCCAGCTTTGTTTCTGGGAAGGGTTCTGCTGCTTTGTCTTGCAGAAGTGTGTACAATATCCAGATCTAAGGAGAGCAGCTAACTCACAGTTCCCTGTTCTTTTTCTGTTTGTCTGCTTGCTGTAATTTTCTGCGATTTCACGTTAAGCTATAACAGCTCCTTGTATCAGTATGTACTTACCCCTCTACCTATCTAGTTAAGCTTTTTCTGATATTCCTGTGGTCACCCTAGAAGCTGAACACTGCCTGGAAAATTCAGCTAAAGTGTCTGATCCTGAACTGTTTATGTATATTCTTATTGCAAGTCATGGGCATTGCTCACGTTCTTGTATGAGCACTAAAATTTGTGTTTATTGCGTGTGGATCAAAATATCAATATTATGTATGTGAGGAGACACACACATACATGTTGTCTGTTGACTGAGCTGCTGATCTATGCAGTTATGTAGCTTCCTGAGCCTTCTGATACATTCCAGAGATCTCTTAGATCACGTTATAAAGCACAAAAGTTAACACATATATTTTGCCTAAAATATATCTCCCATTTTACTCTGGGACTCAACACACAAAGAGTATCTAGGAAAAGGTTTGTTCTTGGATACTCTGATATCAACCAGATGTTATCTCAGATTTATGAAGGATATCATTGTGCTTAATATTCTAAAATTTCCTCAGAATAGTGGAGACTACTTGGCAGACCCAGTGAAACTCTCTGTTCATGTTAATGTACTGTGATCTGCTGTACTGAAAGAAATGACTGCACCTAAAACAATCCTGAATGGATGAAGAGCTGTAAAGGATTTAAAAAGCAGAATGATATTACAGTTTCACCGCATAGAAACACAGTAAATTTAAAGTTCACTTGGAAAATAAAAAGCATTCTGAATCAAAAAATAAATTTAATTGAAGAAACTGCTGATGCTGATTTTGGTTGTTTTTTTTTTATGAAATGAAAATCACTATCCTGTATGGAAATGACAGAGTAAAAACAGTGCTAGCTTCTCTTAGGGTTTGGGGGTTTTGTTTGTTTTCTGTGCTGTGCCAGAGCTCCGGGGCATGCCATGAAAGGATAGTGGTCATGGACTTCACATACATTTACTTCAAAAAGAACTAACTCTTATAGCAATCAGAAAAACTATTGCACTGGCAGAAGAAACTGCTAACTCTGTGACTGTATGGCTGATTGTGGTTATGCTTGTTATGAACTGACATTTGAGTGAATGTAAAACTGTAGTGATTCTTGCTTGTACTTAAAACAGCTTTCATTTCTAAAGAGTCTGATAGGATAAAGTCAAAGAATCTGCTAAAAATTTGTATTCATTTTACTTCCTGCCCTCAGATAAAAGACCATTCCATTTTATTTTTGTGGTATAGGTCTGAATTTTTAGGTGTGCTTTTTAGTCAAATCAAGTGAATAACAGAAATACATGTAACACTCTTTTCCATGTAATTTGTTTAACATGATTTACAATTTCAGAGGTCTGCACTGTACAGATACAAAATAAATTGCATTCAAAGAATTCAATATTTGCTACTAATTACTGGAGGTTTGGGTTTTTTTCTATTTGGAATTTCAGAAATAAACATGAAAATAAAACAGAAAATGAATAGAAAACATTTCTGAAATTGAAGAATTTTTAAACTTCTTTTTTCAATGCAAGTGTTGCAAGGTTTCAAGAACATGCATGTTTATCTAAACATAAATAAAGCAAGGCTAGCCAATAAAATAAGTATTCAGAAAACTTATCTTTTTGTTTTAAAGACTGTTTCTTAAATCAGTGGCTGGAAGGAAATGTCTTTGTGAATCTTTGCATATATTCCAAAGGGTTCTAAGGCTAAGTGGCTGCACTTTGCATAGTGTCTGCTGACTTCCCATTCAGAGCCCCTCTGACAGGCAGGGGGTGGAGGGGTGCTGTGCTGTGGTTTGTGGGAATAGGCTCTTTCAGTTCTGGTTTATTACATGGCTAATTAACCAAGGTCACCGAGCTCTTTTATAAGCCTGCCAATAGAGACATCACTGGTTCTTTAACAGATCTGTTTATTATATTGCATGCCCTGATAAAATGACAGTGATAAAATATATATATAGCTAGGGCAGCATTTACCTGAAGCATTATATATACATACAAAATTGGGGAGGAGGAAGGGATGACACGACAACCCTGAAATAGCAGGCAACACAATATTCTGGATTTTGACATGTTTAATCTCAAACTCATTTCTATGTTATTGCATGATGGTTCGATGTTGCAAATATAAACAATGACTACAGGAATTTATAACCTGTAATGTTAATGTGTCATAATAAGATCCTGACTTATCTGTGACACAGGATCTTCAGCAAGATTACCCTGGATATACAAATTGCCATGGAACACATGGAGGTGAATAATTAGTGAGTAGGACAAGGGGCTTCATTTCAGGATTATGCACCATGCTAAAATAAACCTCAGTGTCCCAGAAGCTGCTGTGAATGCAGAATAGATCTGCTTACTGCTAACTCTGCATGAGCCATCTTGCAAGATGCCACCCTCATTTAAGTAGCTAAGGGCTCTCTTAAAACCAGTGAGAGCAGTGCTGTTCTCTGGATCAACAGTTCCGGTTAAAGTCCTCCTCAGGCTGTTCTTGGCATACATGGTGTCTTCATTCCTGCTCCAGCCCTGTCTACAAAGACAGGTATGCATGACACTGTCCCTGTTTGAATGACAAGTGAAACCCTTCCCAGGGGAGCTTTGGCAACAGCTCATCAGCCCCGCAACACCCAACTTGTACCTTCCTTCCAGCAACCCAGCAGCAGCCGTGCTTTCCTCCCTTCTCATCCAAGAGCACCTTATGGGAGTCCTGCTGCTACATCACAGTACACTGAACATCAGCAAGATATTCCTCTTCATTGTGCTAGCGTCTTCTCACATATGGGATAAACTGCAGCTCCTGTGCCTGAGACCAAGGGGTCACTGGAGGTTATTCATCCTGCATTTGAGCTCATCCATATGGAGCATGTTTGTCCGAAACTATGTGGGTATGGCAATGTGCCTGGTAAGTCCCATCTGGAAGTCCCCTGGTGTGGTTTTACCCCCACAATGCCACTGACTGAACTGGAATGAGTTCTAGATGATCTTCAGAAAGGTGAGGAATGTGCAACCCAATCTTAAGTAATGGTGGAGGGAGTGGTCTGAACAGTCTTATCTGGGAAGTGCTAGGCTGAACTTCACAGAATCACAGAATGGTTAAGGTTAGAAGAGACAACAGTGGATCATCTGGTCCAAACTTCTGGCTCAAGCAGGTATCCCAGAATGGTTCTGGAATATCTCCAGTGTGGAAGACTCCATAACCTTTCTGGGCAATCTGTTCCAGTGCTCAGGCACCCACACAGTAAAATTGTTCTTTCTGCTATTCAGGTGAAACCTTCTGTGCATGTTTCTGCCCACTGCCTTGTCCTAGTGCTTAGCACCACTAAGAAGAGGCTGCTGTAGGGTTGTATCCCTGTAGGGTCCTAGTTTTTCTAGCAGAGGGCTCACAGAGCCCAGTGCACCTCAAAGTCCCTTAAAACCTCTGTAATGTCCACAGGGGGTTCTTGGCCCCAGTTTCAACTTTCTGGGCTATGATCTTGTAGTGAGTTGACTCTGGCAGTATGGGAGCTACCCACCAAAGTTGCTCTATCACTTACCTGTGCAGCTGGAGGGAAAAAGGTAACAAAGGGTTCATGAGTTGAGATAAGGACTTGGAGACATCACTCAGTGACTACCAACATGGGCAAAACAGACTTGAAGTGGGGATATTAATTAAAATTAATTGCAAACAGAATCGGCACAGAATAATGAGAAGTAAAATAAATCCTGTCTTGGTACCAAGAGATGAGCTCTTTCCTTGCTGTTGAAGACAAGAATCCCCAAAGTTAACTTGTAGTCTGCTGAAAAGGTGGCCTCTTATACCATGATGTCCCTCCACTGACTTGCACCTTCTTTTATGGCTGCATAATTCTTCTGTGGTAGGAAGTACCATCTTACTTGATACTATGATGCCATCAGAGAACCCAAAAACAGGACTCTGAGCCAAGTTAATGTGGGATGAGATAAAAAGGTACATTCTTTAATGTCCAGACTTAGGGCTTTTAGGAATACATGATGACATCTTCCAGCTCCCTGCACACTGATTTCCATGGCTTTTATAATATGATCCTTCCAATCATTACTTTACACATTTCTCAGTCCAGCCTCAGTCCACAGGACTCCTGTTTCACCCCCCAGGATTTGGGGCTGGGGTCGTTGAGACCCTCTGTCTTCATCAGCTCTTCCTTCTCAGGCTTTTGGAGTTCTTCTAGTGTTATTAGACTCAAGTTTGTTGGTTTATGTTTGGTCTTGTTCTGCAGGCCTTTCTGATAGTCTTCAGCTTTTCTGCCTTGAAGAGAGCCTAAACAGCTAAAAGAATTTGAGCTACTAATCTGTGGTAGGGGTTAGGATATATAAACAATGAACTTAGGCTACCAGAATACTAGCATACTAAAAATCTACTTTGCTACAGCTACAAACACTTCTCAAAGCTATAAAAATGAAAAATCAAAAACCCCTTCAGCATCACTACTAGTAAAACTCCTACCTTCATTACTCACTTAACATTCAAACAAGCATTTTCTTGCTCTCTCCACTTTAGCAGAAAGCTTCTAAAAACTTGCAGTTCATCTCATTTTATCCTATCTCTTCTTGTGCCTTTTCTGTTATATCTACAAAGATTCTGAAAATGGTTAGTCTGATGCTGTACTGAAACCACCATCTCTTAGATGGTGCAGAAACCACCACCCTCTCCTCATCCACTTCTCATGTCTACTGTATTGTCCTAGACTTGCTGGGTGGGGCTCAGCTCTGGAACAGGATACTTGTACATATCCATGTGCATGTAAGTGCCACATACAGACTAGGAGCCCAGGCTTCTCTGGTGGTCAGCTGCATCTAGTTGTTACAGTCAGTGGAAAGGCAGGATTTGTCTTCCTCAGGAGTGGACTTTGAGGCCTTGATTCATGTACCAGAACTCCGGGTAGGGTGTCAGTGCACAAGTGGGAAGCCTACAGTACTGCATGTAGTGAACAATGTTAGCTATTAAGGGATCCTAAAAGGAGACTAGACCAAAAAATAAGGAAAACAGGAATTCTTCCTATAGTTATCTGGCCAGAAATCATTACTCCTTAGAAGTATGAGTGCTTGGAGAAGCTAAGGAATGATTATCAATGCCTTGCACCACTGAATATGGTGCTGGCCATGGTGAACCACATCTGCAATAGTCGCAACCAGCAACAGCTGTTCCTGTACTCCTTACAAGGATCTAACCCAGCACCAGGTAAGATGCAAAGAATGACCAGGATGTTTCTTAGCCTTTTACAGTTCATCAGGAAAATCACTTCATTACAAATCACACCTATATACTTGGATTATGCTCCTTCCTGAGACCATTTCTGGTCTTGTCTCTTAGACACAAGTATACTCTTAAGTTGTCAGAATGAAAAGAGAAAAAACTCAGAACAAAAATTCCATCCTAAAACTCCCAACCTAAAGAACTACACCCCGTCTGAATGAAGTGTCAGTAGGAATCAGACCTCTGACTCCTTGAAGATCTGGCAAGGAGAAAATTTTTCACTGTCTGTTCCCTGTACTTAACCATTCAATAAACTTAGCAGATGAATCTGGAACTGTATTTTGGTCTTTGTCTGTTTAATATCCTGTTATGGTCCTTGGAACATGGGTCAAAATATTGTTCTAGACATCAGGATATAGAGACATGCTAATGACTTGGATTAGATTACAGAGAGACACCAGTTTGCAGCTCTTCTGTCACACATAGATTTGCTTCCTCACTGCCAAGAAGGAAATTCAAGCACATCATTTATGTTCTGAGTGAGCAAAAGAATGGAACAACTACCTCTCACATTTTCAAAAAGGAGAAGAGTGATGGGTTCTCCATTTTTCATGAAACAAAATGAAGTGTGTCTTATTTGGTCTGATTTGATTTCAAATGTAATTGTATTCTTACTCACTGGGTCCTGAGTACTTTCACATGCAGTAAGGACAAACAGTCTGTTCTTTTGAGGTGAGGGTTACAGACAAGCTCCCCACAGACTTGTGTCCTGACACATTCATGTTATCATACCAAAGTTTAACACTCTGGAGATGACTGTGGTAAAGGATTGTTTCTAAATAGTTTAAATTGGGAGCAACTTAAGATATTGGCTCATTCAGAATCAGTATAAAATGTGTTAGTCTTACCAGATTTTTTTTCTATGATTTGCCAGATTTCTGGTGGAGGCGTGAATGTAAAGACTGAATTGGCAAAACTTTTCTCATATTGCCACTGGAAGGTCAAATTGAATACATTCTGTTCTTACTCACAGGTATAATTTAAACGGGAAACTCGCTGTTGCTGCCACTCCAGGTATAAGGGCACCATATTACCAAACACTTATCACCTACCTTGTAAAACCTGACCTATTGTTTTATAGGGAAAATCTAATCATGATATTTCTGAAGAGAAGCATGTTAAGGCTTTCTTTGCTTTTATTTTGTTCCAGCACTGCTTAATATCTAAACTGCATAGATTTCAACCACTTCCACAAAGCTGTTGACTGGAGTAGGACATGCCAACCATTTTACCAACAATCTCTTTTCCTTCCACATCCACTTTTCTTTTCAGTCATGGGAAATGTACTCTTTTTGGTATTAATATTCTGTAATTCTTTTGGTTAAAAGGGCAAAAATCTTCTCATCCTCACCGTCCTTTCTGCTGAAGACCATCCTCTGTACCTGTCTAATAACAGAGCAGTATGAAATTTTAAGCAGTTAATGTCTGTTCCCAATGTTAGTCAAAACTTGTTTTGATTTTAGACACCCACACACGATCTCCTTTTCTAAAAAGAGATGCTTTCCCTCTGAGTCCCCATACATGACTTTCTAAACCCTCAGTGAGCTGAGAGGCTTACACCAGCAGGATTGGTACACACAATCCTCTGAAAGCTGCCATTAGAGCACTTTGTAAAGCTGGGTAACAAGTGTAGTAAAGGCACTGTGAGTTCTAAAATACCTCAACATCTTGGAGTTCTTAAAGTTCTGCTAAAGTACTCTGTAACTGCAGTTTTGACTTCACTACCAATAACAAAATTATGAACATTATGTTACCTTAACAAACTACTGAAAGACCTGTTAGGAAAACTGTTTAAGCCTCTCAGTCTGTAATGTCTGAGCTTCAATTCTTTCAACAAAAAATTATTTGTAAGGCCTCTGAGCCTTCACTGTCCATCTCTTACCTGCTGATCCTAAACCCCAGGCACGTTATACATATAGCATGTATGTCACTGATACAATGTACTTGAAACTACAGCTGTGCTTGGAGAATTGCTGTATTCCCAAAGTTGGCTTCCTGTTGTGCAGCCCCATGAAATTCTTCTGTTTCTTTTAAAATGTACATGCACTGCCTTGTGCAAAGTAGAGGCCAACCATCTGCTTGTTGAATGGTAAAGGTCTTGCTACATTCATTTGGCTTTTCAAAAAACAGAGCTCACTCCTTCCAAAATTGCTATCAGGTCAGTACAAAATTAATAGGAACACTCCTGTAGGCAACATCAGGGTTTATTTGGCTTCTTGAAGGAGGATGAAAGATCTGCTGTTCTCAGGAGAACTTTCCTGAGATGCCTACAAGTTTGTTGAAACCCTTGGAAAAGATGATGTAGGTATTTACCTACCTATTTGTCTTTTTCCTTTAGCCATATTTATTTTATTTTTATCTCTCTGTTTCCATTTCCACATGTATGTATTTGATATTGTGAAAAAAGGATCTGTCTTCACTTACAGTTATTCCATCTCCAGTTACATATGAGCATTTACGTCTGTATATGTGTGCTTACTTAAAAATAAAAGTCTTACAGTACTTAATGAGATCACTCTTTTAAGAATCCTAAGCATGGCTCTCTTAACACTTCAGGATAAGAAACCTTAGTTCTTTTTGTTCATGTATTTTCCCTGAAAGTAAAACTTCTTATGAAGTGAGAGAAATATTTTGAGCTTGAAAAGGGAAGCAGCTTTTCAAATCCAAGCCTGAACTCTTGTAAAGAAATAAAAAGATAAAAAAATCCTTTTAAAGTTGGTCTGATCCAGCATATACATATATTTTTTTATGTGTATGAGAAAACTGATTTTAAAACTAGCATTTTACCTTTGGCTACATTATCTTCCTATTCTTAAACACCTCTCCTGACTAGCAAAAGCCATGTTTAGGCTTGGAGAAGAAGGATTGCAATTATGTAAATCTTTCAATCCTATATAAATACACCCTACCTTCAGAGGCTTGTTAAATCTCTCACAGTTGCACAGGTGATGCTCATCAAGCCAGAAAATAACTATAGCATTATGACCAAGCTCAAACTAAAACTCACAATTCATACTCTGACTATTAGATATGAAGCAATTTAATAAAGATGTCACAAATTATTTAGAGTAAACATAAACAATAATATTCAGTGTTTATTGATTGAAATTCTCGAATAAATCTGAAATAGTGCAAATATTCAGTGGACAGAAAAACAGAGGTTTCATTGTGTAACTAGTGACTTCTAATTTCTCACCTCTATGAAATACAAAAGAACGTCTGAAACTACTTTTCGTATTCTTTTGCTGATTTTGAGTAAAGGCCCTTTTATGCTTTACAAAATTTTTTAGGGAGGGGGCATTGCAATAAAAACTGAGAAGGACAGTTAATTCTGAGAATTTTATTACATCACCCTGTTGAAAGATTTTCAAAAATGGCATGTGAAGTATTTGAATTGTGTTGCCATTTTGTACCTCACCTCTCTTCTCAGTGCTTCACAGGTTCACTTTGGGCTCTCTCTGACTGTGATTTAACAGAAATATTCTTTGGATGCTTCGGAGCTGCCATTCTTCAAAATTGCCTGTAGCTCTAGTTGCTCAGTTCTGCATGTAAGCGGAAGACAGACTCTAATTTTCATCCTGTTATGTGTACATTTGCTCGTTGTTTTTATTTGTTGTACTTCTATTCTGGGCTTCCATCCAATATCTTTTATTAACATTTTTTCTTGGCTGTCTTTTCCATTCCACATCCTATTTTTTATTTATTTTTATTTTTAACTTATTCCCACCCTTGTAATTTATTTTTAACACATCCTGAAGTCTTTTCTGCTGTTTACTGGAGCTGTTTCCTTCACAACATCCCTCAGCAAAAGCTCCATATCTCACTAACAATGTACCATTTAAGCTTTCTAAAGAAACCTTTTTGTGTTGTCACCCACTGACATAGGTTCTCCCTGTCCTAATGCTTTGAAATGGAGTATGTCAAAGTATTTAGCTTAAACGTGATCTTCTGTGGCCAAGGATTTAGTTTGCACTGAACAAAAATTAGGCTTCTTATTTAGTGGAGGTATTTTCCACCTTCTAGCAGGGTAGTGAGAAAATGTTGCAGCCAAGCCTGGCACACATTTTCATATTTGTACTACTGCTCTGAAAAGTCTAGTTCAGTTTCCCTTCAGATTTTGTGAGCTGTGAGACAGATCACTCCAACATCTACACTTCTAACTACCCCTGGTTAGCCTCCATCACCTGTTAGGGTCTTGTTCCGTGTCCTCCCAGGCTAGGAGCACATCTACCAGAAGAAACCACAGGGAATTGAAACTCTGTAAACTGGAAAACTTTGGTGCATAGGCCTGGAAAGATATGAGGTCCCTGTGTATGGGGACTGTCTCATACTGGGATCTGCCTCATCCTGACATCTGTTTAACAAACACTTCCTCATAGAGATGATCTTCTGGAGCAGTGGCAACCATGGAGGCTGCTGTCCTCCACAGAAGCATTGTTGTTGTAACCTTCCTGGCTCAGCCACCTTTTTGTGCTCTGGAGGCGTTTTCAAGGATGGAAGGTAGAAAGATTGTTGCAGCTCAGGTGCCTCTTCTGTCGCAAATCCCTGCTCAGACTGGCACGGGGCTCTCTGACCTGCAGAAACTGTGATCAGATGCCTGGCCACACCTGGGTCCACATAACACCAGCATTACAGAGGTTTTGGTGTTGATTCCCTCTCATTATGAGATTAGGCCTCACAAATCACTTGGATGTCAAACTCCTACCCCACGAATGGATGCACCCATGTCTACTTCAGTCCAGCAGGAGCACAATGTGCACATCTCCAGCCAGAAAAGCCCTTGGGAGCACTAGGTAACAAGGGCACTTTTCAATCACTCTGTCTGTCTCTTCAAATAGCAAAGGTAAAACAAGTCGGAGGTGTCAAGAGAAGATTCTGGAGCAGTTTAAGTAGAAATTGTACAACATGCATTCAGCAGCCATAAGCAACTAAAACAGGAGGTAACTGAGCTGGTAACAAACTCATGGTTTTCTGCCACTAAAAGTATGTGAGAAAGGTAAAGATACATGTTTTCAAGAAATTTTTTTTACTGTGCCTTGGGAATTGAAGGGTAGTGCCAGGGCAATGGCTAAGGGCAATCCACAGTATGGCAGAGATTGAGTATCTGATAACCAATGAGGAAATCTGGTGTGATTTTCCTCAAATGAATACTGCACTATTCAGTTTTGAGTTCTTTGAGGTAATCAGAAAAAATACCAACACATTCACATAACACTTAAAAATGCTCCTACAGAGTTTTGTACAAGAAACCAAAAGCCACTGTACTTTCACAGTGTATCTCATCCAATAAATAAAGAAGGGATAGACATGGGTGGGCAGAATAAATACAGGTTAAAAATAAATACTGCCAGCACAAAAGAAATTTTCTGCATGACTGTTTTACTCAGGAGGTGTCTGGGGATGAACAGGTCCATCACTTGAACACAATTTAAAAATGAATGACACAGAAAGAGCATCTTGACTTCAAATTCCTGATTTCTGGTGCAGTAATTCCTCAGCTGTTTAGCACTCCTCTGTCTCTTACCAGTAAAATGTTGCAATTCTTTAGGTGGAACACGTATTTCTCTGCAAATCTACAGTGCTTCAGAGGACTGGGGCTGCTTTTAGTGTGAGAAGTCCCATATTCTAACAAACATAAACACTATGTGCACCTTATTGCCTCTTTTCTTATCTGCTTACTGGTGAGACACACTGCATTTTCCAAAAGGCAAGGTCTACAGTTTTTGAGTCTGAAGCAATTTTAACTTCACATAACATGGCTGCAAAGTTTGGAATCAGGATTTAGCATTGCCATTGTTGTCTGCTTACATCTGCAAGACATAAACTCAGCAGAAAATATTAACTTCAATTTTTTTTAAAGTTCTTTGTAAAATGTGCCAGTTTGTGAACAATTTCAATTACAGATAGGCTGATTTTCTTTTTTTAGCATTTCATTTTTTTTTCTATATTTCTTGTGGGAACGTGTGTCCCAGATTGCTCAAAAGACCAAGATGTTCCAGGGCAAATCCTCATCCCAGGTATAAGATGTATAGCCTCTACTTTTCCATCTTTCTCTTTATTTTGTGATTCCATGTGCCCTGCTTCTGGTAGGGGAGATGTTGAAACAGTTTGGGCCACCAAGGCAACATTGTCCTGCTTAGCAGCTCTTTATCCATTCCTGGAGGAGCATCATTGCAGTCCATCAAAAGCCTGACCACTTTGAGAGGAAGATATGAGCACATTCACTAAATTTTAATCTGAATGAGACAGAGCTGATACTGAAGAAGAAATCTCCAGGAACATATATAATCTCCAGGAACATGTATAACATTTATAACCTTGGTGGAAAGACAGATTTCATTTCTTAGTGAGCATTTGCCTATTTTTCCACAAAGCACTGGCAGTACAGAAGCGTATTTTTACCCTATTTCCATCTTGAGTCAGATGTGGTGAGATAGGCATTGTCTTACTCATTTCTGGAGTGGCGTATTTCCACTTCCTGGTGTATTCCTGGGGCTGGTAATCTGTCAGGGGAGGCACTAGAAGATATACCAGCTGAGATGTGTCATCCTGGGACAGGTCACTTCCTAGGCCTGTGCCTGCACCAGCACAGCTCATCAGCACTCCTCATGGAATGCAGCAGTTCAATGGGTTAAAATCTACCTCCTTCATTTCTTCTTCCTCCCCAGAAGAGAAGAGGTTAACAGGCACTTAAACAGGCATTCCGCAGGTTTAATTGTCTTTCAGTGGAAGACTCTTGACTCTGGAGTTTTTTCCAAGGAAGCCCAGAATGGACTCACTGACCTGAAGGGCACACCCAGGCTTTCACCTGATGGAGAGATGGGCAAGCTGGTTTTGTTTCAGAATGACACACAGAGAAAGGAGAAAACTACTGTGAAGCAGTGATTTGGTGAACTTTGTGCACCCTTTTTGTGTTAGGCACATATTATACATGAAATGGAAATGGAACGATTGGTAACACAAGCCACATGTTACATTCCAACCTCCATCATCTTGTTTGTTTTGAACCTACAGTTTTCAAAGATGGGATTAATTTGCTGTTTGCTATATCCATCCACCCATGTTACTGCCACCCATAAAGACACAGCATCTTGTAAATTTAACAAGAAGCAGCCGAAGCTCTTATCTCCAGTGGCCATTCCATTACTTGGTGGTTTGGAGAATGGTATTAAAAATCACTCTTCAATGTAAATGTTGGCAGCAAATATGATTTCATAACCTAGATGACCATGATGTCCCAATGTGAGCGGAACCTTCTGAAATCCACTGGTGTCTGAGGGATTCCAAATGCCAAAAACTGTCAGAAAATCAATTTCTCGTCTTCTTCCTCATATTTTGCATTACCTCATCTTGCTCAGAGAAGAGTCATTCAGTGTGATTTACTCTGTGATGGACAGACTACACAAATCTGCCAGCATGTTCTTCTGCTGTGGATCATTACTGAATCAGATGTGCAGGCATTGAATCTGAATGTCAAGCAATGCCAGAATTTATAATCTGTCATTTCATCTTGGTTTGCACTTCACAACCCAAGACTGCAAGCAGGTATATCTCCAGTGACTTAATTTATTTCTGTCTTCATTAAAGATTGTCAAAGATAAATTCTGCATTTTCATGCTGGCAGAAGCTTATGAACAAGGGTAGACAGTAATCTCGGTAATGCCAATGATCAAGAATTGGAATCCAATAGAGAATAATCCACACGTGCCAGAATTAAACCAGAAAATATTCTTTTCTACAAAGAGAGAAAGCTATGTGGAATACAGAGGTAGGCTTGTTTTTTTAAATCTATTTAATTATTTTCTCTGAAATTTTATTTTAATTATTTCTATTGATTTTTGTAAAGTGTGTGGATGCTTTGAGAACTCCCGGACTACAGTCGAACTGGATGTCTAAGAAGTGTTTCCAGGCTCCTAGGCTGGGAGCTAAAGTCTAACTACACTTGAACTCTGTATTGGAGTGAGATATATATGCCCATTGTAACATTTCCTCTCTAGCAAGGCAACTTTCATGTATGGTCTAGACAGGAGCTACATCAAGTTCCATGATATGCCCTCTGCAGACAAGAGGTATCTAGCCAGGATGAAGACTTTTTCATAGCAAACAGTGCAGAGGTGCAAGTTATGACAGTGTTATTCACATTGTACTCATGGGATAACAAAGTTATTTTCAAGCTGATTCACTCCAGTAACTTGAAGTAGCTTAGGAGGTGGGATTATGAGAGAACTAGGAAAGGAGGGAACACTTTGAATGACTTCATTAATAATTTGGATTAGGAGATACCGTCAAGCATCATGCCAGCAGTGTGGCTTCACATTTATAAAACTGTTCATATTTTACATGTCACAGTACAAAGATGTACATGAAGGAGCTCTGAGATCTTATACAGGAAAAGACACGATGTGTGCAAGTCAGAACACATCCAAATTGCTTGTGTCTGTAAATTTCCTTTTGCACTGAAACTACAACTTGCCATGATCCCCAAAAGCCCCTTCTAAATGAAGGAATGAGGATACAGAGGTTTGGTTCTGGATGTCAGCAGCTCCTGGCTTTGTAATCTCCACTGATGCCAGTTCTTGGAGCTATGAGCATTCATGAGTAATTAAGGGATGCTTTGTCCTTCAGGTTTGGCAGGTCATTTCATTATTAGAAGCTTGCAATATTTTTGCCAGGCTCTCCCTCTCCCTCTTTCTCAAAAAAAAAAAAAAAGAAAAAAAAAAAAAAGAAGAAAACCAAACCCGATCATTTTATCTAGGACCTTATAAGAATCATTGGTGAGATCAGAAACTTTAATGGAGCTGTTTATTGTAGTTCAAATAATCTCTAGCAGCATCTTCCTGGAGCTATAACAATGGCAGGGTATTTTATAGCTTTGAGCATAATAGTGTCCTATGGAAAAAAGTCTCTGTTATCTCAAACTCTTTATCTCAGACTTAAAGAGCACACCAGAGAGACAGTTTTATATATACTTAATTCAATACTTAATAAGAACAGAAATAGACCAAAGAACAATCTTTACCTAAATTATTGAGCCTACAGGACTTCTTACCTCTTTGTGTTTGAATGTGTGCAGACAGTTTGAAAACAAGACACCACTCCTGACAAGAGTAATTATTTTGATCTTTGTCCTGGAAACTTACTGCATTTACTCTTTGGTTGTGGAGAAGCCAATGGGGAAACATGGGCAGTTCAAGTTTTCTTTAAAAAAAAAGTCACCATTTCCTGTACGCTAGTCTTTGGCAGGAGCCCCCTGGACACCTGTGCTCCCAAACCTGGCCTGCTGGAAGTGCCCACTACAGATGTCAGAGCTCTTTTGTTGACTTCCTATTAGTCGCCACTTAATGGATGTGAGCCGAACACGGCTTTGCCTAAGCACTTATCAATAGACAGCAAACATTCTTCTTTCCATGGGCAAGGGGTCAAACTGTTTTGCCTGGCTATAAAGCTGTGCCAGATAATTGCTGGTGATTAGCAATTTTAATTACCAGGTGCTAGAGGTCCTTGCTTGTGGAGCTTTTTTTGCTGTTGTTGTAATTGGGCAGGCTGTCAATAGGTATGGCTTATTGTACACATAGTGTGTATTTTACAGATACATCATGCATCCTTTTAAAGCAGGTAAAATAAAATCAGCAGCATAACGTGCTTCTGTTTGCATCTGATTAGCTGCACAGTGCTCCAACAGGTTTTTCAATAAAACTTGTCTGATACAGGAATCTTTAATACAACTTGCTAAAGCAGCTTTTAATCCTCTTGTAAACACTTGTATGTACTATTGTTATTGAAGAGAGGCAATGATTTTAAAGACTTTTACTGCTACATTGGTCAAGTTGGGACTAAGCTTGTCAAACATGTTCTACCTCATTGGTTTTGCATGCAGACTTTTAGGGGGTTTTCACAGAATCACAAAACCACCGGCTCAATTAGCAGCAAACTAATCTTTTCCCATATTCAGCAGTGAAATGGATTCAAAATAAAACTGACACAAAAGACTCTTCTCTGATCTTCGTCACAGTAGTGAGAAAGGAAGCAGCTATAATGCTTCAGTATCCTTTTTTTTTTTTTACTAAAATTTCCATTTATTTCCTTTACTTATAATATTTTACATCACAAGCCTTGCAGACATACTGAAGGTCTCTGAAAGCTGAATGTACTGTTTACTAATCTACTTGGATTAGAAGATCAGGCTTGTTCTTTGATGTAATAAAAAGGATGAATACCTCTATAGTACAGAGTTCTAGCTCTGTTTTTATTTCTTCTGCTGTAATATCTTATGTCCCAGCTCTGAACATGACTTCACCTTTTCCAGCAATGGCCATACTGTTGGTCACAGGCTGCTTGAAGGAGGAGGAGGAGCTTGGGAGGAGCTGTGAAACTCTAGTGCCTTGTTCTTTTTGTGTCGAAACCTGAAGATATCTGTCTTGGGTTGAGCTGGCAAAACGCCAACTGTCTGAGACAGAGTGAAAAGGGTTCTTCCCCCCCCCCCAACTAGCTAAAGGA
>JAWWEV010000001.1:93873653-93905303 GCA_035583235.1 Hafferia zeledoni
TGTTTGAGAGAAGAGCAATTACAGCAATAAAGGTTCTGACATGTGAATTAAAGTAATTGGGTTAGACTAAAAGAATATTGTGAACATCCATGTGCCCAATTTTGTAGACAAAATCCATGTTATTTGGGATTGGGGGATTTTGTGATCACATGATTAAGGACTGTGAGGGTGCAAGCACACCTGGGTTAGCATGAGCTTTGCTGCTGGTTTTGTGAATGCAAGTTTAACTGCACATGCAGCCCAAGGAACCTTGTGCTCCTGGGGAGACTGGGGACAGATGCTTCACTGTTCTGTAGGTTTTAACTGTATTGCTAAGAAAACCCAGTGAGGGCTTTTGGACAGGAAAAGTTCAGGATTTAGACAAAATGTGAGGAATCTTTGGGTCTCCGGTTATTTATGATCTTCTCTGTTACAGTAGCAGAAACAGTGCTAGAGAAGAGGAGACAGTTCTTGTAATAATGGGAGTATGCACTCCTCCTATTATTTTATTTGTATTCTTCCTTCTTAAAAGCAGCTGCTGCAAACAACCTGTTGTCTCAGCCATTCCTCATAAGACTTGTTCTCTAGAACCTTCACCAGTTTCATTGCTCTTCTTTGGACACATTCCAGCAGCTAAACATGAAGTTTACCTTTAACTTGTCTTTCCTCTTTCCCAGGCTGGCTGTGTAAAGCATCTGAATTTTCGCCAGTCTTGTTAGCTGCTCACAGATTAGAGCTCCCCAAGGAACTTCTGCTTGTTTCTACAGAACTTTTCTTGTGTTATGCAATGATGTGCTGCTGAGTAGCCTCTTGTTTAATCTGTAATACTCACTACTCTATTCTGCTTGTGATACACTCACAGCAATGCTCATAAAGCCTTTGTTAGAGTCATGAATGTGACCTTGGAGGCTGCGCTAGATCCTCCCAAGACAGGATCATCTACACACTTGACTTGCTTTGGAAGTCTCACCCAATTTGTTCTTAAGCAACCTGATGCTGGAGGTCCCATTTTCTCCTCTGATAATCTGTCCAACTGTTTCTCCATTTCTCTTGCTACAGTGTGTTTTGTCATTCCTAACCTGATGTTTTCCTGTTGCCATTTAATTCCAGTGTCCTCCAGCCTTCACAGAACAGATACCAATAAATATATGTGGAGAATATGTATTATTTGTAATAGTCCTCTACATATTTGAAGACTGTTGTCATATCTTCTCTAGGATTAATCCTACTTCATTAGGAAGTGCATTTAGACATCAAACATTCCTTTGCCTATTTCAAGGCAATGTGCAAATGGCCACTTTTGGCTGTAACCAAGGGACCCAGAACTTGACACTGCTCTAGGCAAGTCATCACCAATCCACCTAATCTACTCACCCATTTTAAACCTACATGTTTGCTGGCAAAGTGGTAGTATTCTTAAAATAATGCTCTAAATTCCTAAAACCCAGTCTCTGGAGAAACGTGAAGTCTAGGTCATCTCTCTGCATGTACACTGAGGGATTTCCTCTCTCTAGTTTATTAAAACTGTCTGCCTATCACTCTGATAAGTCTTAAATGACTGCTCTGGGCTGCTCTCCTCTGAAACAATCAAGACATATCCACGTGTGGCAGGTCACTGGGTCCCATGAGCTGCCTCTTTAGACCTAATTATTATTTTTCATGTGTTCCTTCAGTTCCAGACTTCAGAAGTGATAGGAGGGTTGCCACAGTGCCCCAGAACAGTGGTTTTACAGCTCAGACCCCAGCCTGTGCCAGCATGTGGTGTGAGGGTTTGCAGGGGTGGGTGAAAGAGGCTGGTGCTGTGTTTGGAAATCAGGTAGTTTGCTGCAGTGTCACCAAGCCTGTCTGTTGAGAACAGTCTCCAGAGGGAATTGTCCCCTCATGCTGTACCTGGATACTGTTTCATGGCAAAAACCAGAGAGCTTTGGAGCATGATAACACAAGTACGGGACCTGGGATTTGGCTGTGGAGTGAGGTCAGTCAACAGCAGGGTTGTGCATTCTGTTAGGAGAAGGAGGTTCTGTTCAAAGCCTTTTTAGACACACAGTGAAAGGAAAGGACTGCAGGAACAATTTTATGTCATACTCACAGTAAAAAAAATCTGCCTTAGTGTTTATGCACCTGTTTCAATATGTTAGTGCCTACTTCTGAGAACTCATCACAGCTTCCTCTACTCTTTTCTGCGGGAATTTGATTTAACTATATTGGAGAAGACAATGGAATAATAAACTGAGATGATTAATGAAGTGTCTTAAGCAAATGCTTGTTAATGCTGTGCATTTAAGCTCCAAGTGCATTTAAATCCCAACCCTGCATTCAAACCTAACCCAAATTTATTCAAATGTTTATTTGCCCTACAAATAATTTTGTTATGGCCTGCTTGTTCCCAAGCAGCTATTTGAATTATTAGGAAATTAATTTTCTTTTACAGTTTGCAGAAAAATAATGTGGATTTTTTCATTTTTTATAGTATTTTCATTTTGTCCAGCTGTTGGAAGGACAGAGTATCCTTACAGAATAAGTTGCTAATTCCTAGCCTTGAACATATTTACCAACAAAGTGTTAGTTTTACCAAGCAATTTTCAAGTGTCTTGTTAGAAGTCCGTCTATTCTTTGACTTTGGTGACCTTTTCACTTGATCATGTTCATTCTGCACTGAGAAACAAAGCAAACTGAAACAGGGGAAAAAATCTCTAAAACAAACCCAGGTTTCAAATATATATGTACTGAAATTTGATAAAGGTCTTGGAATGTAAAAAATTTAGGCCTGCTGTAGGTAATCCCATTAACAACAGTACCAAAACATGCATACTCACTAAAAAACAAATACTTGCTTTCCCACCATGAGTTGACATGTTTCACTACACTGAAAAGGTGCATCTGAGTGTCTGCAATCTGGGTCAGTTTTCATTAACAGCCTAAATGATAGCATAGCAACTGCATTCAGTACTTTTGCAAATAAGAAAACTGGAGAGGGGATGTCAGAGCTGGTCCAGGAACAGAATTCAAATGTTCTTGGCAAATTGGAGATAACCTGAAGAGGCTGGGTATATAAATAGTAATACAGCACAGGACATGTCCAGCAATTTTCTTCTGCTTCGCAAGACCTGGTATGAAATGCTGTGTCCAGTCTGGGGTGTCATATTTTGGGACGAGCAATTGGAGGGGGAAAAGTGAAAATGATCAGAGCTCCAGAAAACGTGGATCTCAGGTCTGCTTGCACCAGTGTAGTGAATACTGAGGTGTGACATGGCAGGTTTTTAAGAACATGAAAGGTTACTGCAGGAAAGGGCTAAACCATTCTTCTTCTCTAAGCTGAATGGGAGAGAAACAATGGACTTAACACTCCAACAAATACAAATTCAGGTCTGACACAGAAAAAACCTGCCAATTATGGATGCAGAAGTGCTGGAATATCATGGGGAGACTTCCTTATTACTGAAGGTATCAAAAAATGTTACGCTGACATCCATTAAAAAGGAACTGGAATTTTTGAGCTTGCTTGGGCGTGGAGGATAGGGGAATAACCAGGATTCCAGCAGTCCTGTGTTTTAGGACTGCATAAATAGTGCATGGAGACAGGGGAATCAATAACAGAACAGAAGGTAGATCCAACCATTTTGTTATTTGCCTGAAAGGAAAGAGGTGCTTTCTTTCTTTCCCCCACCCCTCCAAAAGATATGGGTGACTGGAGTATTCCAAAGCTCAGTCCTAACTTGTAAATGCAGAATTTGCTTTCCTGCTGCTTTCATAGACACTATGTGACGCTGCAAATGTATTTCTGAGTTTCCATGTAAAATCATACAGAATAAAAATAAAATTACATTATATCTGTATCCATGAAAGCTGTGGGTGGGTGGGAGGGCTGCTGCCAAAGCCCTGATTTTAAGCTTCATGAATTGGGGAGAAATTGCGGCTCCTCAGTGAGATTGATTCCATGACTGTTCAGCTTGATAAGCTCAGCAAAAGATCGGCAGGGAAAAAAACCCCTAAAACCTGTGGGGATGTTTTATTTGAATAAAAGCCTATGTTATGAAACTGTGGTACTGCTTGTTAGTAGCTTTGCTGTTTGACTAAAACACTACCCAACAGCTGATAGTGATTATTTATTATTTCAGCCTCTAATTAACAAATGTAATGATAAATTCCTGCTGAAAACACTGTTATACTTTGCACTGGATACTTTTCTAACCTTGTTGTGTGTCTTCTACTGAGGCACATAAATAGGATTCAGCAATAGAAAGGTTTTCCTGCATGGTTGAGGTAGAAAAAAGGGTTGTGTACATTTCCTTCATAGTTTGAGAATTCAAGGGCACAGAGGAGCTTTTGGCATGTTCCTCTTGGCTTTAAAGGGAACTGGGAAAGCTACACCAGACTTAGTTGTGTTTTTCCTGTAGATCTCTATTTCCTTTGCCATCTCTCCTCCCTCTTTTCAGACAGGCTTTGAAACTCCTTATGGACCTGATAGAGCATTGCTCTAGGAGTTTCCTCGTAACCAAATCCTGTCACATGAGGATTCTGCTAAGAGAAGAAAAAGCACTGACAAGTTCTAGCATTGCCAAATTGCATTCAGTTCTTGTATTTTCACTTGGCATGATAACACATCCAAAGAGCAATTGTTTCACAATCAGAACTTCTGCAGCCTGTTCATTTCCTTTCTCTTACTTAGCTGTTCAGAGACCATCAGACACCAGACAAGCCAATAAATGTCCATCTGAGCAGTGATGTAGCTTAAACATCAAGTGAGACACACTATTTTTTTTCTTGAAAGTACAAATTAAAGGGACAAACCCAACTGAGTCACTAGTAATAATTCATTTGCATAGCAACTCTTTTCACTTTAATGAACTTCAGGGATTAATGAAATTAAAAATTCTGATATTTAAGAACATGTATCTCCTAAAATAGTCCCTCTGTTGTGACAGATGTGGGACACAATACTCTTAAACAAAACTCAGTACTTGCAGGCAATGATTCATGTGACATTTTTAGCAAAGTACTCAAGAATATGCTAGTTGTTCCTAGGCTGCTTGGACTTAAACTTACACTAAGAGTTGTATTTATAAGTAAAGAGCTTGTGCCTACATCACTGGGAATAAAAGAAAGTCTCTTTTTAGTCTTGTCACTGGAAGAAACACTGCTATGCATAGGGATTTCAATGGCTCATGTTAAGGATCACTGGTAACATAATTTAAAATGCTTTTAATGAAGAGATTCAGTGGTTTACAGCTCTTCCCTCTGATCAGCATTGAAAGAAAAGAAATTCCTTTACACAGCACAGCAGATGTGCAAAAAGATGATATGATGCTTAATATCCATGCCGATAGCCATGTTACCCACAGGGAAGTCCTGAGCAAGAGGGATTTCTGAATCAGAGCACTCCGAGGGAGGAGGAACCCTGATTTGTTAAGAAATTTGGTTTAGTGGGATACTTGTGAAAGAGGTAAAAAAGAGCTGGGCCTGGTTAATATGTCTTGCAGTGCATTTCAGAAATCTGCAGGCTCTGTCCTGTTTCAGGGTTTGTGTGCAATGTGGAAGTAAATAAATGACATTAAGTAGATACTATTTGGAGCCTCAGACTAAATGTTGTCCTTAACAGGACAATGACTTTCAATCACTCTCATCCCAGTAAACTCCAGGTGTTCAGCAAAGGGGTCCATGCTGTTGAATCACAAAGGCTAAAACTCATATCTGCTGTCTTGAGATATCTGCGGAATAAATGTCTATGTGTACTTGTATCCCTAGGCTGCCTTTATATTAATTGGAAGAGAATTTGACCCTATTTTTGGCATCTGCCTTAAGATGGCATGAATCATACCTTTAAAAAGCTTCTTGCTCTTTTCTGATTACAAAAGAAGCTGGTGGTGGCTAGCTCAGACATTTAATTAACAAATCTGTTGGGTTAGGAGGGATGAATCCCAGATGAAAGTGCAAATACATGCAGCATGCCTGGGTGCACAGCCCTTATGTGTGGTCCTCTGCTGATGCCAAATGATATCTGGCTGGGCAGTGCCATGGGGCTCTCCTGGGGCATGTCTGCCTTTCACCAGGAAACTGGAGAAGAGGGAGGGAGGAGAGGTGCTGTCTGCTGCCCAGCTCTCACCCCAGTATGGAGTGGGAGAGTGGCTGTAGAAGTCAGCAGGCCCAAGACATGACACATATTCTGGGGCACCACAGCACAGAAACAGCCAATGTGCCTACTGTAGTTCAATTCACCAGACACCCCTTGGGCAGTAGAGTAGGACCTCTCAGCTGCTGGATGCCATGATGGTTCTCATAGAAAAAGAAGTCAAAGGCACTAAGGTTGAAAACAAGAGCAACAGCTTTCTTCCATTTTAATTTTGAGATATAGGAAATTACTGCCCAGCAAGGGAGCAGCGTTAACACAAAACTTCTGCTTAAAGGCCCATGTACCTTCTATGGTTGCAGACCTCTTGCTGCATTGACACACACAGCCTGGCAGTGCACGAGGCATTGCTCCATCTGAGGGTTTTTGGTGGGGGCAGCAGTAGCAAGGCAGCTCACCCTCCCTCATTGTTCTTTGACTTTGCTGTCAGGTCATTTTGAAGAGAGATTAATAAATATTGTTTTTCTTTGAGCAAGGCTTGCTTTCTGTGATCATTTTCTGATAATATCATTTGTTTTCAACTTGGCCATAGAGTTGTGGAATGAGATCCCCCTGGACCTCCATGACTTTGTATTTTACCTGGCAGTAAACATCTCAGTTCCTTCTCTTGTCATTTGATCTGGGATAAAAGAAACCTAACCCTTTTCTTTCAGAAGGGAAAAAAAATAATAAAAAAAATCCCTGAGGAAAAGAATGTTTATGGGGAACATGGGAGGTGTATATAGGAACATGTACTCAGTGGCCATTTTCTAGGAAAGTCCTGGTCTCAAACTCTGTTTATTAAGAAAACTTAGTATTTCACCATGTGCAGTGTGCCTGATTCTGCAGCAAGCAGAAGAAACAACCCCATGTGCCAGGCAAGGGGTGAGATAGCCTTACAGTTCTCCAAGCTCTAAAATGAAACCTTTGTGCTAGCTTTGGTGCAAAATTTGGTTTGCTTGTAGAACATCAGGACTTCTATAATTTATAGTATATGTAATGAAATATGTTTAATTTGATGGAAAGTCCTTGATAAGATACCAGTGGTGGCAGCATGGGGATGTTTCCTAACCGGCATTTGAGAAAGCCAATATGATTAAATCAGGGCTCATTTTAAGTTGACTTGTAATTGCCTTCACAGGAAAGGTAAAAAGTGAGTCCCTCTGTAACTATGAGATTTTGTTCTCCACATCCAGATGGAATATAATATTGCTGCATTGGCTTGTAGGCCTGTGGGGTTTAAATAGTGCCTGCAATCTGGTGCCATGCTGATTTACTAATCCTTGATCTTAGTTGAACATGATCACAGTCCCTGCTTCTGTTCATAAGGGATAGGCTTACTGTTAATTGACAGGCTTTGGCGTCCTACCAAAAGAACTGCAATGTAGAGAAGGAACTAAAACTGAGCAGAGAATGTATCAGACAAGCCAATTTGATGGGGGGAAAATCTATTTTGTAGATCTTTATGCCAAAAATTATTTTCTATTTTATTGTTTCATTAAAACTACAGTATGTGATTGGCATTTTAGCATGAAACTAATAAAAACAGAATAATCTGAAATGTGTTTGCAGGGTGATTAATTAACTAAGATGTGGTGTTTGGAATCTTCCCAGCTAGTGTGCTTTCCATTTATTTAATTATTATGTGAACTTTCCTCTTTGTGTCTGCTCACAAAAACTTGTGTGCAATTGTACATGCAATGCATACCCAATCTCATATTGGTCATATTGTTCACAGGTTTCAAAGAGATTGTATCCAGGGGTTGGGGACTGGGTGCCATTTTATCCAGCATGTTTGAAATATGATGGAAAAATGTTAGTAAGCTGTAGTAAGTCCCCAGAAGTTTCAGGCAGTCTTCATTTTTTTTTCAGAACTGTGTTTGCCCCCCGTTTGAAATCCTTTCTCTGGCTTTCCAAACCTGGCAAATCCTGAGAGAAAAATTATTGTGGGAATAGGCTAAAATCCTTTAATATCTGTATTCTACACTTCTGCACTGCTGGCCTGGCAAGCTTCAGGCATGTTAAATTGAAGGACAATATTTAGGTGCCAGTGGCACTCTAGGAGAACACAACCTTCAACCAAATAATTTTGTAACCTTCTGTTGTGAATTTACATAATAATTCCAAACTACAACACCTTCAGTATGGCTGAACTTGCCAATGTAGATGTGCTCATTTGTTGATCATTTTAAACCTATCTTGTGTTCTGGCTCTGTCACTCAGGCTGACTTTGAGCCCACCTACCTACAGCTGAATATAAGTGCATTTAAATCCCTGGAATCTAATTTTCACACTGTACACCAAACTTCAGGGAATTTCCTGCCTAGTTTGAAAAAGTCTTTTAACCAAGGGAAAAGAGTACTCTTTCTGGGGTTTGGGCATCAGTTGTAACAGTCCTTTCACTGCTGTGCAAGTGAAGACCACAGCAGAAGCCTTCTTTCTTTTCAGGTAATTCTCTAGGTTTAATGAGGAGCTGTGTAACTCTGAAAACTGAACAAATTATTTTATGCTGAGCCAGGGCTAAACTGCAAAGAAGGGCAGTACATGGCATCTCTGAAGGTCTCACACCAAACTCAAGCCAGTGACTTGGAGTTAACTCTGAGCCTTCCCAGCTCTTGACTGTTTGGGATGATCAGATGATGTGTTTTCCACATTGGTATACTGAATATGCCTTCAAAAGTGGCCAAATTATTGATCCCTGACTATGATCTCACATAGGATGTTTGGAGGTGAAGGCTGTGAGGCAAATAGTCATCTCATGCGTGTATGTATAACCCACTTGTGAAGTCCATCAATAGCAGGAAGAGATGTCAATATCAACATGAGTTTTTTGTTCTCAAATTACATCAGTTCAATAGAAAAAAACCCTTTCTGCAATGGTCCTAGGCCTCCACAGCTACACCAGAACTATTGCCATATAACTGCAGGCCCATGTAAACCTTTGCCTTCATGGCAGGCCAGTTTATACTTTCAAGCATGGCACATTGGCAAAACGTTCTTATTTAGCCTCATGAATATCTGCTTTCCCCAATTCTGTCAAGTTCTTCCAGACTCTGAGGCCAAAAGTGCTCTGCCTCAGGCCTCGTTAGCAGTGCCACAGCAATCTTTCCCTTCTCATCTGACCAGCTGGGTGATGTCAATGTTTTGGTTCCTGGAGGGTCACTGTTTGCCTACCTCGTTGTTGGCCTAGATGGTTTTAGCAATATCTCTCATCTCTGCCATCTCTGTCAGCCACATCATTATGGAAAGAGTGGCTTCCTTTGTCCATCTCCTGGGAAGGGTTTTTATAAACGTGCTCTCTCATGCCTGGGGCCTTGCTTTTCTGTGTGACCTTAAGCTGATGTGAATCAGAATCAGAGAAGTTCTTCTGCAGCTTACCTGGTGGTGCCCATGACTTTGCCTCAATAATTCTGTATCATATCCTCTTCTCTGACACCTTGATTGTCTGGATTATGCTGAAATATGGCTCAACTCTTTCCAGTTTGTGAGCCTTCGGTTTTGTCCATGAAGTAGAAAGAACTGGAGTGAGGAACTGAGTATAGCAAATGCTGTAAGACAGACCCTCACCCTCACCTGGATTCAGACACAGCTGGAATGCACAGCTAAATGAAGGAAATGGAAGACAGTCCTGGGTTCAACACAAGAGAAATGAGCTGGAGCATTTTTCTTACCCTCTGAAATTATTTTTAAGTGGGTTAAAAACCAAACACTTTGCCAGTCTTGACAGATCAACTTCTGCAACACTTCATAAAGTGATATTTAGATAAAATTATATTTAGATAGCAGTGCAACCAAAGCAGACAATCATCAATGAGTCACAGAGTATCGTGATTTGGCAGGTACCTACAAGGATCATTGAGTCTAACCCCTGGTCCTGCAGAGGACAACTCCAAGAATCACACCATGTGCCTCAGAGCATTATCCAAACACCACTTGAAACTCAGGCAGGCTTGGTGGTTTCCATTGCTGGCTCCTTGGCATCCTGTAGTTGGGACAACCCAAATATTAAAAGACCTTTGGCTTCTAATGAGAGGCACGTAAGCCTGTGCTGTGTGGAAACACCAGATATGCTGTTTCTAGAGCTGTAGGAGAAATTGAAACTTCCCACTTTGTCTTAGGGCTACTGGATTGTCCACTTAACTCTGAATTGATAACAACAGTTGTGTATTTTTAATAATCTAAGAGTAATCTTGTGATCACTCAGAAGACATCTTTTGAATTGAGGTATGAAATTGAAGTGAATTAGCTAAATCATATTAAACCACTTATATGTACATTCTCATTCAAAATTAAAATGGCCTTAGTTCTTAGTTTAATTTGTTTCCTGCTGTGATGGTTTATAAGTGTTTAAAATCAGGGCAAATTGAATTCTGAATAGGAAAGCATGCAGGGAAGGGGAATAGGATTTACCTAAGGCACATTAAAAAGTTAACTTGAATTAACTTATTTAAGAAAATCTCTTACTCCTACCTTGAATGAGAGAAAAACGTATTTGCTTGATGCTGAAAGTTGAAAAATAGTTTGTTATGAGAGGAACATTAAAATTGGAGGTGAAAAATAAGGTCTATTCTCAAAAAGTTATTTTAAAAATTCCCTATAAAATTTAGAAGAGTTTCTAACTAAACAAATGGTCTGGAAAATTCAGCTATCCCCTGAAGAGTCATTGTGTTCAATTTGGAGACAACATTCAGCCATTAGAGTGTGAAACAGCTTTGCTTTAATTGCCAATCTCAGAGCAGTCTCCTCCAGGAAGTTGTTTCCCACCTTTCATTAATAAGACTTGACTGTGTGAGGCACCTGCTAACAGCTGACAACTGCCTTAGTATAAATATTTTATTAAAAGTACTTATTTTATAAATAGCTTTCTGTATTGGCAGAGACTTTTGACTAATGTTGGAAAATGTTAGCTACAATTAAGTAGCTCACTAGTACAAACTGGGGGAAAGTTATCAGAAGGAGAGTAAAAAAAAAAAAATCTCAAGCTAGAAATGAGGACATGTATGTTTAAAGACAGTCTTAGGGGGAAAAAAAAGTATTGTGGTGAGAATGTAATGTATTTATAGAGCTCAAAAGGGTGTGCTCTGTGAAGGTATTGATAGGCAGTCTGTCCTTTTTTCAAGTCTTATCTTCAGGGTAGCAGAGCTCAAATGTGCCAAACACTTCTTGTGTTCAACTCTGATTGCATCTGTGCAATTTTCTCTGAGATTTATGTCGGGTGCCAATGAAAGCAGTGGGCATTGTCTCACTATATTTAACATATTTGTTAGATTAACCGATTGCTTAAATGCTTTTATTCTTATCACATCTGCAGTGCCTAAACTTCACTGATCAACAAAAGGATGCTGGCTGGACAGATAGCAAAGTGACTGCTGCTCCAGGCAAGAAATGCAGGCTCAGAAGTGTGACTATTGCAGCCAGGGGAGAACAGAGGTCAGGTGCCTACTAAAGTTGTATTCCTGATATTGTATTAAGATTTTCCTAAGGGTTCTGGGCTATGCACCCCTTCATACACATGCTTTACTTCTTCATTTAGGAGAGCTTGCAGAAAAGACAAAGGCATCTGGACCAGAGAAGTCTACAATGCAGTAATGGGGAGAAAATATTCACACCTTGGCTTTTACTGTTGCTCTCTCAGTTAAAATATTCCTGCAGAATACTTCAGTACGCTGCTACCTGCAGGTACTCTGCTACCCCAGCATGCATCCAAGTTAACTGAATGTAGCCACCGGTCATGGATATCGGAAATGATTTGTTGTTGCTGTCTTTGTGTCGCAGTTTTTAATTCTGGAGGTAAGTAGCTTGAAGTCAGGCTTGTTTAGCTTTCTAATGTGTCTTGTGGGGTCTGGTGTTCTCAAGGCACATGTCTGGGTCCAAAGATAATATACCTGCTGTTCACTGGGTGCTCCTCTCTCTTATGTAAGTCGGAGCTTCAGGACACTGTGCTGTTGGCCTTTCAGAAGAGGTGAGTAATTTACTCATTAACTATTCTTTGTCATAAAAACCCTTTGAGCATTGCATACAATGACCATATGATCATCAGTAGCCTTTGGGCTGGTTGATTGAAGTGACCTTTATTGGTGTATTTGCTGCATTGCACTTGCCAGTGTACTGTGGGACTGGATGAAGTAGTGTATTTACTCTGCTCTGAGAAGTGAGTTGTAAATGGTGGGAGACAGAAACCAGCAATGTACCTTCTGAGACACTTTTGTTTGTCTAGTTTCAGTTTATCAAGTGCCCTTTATCCCTACCATTTAACATTGGTTCATTTTTTGTAACTGCTGTGGTAGAGAGGGAGTTTGGAGGGGATTAAAAAAAGGAATAAATACTGCACTTACAAATTAGCTCACTTTGAGACCTTCTAGAAGAAAAATCAGTTACCGTGGTCGGAGGTCAAACCAGGGCTGACATCCCAGCCAGGAAAGGGGCAAGATCAGTAGGATGAGAGGAGCAAGAGGAAGTAAACAGAGAAAGACACAAGGTTAATTAGGAAAGATAAAACAAAAACATTGAGTTTGATAGAGTGAAAGAGAAGAAGCCAGAAAGCAGGTCATGGAATGGAACATCAGGCAAGAGAAAAGACATTTGCCATTTTACCTGTAAAACTGCAGTGTGAATCAATTATTCCAACTTCTGGTTTAGTCATTTAAGGAAATTTTTGTGCCTGGGTTGTTCCAGAATTTGCACCACCCTTTTAATGTTCAAGTTGACTTGGGATTTCCATTCCCTCTAGACTTTTAAATATGCTTTTATATTCATGGGAACAAGAAAAATTTATGGGGACTCAGCAGGTATCATTGACACAGTGGCACAGAAGCAGAGGCCTATGTGTGCCGATATTGGTCTCTGTGTGGCTGATATTGAGCTCCATGGCTGTGTCCTTCGGTGCCTCAACAGTGCTTCTTTCAAAACAGGTAAACAGGGTGGAGTATGAATTTTGGACAGCCATGGTAATTTCAAATTTGCTACTCATCCGACTTGAATGTCATTGTCTAGATTATGTGGGTCTCCTTTATGTTCCTGTACATTCTTACCCAGAAAACAATTGATAAGCTTTGAAACCATATATATTTCACGATGCCTACAAAATCCACACAAAATGGACATCTTGTAATTCCCACATACACTGATTTGAAATTTGGTGGAGGAATTGTCCAAGATGTAGAATATCACAAGGTTTTGTACAGAGCAATTTTTTTTTAAATGAGCCTTTTGGGGTTTTTGTTGTTTTTGTTTTAAGTCTTTGAAAATAGGATTTGATGCTGATCTGCTAAAAGGCTTTATCCAGCAGTACTTCTGGCACTAAGTCACAGGGTAAACACAGCCTGGCAGTACAAGTCACAATGGACCACAGCTTGAAAATTACTGGTCTAGCAGCCCTGGAGTGGGAGCTCTCAGAGCTCTGCCTTTGAATCTTTCTATTTCCTTTCTGAATTTCATCACAAATGGTATAAAAAACAGCATTTCTGCCTTTTACTTTTGCCTGTGTAAACGGAAAAGTGCAAGCACAGAAACACATTGCCTTTCCCCCACCCCCACCCCCAAAGTCTTTATTCAGATGCTCATCAACCAAATTTTTCGTTCCTTCTCCTCTCTGCTCATGGGCTTTCAGCTCTCCTTTGCCATATCCCCCTGCTTCTGTTAGCATTGCTCCTTTGTGCCTCATGTTGTTTCTCTTCTCAGTGTGCCCCGTTGATGGGCCGTCGTGCTGAGCAGAGGGACTGGAGCAAGCAGGAGCCCTGACAGCAGTGAAAGGATGCTGTGCCTCCATTCAATGCCACACTTCTGCTCACTGATTATCAAGAGGTGCTGGATCCTGCTGAGCCACTTCAGCTTGGTGTGACAGCATATCAGCAGGATAAGAAGGGAGCCCCAAGACCTGAAACATGTTGATTCAGGAAACCATCCCACAGCAGAAATGGGCTTGCTTTCCCTCTGGCCAGTGGGGACTCAATTCCTCTTGTGTCTGTCCAGTGAGACACTTTTGAGATTATGTATTTGTATTGCATTACCTGTCCACCTGGTAGCACACAAGGTAAGGGATTAGGGGTTTGATCTCCAAAACACATCCACTTAGGCTCTTGGTTGAGAACATCAGCCTGCAGCAAGCATGACCTGTCCTGATGAGAGCCAGAACATTTCAGTGGCCTTTTGGGTGCTGTACTAGCTGCTGTGTCTCTGCTGGGAGACACTGGCTTGTTAAGGTGCTGTAGCCTTGCTTACATTTGGCTGTGGCACTCCAGCTGCGTATGAGATGGTGGTTTGCATTGCCTATTTCCATCAGCAGTTTGCAGACCCTGAAATGGCATTTGTCATGCATCTGGCTTTACTGTGCCATAACAGTCACCTGCAAGGTGACAGTTCTGTGTTGGGCTTTCAGTCACTTTGATCATTTGTACCCCATTTGGATGACACTTTAGCCTCTTGATTTGTCCTTGGGTTTGTGTGACATTTATATTCCCTCTCAAAATTCAAAAGCAAGTGAGTTTGCACCTATTGAGACAGAATTTAGATTTGATTTTTTGTGGTTATATTAATATTTTCCCATTAAGGAAGCAATTTGTTGCAATTTTTTGCTTAGGTTAGTTGATCTTTGCACATTTACTGCCAGGCAGATACACATAGTTTTGTCCCACAGCTGATGATGCTGCAAACCTTGTCCTCAACTTGTCAGCAAACTTCTGCAACACTTTAAATTCCATGCTGGTCAGAATAACTTTTTAAATTATAAACTGTCAAATAGTTTCCTACTTCTATTTTCTTTGCATAGTATGGTGTACACTTTTGTAGATAGTGTTAAACTCCCAGAAAATTTACTTAAAGGCATGTCCTTACTCTCTGCATCCTTTCCACTATGACTACTTTGGATGTGGTTGTTCAAAGTTTTTTCAGGAAGTCCGTCTTTTGAGATGTGAGTATCTTCAAAATCTGCTTCAAAGAAACAGTAGAAAAGTCAGATCAGTGGTACTGAAAGGACATTTTGTCTTTGAATTATTCAGTGGAATTGTTAAGCCTCCTAAGCCTCCAAGTCTTCCAAAGGATTAGGAGAACTATGACAGAAATGTAAGAGCAATACCAAGTTAAAATTTCAGTCTCTATGCTTGCATGATAACTTCCTATTTCATCACAGAATCTGTTATATTTACTTCCAAAGTCCTGTCTTAATTTCCAGTCCATATCTAGTCCCATACACTTTTCTTAAATATTCAGCCAGGCATCTATGTTATGGACCATAGGCAGTTAAATGCCACCCTGACACCCAATCCCATCAGATCTAGGACTCTCAGCAGGGTCACCCCCGGTTACTACTTGGATGGGACACCTCCTGGGAATACCAGGGGCTGTAGGTTATAGTCCCGAGGACTTCATTGTCACTATCCAAGCTCGCTAGGCTGTGGCAGATGAACCTGAGGAGTTAAACGGTGGGGCCAGTTCTGTACGTGCTGTGCCTCACCTAAAAAATCCACTGCATGGGCTCGAAGGGCACACCCACATGGGGAGAGCTCTTTCCAAAGTTTCATTCACGAAGCCTGGCGATACATACACATGTACATATGTTATGGGCCATTGGTAAGATAAGGATTTTGTCATGTTCTCACCTTGGGTAATAACACTGTTTGTTTTAATGGATTCTTTTTGTGGCTGGTGAGATGCCATTTTTATTTCCACGTGGTTCTGTGAAACATTTTGTTGGTGTGACAGAGACGTCCCAGCTTGTGTTCAGGTAATCCACTCACAAACACATTGGCTGAAGTTTCTGAAGAGTTGGGTTTGCCTAGCCATGCCAAAGAGTGAATGGGGCAGGAGCTGTTAGTGATGAAGAAGAGTAAAGGGGCTTGGCTGGCAGTCAAGCTTAAATGCTTTTGAATTGATTGGACTCTGTAAAAGGTGCCAGCTCAGGGGTAACAATACCTGAGATGAGATGGCACTCCATGAGTGTGCACTTCTCCCTCCAGACACAATAGTACAATTTCCATCTGAGGACAGCTGCCAGTGCCTACAGAGAGCAAGGAAGAGCTCTTGTTTGCTCTTGATGATCCTGGCCAGGGTGGGATTTTCAGGGCAGAGGATCCATGCAACCTCCCTTGTGTTCCCAGGAGAAGCCATCTACCCTTCCTCTGACTCCTACTTTACCAGCAGTCACTTTTAAAGAACTGTACACCAAAATACATGTATTTGCCCATTTATGTTCCTGTATTTTATTTTCTATATGAATTTAGGAATATCTTGGTCTGTATGTGTGGTTTTTGGGGAGTTTGAGCATTAGCTTGGGTACTTTCTACCCTTGACCTGAAAGATCCATGTGTGTAGGTACCATTTGAACTTATTTCCCCAAGCACTCTCTCTGAGTGTACTGGTGGCTCTTACTCACATGCAAAAGCCCTACATGTAACAGTGTTGAGCCAAAACTAAGTACCATTGTAATTTGGGCTTCAGGGATAGCCACTGTT
The DNA here is from genome assembly GCA_035583235.1 of Hafferia zeledoni. NCBI lineage: Eukaryota > Metazoa > Chordata > Aves > Passeriformes > Thamnophilidae > Hafferia > Hafferia zeledoni. The sequence goes on from JAWWEV010000001.1 coordinate 93,890,187, forward strand.
ATGTACTGTAATTACTTCATAAATTCTCATCTCAGTAACTTTACTTACCTTGGCATCTTGTTTGCTGTAGGTTTGGGGCTGTAAAAAACTGTGCTGGAGGCTCTTCCATCAGATTCAGCATTATCACATGAATTTTTGTGGCCGTAATGATTTTTTTAGTTATAAGATTTTCCTTATGATGATATAATATACTGATGTTAAATTTCTGTGGTGCATTCCTTTATACATGTTCTGGAAGATCTTCTTTCATTTTCAGTATTACTGCATTTTGTGTCTATATGTTTGGTTTACCTTTTTTTTTTTTCTTTCTAGCTCTGCAAGTAGAAAATATGTCTATCTTATCTTCAGCTTGTGCTAATTTTTTTCTTCACATGCTGTGTCTCTCTTTCTGCTAGAGCACTGATTTGTCATGGTAAATTATACATAGCTCAGTGTCATGTGGATTTCTGCGCTTTAAGTTGCAGAGATCCTTCACTATTTTCCTTAGAGTCTAGCACCTTTCATCAAACACATTTCTTTCTTATGCAGCTCCAAAAAAAAAAAAAAAAAAAACACCAAAAAAAAACCACACCACCAAAAAAACCCCACAAAAACAACCCCAAAATAAAATAAAACAACCCAGAGTAAAAAGGGTAAATAACCTTTTGGCTTTTCCTTAGCTGCTTTGTTGCAGACCCTGTAAAAGTTTTTACAACACCATCTATGAAAACTACAGTTTCTTCAGAGTGTGTTCTGAGAAATACCACAAATCTGTTCTCAGTGAGAAGTGGGAATTTGAGAAGTACTGTTACATTCTCCTTTTGACTCTTCACCCTGGCCATTACCCTCTGAGGGTTTTTTGGTGTTATTACTGTTATTGAGTATGATTTAGTCTCTGGGCTGGTGAGCTGTGGGCTGCTTGGATGGCTCGATGCCCCTAAAACCTTGTGTGGTGGGACAGAGCCATTCATAGGGCTGCCCTTTGCTGAGTTACAAGAGCTCTGCTTGTACCATGCTCTGTAATAGAGTATATGTTTTGTTGAGCAAGTGGAGAAAGAATTTTTTTATTCCCATTCAGATGAAATCGAGTAAGGGGAAATTTGCTGTTAGAAAAGAATAGATAAGGCAGGAAACCATCTTGGTCTCTTTTTCCGTCAGAGTGTGGAAAATGTCTTTCTTTGGTAGGTAAGTCAACATTTTGCCAGGTCAATGGAGAAACCAAGCCAGTGTTTGCTGGAGGGAGGCTTATAAAGAGCATTATTATAGCCCTTGTGATACTGGAGTGGCTCTGAGTATAATCCCATCAGTTGTTTTAGATTCTGGTTCTTGAGCTCTTGCTGCTGCAAGGGAGAGACAGACTCCTGGTCCTTTCCTTCCCTAACTGCAAACTAGGGGAAGCAAAGGGGATGGGGAATAGGAGGCTGTACCCATTTCAAAAGAGGTGAATTTCCACCCCAGGAAAATCTGAGTTGTCGAAGAGTGAAGTGATATTTCTTCTGAGCTATATCAGCCCTTCATGGCTTCATCTACCCATCCCTGACTGCAAAGCTGAAGCCAGTTCAAGTACTATTTTATGCAAGGAATAACTGAACAAGTGAGCTGAAGAAGACAATTTTTTGTGGACTTCCTAGCTCCAAATTATAATTGCTACCTTGTAAAACCAAGCAGTTCTTGCAGTGTCAGAGCAAGGAGCAGATAAATGCCCATCAAAGAGTATGTACATCTCTAGTTTAGCACAGTAGGACAAAACATAAAGTAGGAGTTGCATATTGAAAAGCTATAGCACCACGACAAAAAGTCTCCTGATATGCTTTGAGGGCATAAGCTTTGGTACTAACTCACAGAAGGGGGTGCTATTACATCATCTGATTTCTTTGTATTTTATAAGTATATCTGTATAGCTTGTGTGCATATGTATGTGTATGTAAACTTAATGAAGTTTTAAAAGCAGGTTAAAATATTTCTTTCCCTTTGCCCATTGCCTTAGTTCAAGTTTTTGTGAAACAATGATAACAAACTTGCTGTTTTTCCTTTGTTATAATGACTGGCTAGTGCAGCATACAAAAAAATACATTGGATTTCCAGCAATATGGTATTCTTTTGAAAAGAATGGAAATCCTTGAAAAAGGAAAACCAGAGGAACAAAAGGAAGAAAAGGTACCAGAAAAGCATTCTCTTTATTTAATGTTGTATAGGGCTTAAAAAAATTTACCGTCTTGTGCAAGAAGTGAAAACAACATGTTCATACTAAGTGTGTATGAGAAACACTGTGTTGAAATCAGTGTATTTTACTATGCAAAAATGTGATGGTTTAGATTATGAAATCAGATAATTAAAATGTCTGGATATTGTTGCAATATTTCCATTATTTTTAACTCATGAAATTCGTTGTTTGGAGGTTAAAACAGACCTGTTAATTTCTTAAGTAATTTGAACATTTATTGATTTAATTTGCACCTCTAAATTAAAAAACCCATAGTTGCATATCTCCATATTGGACACTCTGCTAATGAATGTGACTGGATTGCTTTCTTTTCCTCACACCTGCCTGCCACTGCTAACACTTTAGAGTCATGTCACAGTTCTTCCCCACCAGAGCCCTGTTTTGGAAAACGCTACCTGGATCTGGAGCCTATCTCTCTTCACTGGGCAAGAGGGTACTCAATAACACAAACTGGGCACAGCAAGCAGCGAAAAGTGTGCAAGGCAAGGATGGTGCAAATTTCCCCCAGCATTTCTGGCAGATACTGTGGCAAAAAGGCCATGGTCCCTGGTATGCATGACCATCTATGAGGGAAGCTGACACGACTAGTTTATGGTCTCCAGCTGTACCTTTGACGACCAGCCTTGCCATCATGCTGCTGGCTTTGCAAGGCTTTGGACTCCTACATAATTTGGTCACAATTCTGACTTAGACACCAAAATATTGGCCTTAGCATTAACTGATAATAATTAAATGCCATGCCCTATGACACTGTGATTAGCAGCAGCATTTGTTTATTTGGGATTACAACCATAGCCATGTTCTGAGTTTAATGGGTGAACACAGGTCCTTCTAATCATTCCACAGTGTGGAGCATTTCTTCCAACAGGTGCCTACAATCCAGACTTCCTGCAAAAACCAGCTATTGGCTTCAGTGGGCACTTTGAAAGAAGAATTTACAAGATGATTCCTATTGTACATAGGAACCTTCTTTCGCAGATGTTTGGCTAATTCCTCTGAAATATTGTAAAACAAAATCCTCAGTGCCCTCATCTTCTAGGTTTCCTCTGCCCTATTGTGTTCATTGTGGTAATTTAATAGAAATTATTACACAGAAAGGGGTGTGAAGATAGTATTAAAATGACATCAAGACAATAACCTTGCCTATTATTTCTCACTTATCGAGAGATCACAGTTGGAGAAGAAATTGACTGTGGAACTTCAGAAGAACAGTAGCAGCTTCTTGTACGTACTTCCCAAATCCTAGATTTATAGGTCTGTGAATTGCTTCTTCTCAACCAGCAATAATATCATAGTCTAAGATATCTGCTTTAGAGTGAGATGAAGTGCCTCTGGATATGCACATTTCTTTTCAATATGATAAAAGGAACCCTAATTTTAGTTCTAGACAGATGAATTTTAAATGTTGAAACAAACGAATTCTATGGCATCCAAGACCCCTGGGAAGACAGTCTGGCAAGTGTCAACTTAAAAGATCATCCTGTGGCACCTGTGACAATCTCATCTAGAATTGTCTACTATTAAGACTTCTGTGATTAGTTCTAGACAACAATGACCTTGTTCACACTTTGTATTTCTTAGCAACTCCTAAATACAGAATTTTAAATCCTTCAGTATAGTTTTAGAAATTTGCTGGTTTGTTGTCTGAAAGAATCGCTCCATCTTGTATAACTGTAAACAGTCATCCATAGGAGGGGATTTAGGGCTGTATGTGCTGGAGGTTGCAAGCCTCACTGGGCACTGTTGGGTGGATGGTCATCATCCTTGCGTCATGGCATGTGTGCTCCCTGCCTTGTGCTTTGTGCCATGCTGTGAAGACTCACTTTCTGTCCTCATGTCCAAGGCCTAAACACTTGCACCTGCCACCTAGGAGCTGGGTGAACATAAGCCCTGCTCTTAACCTGCAGAGGACATGAGAGAAAAAACCCCACAGATTCTGGGCTAGGCCATGCCTCTTGAAGTACAGACTCCTGCAGTGTTTTTCACTGGGGAATAGTGCAGTCTACACTTGTCTGGTCCAAAAACTTGTGGTCCAGTCATCAATGTGTGTATGAATGGCAACCTTCTCCTGTTTGGTTATCAAGGTACTAATAATCAGGTTAAGATGAGACTTCATGCTGGTAAGATACAATCAATTAATAAAGAGGATATGACAAAATAAATGTAAAGCAGAATGTGCAATCTTCTCTCTTTTGGTAATGCCAGCAGAGTACACAGTAGTTGCTCAAATTGCATACCTCATCACTGACAGCACTGAAGGATGCAGGAACAAAACCTTACGGGAGGCTCTAACAGCTTAGGAGGGTGTCAGGAAAAGTATGTGAATCCATATTGGAAGAGACTGATACAATCCCCATAGGTACCTGAGTGCAACATGATGATGCCTTCTTTCTGCTTTTGTCACTTATAGCCATGCCATAATCTTGGGCACAACGACTTTGGTGTTCTGCTACAAGCCACACAATTCAGTGCATAAACCTGGCCCAGCAACTGTTTTCTGCTCCACCACCTATTTATACTTCTCTTCTTGGCTTCAGCTGCAACTCACATTGTAGTGTCTATGTACCACATATCAGATGAGAAAATCAGGCCCTTCATGTCTGACGCTTCTTCACTGCAAGGCTGAGCTCTCCAATATCATCTGATAAGATTGTGCTATAGAATAGTCCATGAAATGTAATGTAAAGTGATTTCAGATACCTTCTAGCATTTTACCAGCACATAAATAGTTAGCTGCCATTGGAAATCTTAAGCTACAGACAATGGGAGATGCTAACCTCTTGTGCACAGGATTTAAAACTATAAGATCATTGACCTTGAATCGTGCATGTAGCCTGGGAAATCTAGAGTTAAGCAGCTTGCAAAGCCATAAAAGCCAGCCACCAGCCTGAAGAATAGAAGCCGCCTTCCAGTTTTCCTGCTGATATTCAGTGTTGTTTCAATCCAAGTACAGGTAGAACTTGAAGAATGGCAGATCTTGTGAGTTTTACATACCAGTAAAATGAGATTGTTCTTCATGACCCTTCTGCCTTTGACTTTTACATTAGAGAATATGATTCAGGAATTCATTTGAAAGTCCACAAAAATATAAATGAAAAGATTTTTATTTTAATTTCTGGTTTCTCATTAATTGTACGTTGTAACTGACTCACAGAAGAGGAAGAATCATAATGGAGAAAATCAGAAATACAAAATACAATACAATAATTTGCATCAGTGCTGAAAAAATTGCAAAAAATATAATGAAAAACATAGAAAACTATATTTTTCTTACTAGCTTTATTCTTATAATATTATCACATTTTAAAAATACAATTTTAGAAAAAAAATGAACTCTAGCTTTTTGCAGTGATAGGCGACAGGTCAGAAAAGCGTTTCAGAATAATTTTACACCTTTTAACCTTAAAAAATACTTTGCTGACAATTGAGAAAGGGCCTTAAAAGAAGCGCTGATAGGCATTCTCACAGCAGGGTTGCCATGTCCCATCACATAGCAGAGGGTTTCTGCATAATGTATCCTGTAATAAGAAGTGTACTGCAAATCACTGGGCTTGAGTAGCAGTTTTAAGAAAGTAATCCTTGGCATGAACTGCTATTAGTGATGACACTGAAAGTTTGTTACGTAAAACTCTTCAGAAGACACAAAGAAGGTAAACTGTTTAAAATTTTGATTCAAGCCCTGAAAGAACTACTTTGTCACAGAAATTTGTCTGCATTTAAATATATATTTAGTGTTCTCTGATTTTTCATTTTTGCTTATGCTTGGACAGACTCGTTAAATGGAAACTGCAGAGTTTTGTTAAATGAATGCCATTTTTTTCCTCATTTCGTGCCACAAATGGTAATTGTCCCAAAAGTTTCTTAACAATTACTGGTGTTAATTATGAATGCTAATACAGTCAATGATCACTGAGAGCCCCTGTGTTGCAAACACTTTTTAAATGAAGTAAAAACTAAAAGAAAATTAAAAAGAAAATTCCAGTATAACAAAGACAAAATCAGTCCATCAAAGCACAGCAAGCTATATTCATGTTTTAATGGTTAGACTAATCAAAATGGGATATGAATCTACAAGAAACCTTCTTGTTGAAATTAATTTTGTATTTGTCTGGAAATGTAAATAAAAGAAAACGTGAAGGGGCCATTTCCAGGCAAGTTCTTTTCAGTGTTAATGATGCAAATCAGTGAAGTTTCTCAGTCCCTGGGGAATCTTTTTGTCTTTCTCATTTCCATAAGAATGATTTTTAGGTGATTAAAATAAAAATCTAATGGAAATAAAAATTCTTTATACTTTTCTCACAATACAGTTTAGTAGATATCTGAAAAAAACAGAGCTGGAATTGACTTACAACTATAATAAACCTTCCTAGGAGAGTATTGGTCACAAAATGTTTTTGTATTTCTAATGGAGACATTTGTGGTTGTCTTTAGAAGTATTTAATAGAAGTTGCAGTCATCTGAAAGCTTGATGTTTCAATGTATCTCCAGTATTTTCTCAGCAGCTAGTAATGGGGAAAGAAACATTTCATTGTACTGTTTTCTAAGTGAGCAGTATGAGAAATGGGCATAGATGTAATAATTAAAAATTTGGCTTTCTGTGTTTTTGGCAAATAGTTTATTCAGAGCTAGATTCTTCTTGAATATCAAGGACTGAACTAATAGTGGAATAATGGAGAAGCACTGTGAATTTTAAATTACTTTTAATCCAATCCTTCTTCCAGAAAGAAACTACTTGAGTGACTCAATAAAAGGCTGCTATTAAACCATGGCTTAAGACAGGATAGACCCCAGAGTGGATCAGGATTGGCTTTACTTTCCCTCTTTTTTCAGGGAACAGGAAATGGGAAAAATAGAAATTAACATAGCCCATGTTAACCCCACAGCCAGCACAGATAACACCTCTCCCCTTGCCATGCCATTGTGGCACTAAATGATTCCTCCCCCATGCTGACCCACCCTGTACAGAGAGAGTAGCAATGTCACAGACTGTGCTCTCACACAGGCCCATGCACACGTGTGTGCACATAAGCATGTGCACGTGCACACCTTCTCCTTGTGCAACAGGAAGACATGGTGGCCTGCAGAAGCCATGAAAAAGCACTGGCCCTGCCAATGGCTCTCAGCATGCAGCATAACTCACCCCCATGATGGCAGGAGAGGGTAGGTGACAGCACTAACCATGGAGGGAGCTGGAGCAGGAGCTGCTGCTGGGTTGCAGATGACAAAAGAAGGGGTATGTTCTTGTTTTCCACCCCGAGGTCAGGAAAAGCTCTCCATCCTCAACGTTCATTAATTGCTGTAAATTGCCCAGGCCCAAGCAAAAAATCAAGGTAATCTCTGGTGCGCACACAGTCATGGTTTCCAGTGAGAGCAGCACAGGGCCATGGGAGAGAAGTTGTTCTGATACAGGCAGGGAGCTCTCTGTGGATTCAAGGCTGCACAAGGAGGCTCCAGGAGGGAGGCACAACAAGGAACCAAGTCTCTGTGCCAGCTCCAGCCCATGCACTCTTGTAGGTTTGACACAGATGAATAGGAAGGTGCAGCCCTTCAGAAGATTCACATAGAAGTGGAGTTGGAGATTACTGTGGCTTTGGACTGGATTGCTTCCCTCTGAATCTCCTCTTCAGTGACCTATGAGCCACCAAGGAGATTCAAGTTGTTTGCAGGGCTGCTTGGATCCTGGGTTAGGGTTGTGGAGGAAAGAAAAGAACTCTTGGATATCTGGATGTGGGATCAGATAGGACAAGGAACAACATTTCAGGGAAAATACACAGGGGTGTGATGCCTCTGTGACTCTGAGAGGTGATCTCCTCCTTAATCCCTCTCCATAGCTCCTGACTGAAGACTTCCACCCCTGCCCCAGCCTTCCCCTGACCACCTGGAAGTCAGTCATGCCTGCTTGTGCACCTTCATTCGCCTCCCTTATCATGCGAGGCTAAAATGTTTCCCCTAAAAAAAAAGATCATAATTTTAAATGTAGGTCACAGCCAGTGCTTTATGTAATCCTTTACAAATATCTACTGTCCAGTGCATTTCCCAGAGTTTAGAAGGCTCTTGTCCCACCCCTGCCTAGAAAGACATTTTCTCCCATTCCCAGGGTGTGCTTACTGCCTGGCTAGGAGCTTGGTTGCTGGAGCGTTGCCACAGTGCATGTAGTCATTTACTTTCTGTGGCCTGCCAGAAAGAAGGAACATGACCCTGTAGCCTATGGACTGAGTGCAGATACCTGGGATTTACTTATGTTTCAAGGAAAGATCTGAGAGGTAAAATCAGCCTTGCCCCCACCATTCCTACTGAACACATACAACTATATAGACATTGAGTACCCCTTCAGGAAGAGTGAGACATGAGTTTGGTTTCTCTCAGACAGAGGAAAGATTGCACCTAAATCCCCCATTTTTTAAGGAAATAGAAGAGCACTGTGGATATCAAACAGACACAGATGCTACATTTTGCAGGGATTCCGATCTGGCACACCAGGTAGGCAACTTGCTCAACTTGCTAAGACCTTTGCTGGATGCAGTCTGAATTCTTCCCCCAAAATGGCCTGGGAATGGAAGGCACTACATGGAAGGGGATTTAACTGGTAACTTGTGAATGTCCCATTTGGTCCAGGCCCCACTGTGCCCTGGTGTACTCCTCACATGTCATGTTGCTAAGTGACACTTTGCAATGTGCATCCTGCAGCCTTCCCTCATCAGTTAGGTACAACTCCAATGAGCTCTCCCTTTTGTCTTCAAAATGTAACATTATGGATTGCAGTCTTGTAGGTGTCAGGTAGGGATGAGCCTGTTCTGGGGAAAAGGTCCAGCAGACCTTCAGGAAGTGTAACTGGACACCACGCAGCTGACACAAACTGGTGTGGAATTGCTGTCAGCTCATTTGGTCAGAAACCTGTTCAAGCCAGTGCCATCTGCACACTTCACTGATTGCTTCCAGACGGTTCCCACTGCTGTTCGGAGCTGGAGACAGGACTGCCACTCCTGAAGTGCTCTGAGCTGTTTCTTTCCCATAGCAATGACTACATGCACAGTCCTGTGGTGTAGGCAGGAGTGGGCTGGGGTGGACAGGGTGATGTCAAGCTGGGGTGAGCTTTCCAGTCAGGTGCATTTTACATGACTACACATTGCTGAGGAGATGAAGAGGCTCATGGTGTCTGCCTGTCCATTCCCCAGCCCATTCATTAATTTGTTTGTGCTAGTTTTATGGGAAATATCCCTGCATCTTTAAGAGTCTCTTTGGCTAGTAAAACACTGAAAAGACAAAATGAGATCCTGTAAGAAAACAGAACTGGCTGTAACACATACTTTTCTTCCCTTACCCTCTTCTCCAAGACTGGATCAAGTATTTCCTCATGTGAATCCCAAGAATATCTCTAAAGTTACTGGAGTGGCTGTTTTCCAGACTACTCCACTTGGAGAAAAGCAAGTGGCCTGGCACATTTTAGAGAAAAACGGGAGAATCCTGAAAACACTAATGTTTCCCTGGGGCTAGACAGCCTTCAAGCAGAAATCCCAGTTCTGAATTTAGGCATCCTAAAATGCTTTTATGCTGTTTCAGGGGCCTGAATGCCACCTGAGTCTATTGGGGTATGCATAGGAGCCTCCTGAGGAGAACTTCAAGGCACAGAAATAGTGAATTCTCACCTGACTTTATAATACCACAAGAATGAAACATCTCCTCACCCAGAGATATTGTTTCTAGTGATCCTCTTATGGTGTTCTAAGGAAGATCCTCTGTATGTTTTCTGGAACTATCCTTTCTGGCTAGGTCCTCCACTCATGTTACTTCCCCAGAGAAATTATATGAGCCCGGATAACTTTGGGGACAGGTGCAATAGGATAGCTTTAAACATGTCAGAAATGTATGTTCAGAAGTGTGAACTTTCTTCACCAACAATTTAAATCAGTCAGGATAAGGCATCCTGCTGTAATTTATTAATTAGCACATTAATTAGGAAGGACTGGGAAAAGTCTGGCTACTGACCCTAGAAGATAGGCTGAAAGCAACACTAATTTTACATTTCAGGACAAAATACATCCCAGAGAACAAGAACAGGAAGACCAGTTTGCCTCACATTTGCAGAAAGGTGTAGCCCTGTTGCTGTCCCTCTACTCTCAAGTATTCCCGAAAAGAGGACTTCTTAGGAGGAAGCTCCTGTTATTTGTGTTTGTCTCCAATGTTTCCTTACCACAGTTTTTCATGGAGGAGACTGGAAATGCATCATACATTTGCAGTGGTTGTAATGAGCAATATTGATGTACTTCCTGAGACAAAACGTAGACACTGAACAAGCTGTGTTTGTGGTAGTAATGACTTTGTTTTAGAAATACAGGTTTAAAAACCCAGAGATATCTTTCTGCATCCTTGGACACATTTCACTTGGGTTTTTGTCATGGAGAGCAGCATCTCCAACCCCACAACACAACTCCTAGAAAATTCATCTACTTCCCAGTCTTAAAAAAGATGCTTGCCTTAGGTCCACAGCTTCTGAAAAAGTTGTCCTGGCAAAGATGTCTCCCTCCCCTCCTCCGTCTCCTCCTCCACCCTGCAGCAGGACCCATTGTCCGTCGGTGGCAAGGCATAAAGGAGTTAACGAAGGAGCCAGCAAGGAGGTATGACGGGGTGATGTCAGAATATTTGCAGGGAAAGAATGTGTTGGGGGGCGCTGGCCGGGCGCGGGGCTGGGGCTGGCGGCCCCCGGCCCCACCCCGACATTCTTCTTGTCCGGTTCCCACAGGCGGAGAGTGGCACGGGGGGTCAGAGTGGACGAGCACAAAGGGAGACCCCCTGCTGCCGGGGCCATCGTGCTGGGCTGTCACTGCTACTAATTCATGACTTCACCTTTAATCTCACTGATCCATTATAGGTTAAAAAGAGACCCATTTTACAGCTGACAAGATTGAAGGGAGCGCAACCCAGGAACTCGGGGGAGTGGGGGGTAGGTAGGGGGGAGAAAAAAAAATAAGGAAGGGAGAGAGAGAGAAATAACCCCCACTAAAGTTTATATAACTGGGACCCATCTGATAAAAATAGATTTTGTTGTTTTTATTTGTCCCATCCCTTCACTACGACGATATCTATTTTAAGAGGTAAACTGATAACTGCAGCTAATTCAGAATTTTAGCACACAGGGTCAGAGCAAAAAGGAATAAGGAGGAGGACCAGGAAAAGAAAAAGAGTAAGATTTTAGGAACAGGGCTGCACAATGGAAAGGATGGGAAGCCTTCAAATAGCTTAGTGCTGCTTTAGAGCATGTTTGGTGAGGTCATCACGGGGAAATGACTTAAGAAATTTATGAAATGCTGATGTCAAGGGTAAGCTGATGAAATCCACATTGATTCAGCAGAGTAATAAATATAGGTGTGTGGCACTTACAGCACGTTTATAATGGCTCAAGTACTTCATGAATTCTCAAAAATCATTAGACCTCCTGTGCTGTGAGCTGTAGATGAAGTCTCCAGAAGTAATTTCACTCTCTATTTTTGATAGTAGGGTAATCACTTTCAATTTGTCCTTTAACAAAGATTTTTATGTTGTTAGTTCGAGGCAACTAAAGTGCATATTCTCAGTGAACTTCAGAAAGTAAGTAAGTAGGAAGGAAAAAAGTGGAGTCTGAAAAAAAATAAAGGGGTGATAATTTGCCGTAGACCTGTGAAAACACTTATTTTTTAGCATATGGCAAAGAATTCAACATTGTTGCATTACTGGTTTCATGATACACCAGTGAGAATACTGTAAGTACCTGTGTGCAATGCTAATTCAGTCTTAAGTTTTCTGCTTTCTGTCTGCTATTTGACAAAAACTTGTAACTCCAGAAGCAGTTTTAATAAGTCCACCAAGCTAGTTCTATCCCTGCCACTGTCCTGATTGTATCAGAGAGCACTGAAGTTAAGAAGGAGATTGTTTGCTGGATTCTCCCTGGGTTTTGGCCTTGAACCACTGGAGCTTCATCTCATAAGATTTTGCAATATAAGTATGTAGATTTATACTGCCAGGAGTGCAGAGCTTTTGCATCTGCTACGACACCCTGTTCCTTCCTTTCTTCCCTCCCAGCAGAGGAACTCTGGGTGTTGCTCGCATTGAGGTTTCATGGATGTGCCACTGTCAAGAGGTGAGGGAGGAGAGTGGGGAGGGTGATGAAAATGCAAAGAAATTTGCAATGATTTTTGGGTTTCTGGGATTTTAATGGACAGAGTCTGTGAAGGAGATCCATTGCCAATGTCTTTTGTGGGAAGGTGTAAGAGACAATGGGGACCTTTGGCGTGAGTGACTCTGTCAGTTAAAGTCAGTGATGAAAGTCCTATTGAAAAGAGACTCAGATCAAATCAAAACCTGTTTTCCTAAGAGTGATATCGCCTACAAATGGAGGCAGATTGAGGTCTGTAACTGTCCAGCGCTTTGGACAAAATTTGCTTACTTTAGTCACACAAAATGACGTATTGATGCAAGTTTCCAGGACCCAAACAGGCAGCTCTTTCATAGGCAAAAGCCCTAATGAAGTCACTGGCATGCAGCCCTGCTGGCTTAAGGCCTGCAGGCTATTTCTCTCGTCAATACACTGGACCTAATCTTATACCCCTTGAGCATCAAACTCCATGTGTATTTTCTGCAAGTATTTGTTTTCCTTCTGCAAAAGTGAAAGATTTGTGTGCTGTAGAGCGCTGTGTCAGTGAGCAGCTGCTTCTTCTTCAGCATGAGTTGTTCAGTATATAGACCTCATTTGCTACTGGTTGGACAAAACCACACCACAATGCTGAGGCGCAGAGCAGCAAGTACCTGCCAGATACAAATCTCCTGTTTGAATTCGTAAGTGTTCAAAAAAACCCACCCAAACAAAAATATTAAAGAAAAAATAATTAAAAGGCTTCAACAAATATTAAGAAAATATGTATTTTTACCTGGTAATCTTATGACTTCTTCTAGTTTAGTGGAACATGTTAATTTCTATGGTTAAGTCAAATGCAATCAATGGAGCTGTCTTAACAACAAGAGTTACCTTGCAGAATGAATTTCATTAGCTATTTGTAAGCTTAGTCCTTCTGGTTTTTGATCAGTCACCTGAATTTATTTCTTCCATTTCTGAGACTGTAGGAATGGCAGATTGGAATGAAAGTTCATATATCACCTTGGTTCCAAAGTGTTATCAAACACTAAGTTAAAATGATACAAATCATATGGATGTTTCCAGGGGATGCTTTGTTTTAGGCAAGAAACTTGTGTTTTTTCTTTCTTTCTGAAATTTTTCATTAGTTTTTCCCACCAGCTAATGCTATAATGAAGTGCCCATGTAACAAGGTAAAAAGCATCTTTTAGGGCTGAAAAATTACCATTTCCTCCTCCACACTTCTCAGAAAATGATAGAATGAATAAAATCCTTCTCAGATAAAATGGGATTTTTCTATAGGCTCTGTACGTCTTCTGCAATGCACCTGTAGGCAGGTGTCCAGAAGGAGTCAAGAAAGGATCTTGGCTGGTTTGGGGATGAACAGCTGAACCAGATGGCATGACTTGGTCCGGAAGTAAAAGAAGAGGGAATGGAGGTGATCTAGATTACCAATTAATTATGAGTCCTCCCTTTTAAGGCATCCCTTTCACTCAGTAGGGTGGGTGCTGGCATTTCATGCAAAAAAATCCAAAAGGCTCTGTCTCTGTCTGCTCTCACCTCTGGCTGCTCTAGATCTATCTAAGCCCACAGGCAGGCTCACAGCTCAAACATATCTGAAAATGTGGGCCTTAAATATTCAGCTTTCTCTGTGAACTGACTTCCTTTGACAACCTGCATCCATGCCGTCATCATGCTTGATGTGCTATAAATAAATCCATGATCTTTGATGCCAATCAACTAATACCAGGTCCTTATCACAACAAGCTCACAGTACCTCATTCAGCATGCTCAGGGAGTTATCTTTCTATCACCCTTTTTAAGATGAAACTAATCCATTGTAAGACCCATAACAAGGAGCCACTCACAGGGTGAAAGTATAAGTGCAGTTTTTAAATGGTATTGTATATGTCTCAGGACTCTTACCACTAAAGACACAGGTATGAAAAGATGCTCTCTGTTTTTATAAAGCACTACTGTGGAGACAGGATAGGATTTTCCTTGTGCTTGCCAAGGGAGTTGTTCATGGTTTAATTAAAACGTATTATTATCCTAAGACATTTTCTTTCATAAGGTAAAGTCAAGCACCCTACTGAAGACAAGGGACACTCATACACCCAAATCTGTGTCAGAGTCCTGCTGGCAGTAAGAGCTTTTGCACAAACATCTGATTGCAGAGTCAGAAATCAACAAAGCAAGAAGAAATAGGCTGAAGAGCAACTACCTAAATAGATGCAGTAGCATATAGAGTGGGAAGCGGAACTGAGAAAACAATAAATGAAGAAACAATGAAAAGGTCAAGCATTCATTCAGGATTCGTAAGTAAAAATGTTGTAGTTTGAGTAGTGCATACATGGGGTGAAAAATTATATTCCTTCTCTTCACACATTTTTATTTTTCTCTCCTAATTTCTTTTTTCCAGCTCATGAATATTACTGAAAGAACTCCTGCTTGCAGTAGGAAAAAACAAATAAGAGATGCAAATAGTGAAGGTACATGGGGCCATCAAGACAGAAAAAAGCACCATTTTCTTGACTGGCTTCAGGAGAATGCACTGCATTCAAAGAGAGATGCATTTTGTACAAATGATGTTGGGAATATTTGATCCAGAAACATCACTTTCTTCCATCCTTCCTTTCACATAGTGCTGGACCAGTGAGAAATAGGTGGATGCAAGCAATCTGGGATAATACACACATGGTGATCACACACCTGTCTTGGGTTGAGCTGGCAAAACGCCAACTGTCCGAGACAGAGCGAAAAGAGTTCCGCCCCCCCACCCCCCCCCCCCGCCCCACCAGCTAAAGGA
>JAWWEV010000001.1:93908889-93922026 GCA_035583235.1 Hafferia zeledoni
CATCCCGTCACATCTCGGATGCTCAGCAGGGTCAGCCCCGGTCAGTACCGGGTGCTGTGACAGTCCCGAGGACTTCAATGTCACTGTCCAAGCTCACTCGGCCGTGGCAGATGGACCTCAGGACTTAAACAGTGGGGCCAGTTCTGTGCACGCTGTGCCTCATCTAAAAAATTCCCTGCGCAGGCTGGAAGGGCACACCCATGTGGGGAGAGCCCTGCCCAAATCTGCGTTCGCAAAGTTTAGCCATACAATACAAAAATACAATACAATATGAGATTGCTTAGTTATATTCTCCTGAGGAGAGCCATTTATCTATTTCAGTAGTTTCTACACTAACATGAACATTCTCAGTTAGATATTTTGAAAGGTATCTAAACTAGATTATTTTGAAAAGAAGTAAAAAGAGAGTGCAATGGTGAGCTCTTTTAAGGCATCTTAGTGGCAGCCTGGAGAACAAGTCTTCTGGCTGAGCTGCTCACTAGGAGTGATTTCCTCCTAGGAAATTCCAAAGTACAACAAAGCCAAATGCATTCAGCTCTTGGCCCATCTGAATGTGCTGGAAGGGAATCCAGCCTTTTGCTGGATTTCTTCTTTCCAGATCTCTTAAAATACTTTAAATGCTGTGCCTATGGTGGTGGGGAACCTGGGGGCAGGTCTCTATCATGAAAGCCACATTAGTGATCAGCCGCTTTCCAAAACAGTGCCTCAATCCCTCTACAGACTTTCTAAAGTTAATGAACATCTCTGGGACCAGCGGTCTCATGCCTTAAGTTTAAAGGTTAGTATCTCTTTGCCACTCATTAGAAAAGTTTACATTAAAGAAAAAAATCATGGATGCAGGGTACACATTCTCAGAAAATTCAAAACAAAGAAGCATCTTGGATATGTTTCTCTTCAAATCCACCTACTATAGTCCCGTGCCCAAGCAAATTATGTCCAAGTAAAATCTAATTGTCAGAATCTCGTTATACTGAGAATGTTTTCTGAATTCCTAATCACTGTGGATGCTGTTTCACAAAGAGCTGAAATGTGCTGGAGTCCAACAGGCTTCCATATAATTTAGGCACATGCCATAACATAGGCTTGGCCTCAAGCAGTTGCTGAATAAGCACAGAAGTGCACACATATGCTTAGATCCAAGAAGGCATTTTAGTGCTGCACTGAGTCATGGCCTCCTTCTGAAACCTGACTTTCTATCACTAGAGAAGATGCTGCTAATTCTCTGGTTGCCTCCAGGCATGTCAGTCCAGGAATGAAGTGCCAGACAGCCTTTCATTGTGAGGGACTTGTGCTGAAGAAGGCAGCTCTGTACAAATACTTTCCTGGAGTCATAGGAATGATAGCATACATAATCACTAAACTCATGCAAAAACTAGCACTTTTTTTCCTAAGAAACTGTGTCTATTCCATACCACTCAGCTACTGAAAGCAGCAATGTGAAACTAGCACTCTTTGCAGATAAAAAGTAGCCCTTTCTGCGCAGCATCTAGACCCTTAATTATTTACCTTAATTAAACTAAAGAAGACTAAGAATAATATATGTATCTGTATAAAACCTGTCCCAATTTCTAATGATGCTCTTTGTATTTTCTGCATGCAACTGATTCCTCTGTGCTTGTTTTTCACTTCATTGCCCATTTTTTATTGTTGGTGCTTTTAACCCTATTTCCCCCGTTTTAGAAATAGTCACTGTGAGGCTGATGTACACATTACAACATCTTGTCTTGCTGATGTAAGTCCTGACAGAAATATCTGTAATTCAGGGAATTGTGTAGGACTGTACATAGACCTTAGAGATGCACTGAGGCAAGGATGGCAAATCCAAGAGGTCTTATGCTCCTAGGACACTCTGAGAGAAAATTAATTTCTTGCCCAAGTCTGAGACGTATTTTTTGATTTATGTTTAAGAAACTTTATATGTACAGTGTGTGAGATGGCGGATACATATTAAAACCAGAAGAATGACAAAGCCAATTACTAGACTAAAACTGACTTCTGTTGGCAACATGTGATATAGATTGTGGGTTTACTTATGTTTAAATATATGCCTCTGATTTTGCCTGCTGAGTCTTTACATTCTCCCTAAAGATTTCATCAAAGCTAAGTGATTACAGAAGCTGTACTGCTTAATACACAACATTTTCTTTTATATTTGGGTATCAGAGATGTACAGGGGACAAGCTATTATGCCACTCAGGATCCCATGGAATAATCATATGTTGGACAGTGGGCAAATAAACTGGGCTGGCTGGAAGCCTGTTCACTGCTGCTGGTGGCCAGCAGCTGCTCCATGGCAATGGCTGTAGCCAAAGACAGAAGAAGGCACAGGACAGCTCAAACTGTAAATTTATTCCTTCTCTACTTTGTCCTCTCTATGCCCTCACAGCTCTCCTTGTACCTGCCATGAAGACAAAGGGGGTTCAATGTAGCTGATATTCCTCTCATCCACTGGCCCTAATCACCAAAATTCCTTCCCTTTCTGAAACCTGCTGCCCACTTTTCCAGTGAAGCAAGGCAACTTTTTTTCCTTTGCAAATGAGGCATTCATAAGAACAGTAACCAGGGCAAGAATTTTCCAGCAAAGAATAATAAAAATTTCCTATGCGTACTTCCTATGTGAACACAGGTAAAAACCAACACAGCCTGGACTTCCGTTGTGTGAGGTAATTTATGTCAGTGTTTGTAGAACTGGGGCCAAAATCTCTCAGCACTGGTGCTGTATTTCCACTCATTTTGCACTGGGGTCTTCTTGCAAATTCCCTGTGGGAGCAGTTCAGAGGTACTTAAAGGGATGGCATTTCTGTAATTATCTAATTATTGCTCCAAGGTTCTTTCTTGTGCCTGTTAAACCTTCATTCCAGTGAAAGTGTAACCCCACACTATTGAATTTGGATAAAATGTGATTGAGAATCAACATTAATTCCCCAGTAGTCTTTAGAGTAGGTAGTGTTGGCTTACTTTTATCTTTTCTCATTTGAAAACATAGAGTTCAGACTGGGTCATTTTGAATAGAGTGAAAAATTTGAAAGGTGTGCTAGTGGGGCTGTCATTCACCATTAGATCCTTTATATTGGCTTAAAAATTCATGGGACATCTATTTCTTCAATGAATTCCACAACCATTTGGGGTCATTACTCAATTACCTGAATTTCTCTTAATTGCTATCAAATTCAGTTTTAAATTCTGAATTTTTCAGTAAGGAATTGACAGTGAATTGGATGATATTTGTATTCAACAAATAACTTTCAGTTATTTATCCTTTACTTAATTGTTTTATGCTCTGTCTTTAATTCCTTTGAGAGTTCCTTCTCCCTCTGTGAGACGCAGGAGTCTAACACAGAAAAAAAAAATACAAAGGAAAAATTAAGCCTATCGTAGATTATTTCCTTCTGGTTTCACTTTTTACTTCACCTTTCACTATCAGCCACGAATATTACACCTTTATTTGAATTTTCAGCTGCTGAATCATGATCAGATGAAGATCCAGTACCCTGCACTACCGGATGTAACTCAGGGGGTTATGTTGTTTTTACTGTTTGGCACATACTCAGGAATGGGAACTTAGCTTCGCAGTTGGAGCATATGGCACAGGGAGATAGGCCAGCATCTTGGATGAAGATGCATGTATTTTGTACTCTCATGGTTTGATGCATTCTTGTGCGTTGCAGATGGCACCTCAGAATTGTGACTCTGAAAACTAATTTTGCCCAGCCACGCAGGTCTGCTGACACAAGCACAAGGATCATCTGTTTCTGCACAGGCACTACTGCACACTGCAGATATCCTAGGCAGGAATTTTTCTGAGAAGCACACCTGCAACTCAGTTGCTGTGGTGAGCAGGAAAAAAAAGTTCAGGAACCTATGACTAACCTTTGTATCTAGAGAGAACAGTTCAGGCAGACACGATGGCTACCTTCATGTAACACTTGGTGCTGTTTCTTCTAAAAGTTTATTACATCACAGTTGTCAGGACAAGAGTAACAGGAATACACTGATCATATCACATCTGGAAAGAGGAGTCATTCTAATTGATGGAGTTTTAATATTGCCTTTGATTTGCTAGCAGCCTCCTTGTGTATAAACCAACCATCAGACCTCAGAGAAACTGCTTTTGTACAACATAGCACTAACAGTGCCACTCTCCAAAACTTGTTTGTGCTATGTATCTGCCTCTCTGTCCCCCACAAAACGAGTGTCTTATTACATGCACAACTGGACCAAGGGCTTGCTAGACAGATTTCAGGAAACAGATTCTGCACAGTTAACCAAACTGCAGATAAAGGTGTGAGCACTTTCTGTTCTCTGGCGTAATTTTCATTACTTAAAATCCCTTTGGGAACACTTTTTAAATGCACTAGGCTGGAGTGCAGTTTTTCTCAGAACTGTTTTGCTTTCTCTTCAATTTCATTAATTGTGGTGCTGTGTCCCTGATCTGAGCAGGGAGATCATTTGAAAATACGTTTTCCTGTATGTGCAGTGGACTTCTTACTAGCTACTGTTAGGTCTTCTTAGCTTTCTTTTTTTTTTTTTTTCCCACCAAAATTTCTGTGCTCTCTGTAGATCAAACAGCCCTCAGTATTAGTCCACTCTTTTTGCCAGATATTCTCCTGAAACAGTAAACAGTTTGGCAGCAAATAAAGCCATGGATGATGGACGCAAACAGTTAAATTCTATTGTCTATCTGCAACAGGAGAGCTGAAGGAGAAATTGGAATTAAAAACACATCTGTCAAACAATGAATTGGATACTGTCTGGAGTAAAGGGAAAATTACAGCCAGATTACTGTGTACCAAGGGGCTTTAAAAAAAATTTTTAATGGCAAAGAACTATTATTTATGGGACCCCTGAGCAATTGTTTCCATATTGAGCTAAGACAAGAGAACAGTTGGTTGCACTACCAATAATATATATCTGCCTGCTATGAGCAGTCTAGAAAGCTCAAATACCTGCAGGGTAAGGGATGGATTCTAGGGAGGAACCTCCTCCCACCACAGAACTTCTGTGGGACACAAAAGGTGCCCACATTTTTGAGTGGGTAAGAGCACTTGATGCCTGCAAATGAAATGCTAAAACATCAGAGAGGTGCTATAATCCTTCCCTGCATTCAGATGTTGTGTAAATTAGCAAAAGGTTTCAGAAGGTACCTCATCACCCACAGCAGAAGGAACCAATGTGTTACATTCATAGCATAGATTTAAGACAGATTTGAAGACTTAGAATAGAAAAATATCTGCCCTCTGAATTTATGGTGCTCTATCTCCCTTATTTTTCCCATTTTTAGACTTCAGCTGACTACCTGGGGTGCCTGATTTAGGCTTTCTGACTACTATCACTTCCAAAATCTTCAGTGATTCAGACTGCTACTGACAAGCCCTGTACAGTCACTGGAGAGAAGCAATTTCCATGCCTAAGTGCAGAACTGACTAGGACCCATCATTGTATTTTCTGTTTTATCTCCACAAGCGGGAAGAATAAATAACTCTGAAGCACTGAGAAAAATCTTTTCTACCTCCCTGGGTCTCATCTGTCATGGTTTCCCTGGAAAGAAGATGATCACTTTTTTTTTTCTATGGGTTTTGTTTGCTTCAAAGATTGAACTGAGTTTTCTTTTTCTTTCTTGTCATAGCTGAGGGTCCCAAGAACATGAGTAGCTCTTCTCTTGAGCCAATTTCAGAAGTATGTTAAATGTAGGAGCATTGCTGTATCATTTTTTCACAGGATTATTCATGAGTGTATAGAAATTAGAAATCAGTTCTAAAAGAGTGAACAGCACCAGGATGATAAAAATCTCTTTAATTGAATTATTTAAGAGAAATATTTTCTTATTCTTTATCTTGGTGACCAATTTATTTGCATCCAGGCACATTAACACAGTGCATTTTTGGAAAAAAATAAAAGGTCACATGAGAAGAATTTGAAATTTTTAGAAAAAAAATGCTCAGAAACTGCCCTGGGAGGCAGGTCTCTGCTAGGTGTAGTACCTCCAAATGGTGGAACAGGAAAAGTCTTGAAAATCATTGGCAGTTTTTCTGTGATTACACATCTGAAAAAGAACAGCAAAGAAACTGAGAAAGGCTTTGAACTTTACCTTCAGCATAGTCATCTGTGTTTTCAGGTATCAAGCTTAAATTTGAATATGTATATGCTGAGGGGAAGTTCAATGATAACTATCTTGTAAACATTCAGAAAGGAAATAGCATCAATGGACAGTGAAACTCGACTTGGTATTTCCTTTATCAGTTGTTCTATCTAAAGTGGTAACCTCAGAGATGGAAATAAACAGTGGAAGGCATGGAGAAATCAAAATAGATGATAAACACAAAAGAGATATGTTATCAGATGACTCCAATGAGAAAAAGGCTGTTACTGTACTGAGAAATCAGAGGCTGTTTTATAACATTTAACCTCTGTCACAGTACATAAGATCTGTCATACACATGTTGTGTACCTTATTTGAATGGTCACTTGAAATCATTGGTGCTGTTTCATGACATAAAATGAAAACAGGGCAACAAGCAGGGAATGAGATGTCAGCATAGCACTATAAACTGAAACTCATTTTTCAGTATATTATAGAAGGAGAAGACACAGCACCTGAAGTTGAAAATACATGAGATCGTGCAAATTAGTTTTGAAATAAATATCATCAGTGAAATACTTATTAGACTATCTGAGCCCTGGAAAGTGAGTCAATTAGTGCCAGCATTGACATAATGCTGGAGGTTGTTTTACCAGCTGATAGACTGTAATGATTACCAAATGTGTTCAAGGAAATGGAATCCTGTATTCAAGACATTCCCATCCAGAATCTGATTAGCTTTTAGAGCTCAGGCTTGATTATCTTGATTTCATTAGGTAAACAACACCACAAAACTAACAGACACTTTGAACCATCAAATGATTTTTTTTTTCCCCTGTAGTCTTGGTTAGAGCAAGTGTCATATGAGAAAGCAATATAAGACTGACATAGACATAGATTCTTCTTCATGAGATTTGCACAGAACTTGTTGACCATCTTTTGGCTGTAAAAAAGTTGTCAGATGCACCTATTTCTTTGACTTAGCTTCTGTTTATAAGAACATATGAAAGATGGCGGTGTACTGAGGGAAATGGTTTGAACATTCTAGATAAATACAAAAGAGCTTGTTTACATGGAACTGCTGGTGGTGCATCTCATTTAGACTCAGACTGCTTATAGAATTTCCCATTAGGTGGTGTGTGATGCCCTTCCAAAAACAGAAAGACATGCTCAGAAAATAACCATTCTTGTCACACTCTAATGATGAAAATAGTAAAAATGTGAACCTTAATTTTAGTGTCAGTCCTCCCTCTTAATATAGAGGTGTGAACCTTCTTGCAGATAGCTACTTGTTTGTGGCTGTGAGTTTGACTGGTGTCAGCAGGTATAATCTGGGCTGATACTAGATTCCAGTGAAATTTAATCAGCCCATTTCTCATTTATGCCCTAAACATCTGACATGGCTTCACAGAACTTTGTGAAAACACCATATTTATATTGTGTGCAGATGTACTTTGGGATCCAGTGTGTGTCTCTGCACTGTATGCAAACTTTTCAAAGGGTAAGCAGGCATTCCTTCTGCATACCACCAGGTCTGCTGGTTTGTGTGGCAGCTGTAGAGCTGCTGCCCTGGAAAGACCAGTCTGCCGTGTGCTACTATCGCTGTGAGGCTGGAGCTCTGCCAGCACCCACATTGCCATGAAGGCTGGTGGGTATACGAGGAAAGTAACATCACCAAGCCACTCCTTCCCACAGCTCTCCTACACAGGTCTTTGCAGAGCTGAGCCTCAGCTTTCAAACCAGTGCAATTTCAAAAATACTCTTTGGATAACCATTTTAGTGCCTGATATTGACAGTTATTAATCACAAAAGTCCTCTGATGGGGGCATGCAGGAGTAACTGGAACTGAACCCAGTCAGGTATTATATTTTAACTGTATTGCATCAGCAACACAGTTTTGGCCATGGTAATTTTCTCTGTTCTTTTCCATATGATATTTGCAAGGTGGCAACTGTCACTGCTCAAAGAGAGTTCCTGCAACTAACACACCATGTAAAACTCAAGTTTTGAAAGTTATATTACATTGAGGTTTCATGTTCCAAAGAGAAGGTGGTCATAGATTTCACAAACTTTCATGCAAATAATTCTTTCCATTTTTCTGCTGCCTATAATGTTGGTAAAAAATAGTAGCATTTGTGATAGTCACTGGGAAGAAAGAGTAGTATTTTAGGACTTTTTTTGAAAGTGTTCTATTTTCCCCTACTTCTATTTTTGTGGGACAAATTAAATATAGTTGAGATTTAGAACATGAAAGTGTTTTGATATGTGAATGTTGGTGCTATACTAAGCAATTAACAGCTTCTTCCAGTTAAGTTCTTTCTGAGGACTTTTACCACCCTGGAATATGGGACTTCAGCAAATTGCATTAACAAAACAACCTTGTATGTGTCTGCACTTGGTCTTAACCAGAAAGTGTAGAAGCCAATTCTGCCTTCTTCCCCTGGCTCCTGCATTCTTGCAATCTTTGGAATATTGTACCTCAGAAATACATGGATGTCTGTGCAGTGCTGATTGCTGCTGAGTGGTTGTATTGGTGTTTAAATGTGGTGTTCTTGATGGTTTGGGGTTTTTGGGGGGTTATATGGAGGAAGAGCAGAGTTTTAGCATGGCCTTAGGAAACCATTGTTTTTAGGAATGCTACTGCTTATTGCTGCTGTAAAGAATGCAAGATGAGGATGCAGCAGTGAATGCTTTTATTAATAATGATAACTGCTTTTTATTTATATTTCCAAAATCTGACTTGCATACTATTTAACTTAGTGGTTCTGATACATGTTCCAACTCCCACATGGAAATAGCTACCCCCAGTACTGTTGCAGTGAGCTTATAAGACAGCTGATCTTGTGTTTTCCTGCAGGATAATTTTAGTAGGTATGAAGAAATGATGCACAGACTTGTCATGGGCTTTCTGAGAATGCTTCTGTGTCCTCATTCCTCAGTCTGGCTGGCTAGTGAGGCCATATCCAGATTGATTTTTTGTCTTACATGTAGTTTTGCCATATTTC
This sequence comes from Hafferia zeledoni, assembly GCA_035583235.1. Classification (NCBI taxonomy): domain Eukaryota; kingdom Metazoa; phylum Chordata; class Aves; order Passeriformes; family Thamnophilidae; genus Hafferia; species Hafferia zeledoni. Next base: position 93,917,974 of record JAWWEV010000001.1, read on the forward strand.
TTTGACCAGTGGGCAAACTCTTGGGACATCATTTCAAGTAATTTGTTAATAACTAGAAATCCATTTCTGGAGCTGAAGGTGGTCTAAACTAAGCTCTAAAGTAACCATTAACTTTTTCTCTTTCAAGTAGAGCCAGTGATTATTTTTTCCCTCTGGGTGCACACATGCATATCTTTACAAACAGGGCACTGTTAGATTTCTACCCTGCCATAAACTCTGACTGTAATACCTCACCCACTACTGACCTGAAGTGAACTCAGAGGAGAGGGAACAGTAATAAAGCAAAACCAAGCAAACAGTGTGAAGCTTTTGTAAGATCTTATATAACTGAATTGGCTATATTGGGAACTTGCCTTTGGTTTTAATTATAGATTTAAGGGTGCACTTATTGGGCTCTGTGCCATCTCTTTGCTCCTTCCCTTCACTCTCGATTTACTTTATATAATGAGCAGCCACTACAAAAAGGTTTTACCCCTTCCTTTCAGCAAGAGGACAGGCCAACAAAAGTTCACTGGGGGATGGGGAGGTCTAATGTGTTAATTGTCTCATGTGTCATTCTGGTCTTGGGTTTCAGCCTGATCCCTCCAGAAGGTTTCAAAGACCAGCTGTGAGACCCCATTAAAAATGTGTGGTGGTGTCCCAAAAACTGGTCCATGTTTCCTCGCAAAAGCTGGAGTTGAGTGGCAAGTACCTCTTTGAACTTGCAGAACATTGTCAAGAGGATGACAATCCCCAAGTCTACACAAATCTATTTCTTATTCGCATCTTTTTCCAGAACACACAAACATTGCTTTCACAGAAGCAAAGCTAGAGCAGATGCAAAGCACTGAGGTCTTGTGAGAGTGTCGTGAAGCATTAATGAACTCTAAGTTGAGATTTGAGGGAACAGACTTGGATGTTCAAAAAATTTAAAATATAACTAAGGCAATTTATGCTGCCTGAGCATCATTTCTTGACTTAATCTTTAAGTCAGTTGTCCTGGTGATTTCTACCTCTCAGAACATCTGCCATATCAATTGTTAAAAGTGTAGAGGGAGAGAAGCTTGTAAAGAAATACAAAAGCTGCCCTGCAGAATTATTTGGGCTGTGCCTCATTTGAGGGGTCCCAATCTCAGAAATCAGTTTTCAGAATCTGTTTTTCATATCAGAAGCCAGTCACCTGATGGACTAACTCGAGTTAACTGCATTGACACATCCAAGAAGGTGATGATAGAGCTGGTGGCTATCACCTTGCTTTAGCTGAGATGTCTTTAGCTGTTTGTTTCAATCTTGTGAGTGGTTAATAAAATCAGCTAAAAGGTGTCTCAGTGTGAGCTGAATTCCTGTAAGTCTTAATGTCCACTATCTATACTAAGTAGAGGTAGTCTGTGATGTAAGGATAATGTCTGTACTGTGCAGGTCAGCAGGACACCTGAGCAGCTCAACACAAAGGCAGCCAAAATCCAGTAAGGCCGGCCCACAGCCTAGAGCTAAAAAACTCTGCTTGCTTTCCTGTTGGTCTAAAACCTGGGTAAAACATAGCAGAGTAATTGAAAGTTCACTGTTTTAATAGCTTCTTTTTTTCCTAGAAGGTTCATAATAGTCCACCTCTTAAATTGCAAATGTAATGGTATAGCTCCTGGTTACCCTTTAACCAAGTTAGAGATATTGCGAAGAAGGACAGCAAAACTTTGGAATAATGGTGAATCTGATTCTCCTTTGCAGTAGCCTACTTCTTGCCAGCCGTGTGATCAGTTGAAAAATTTGTCATTCCAGAGAATTGTACATTGTGCTAACGTGAAATTGCAAAAAAAAAATTGCTTCTAATGAAACTGCTGCTGAACAGACAGAAAGTTTTAATCCTAAGTCCTTACAGAAGACATTACAATACGTGGTCTAGGCTCCTTGATTTACACAGGTATGTATCCTCTGTAGCAGAAGTAGGTGTGTTTATCCTTGCTCCCAACTCTCAATTGGTATCACTGCATCCAGTTTTGCTTTCTTTTTTAATAGTTTTTCCTAGGATGTGACTCAGTGCTTTTCAGCAAGTAGAGCCTTTGTTTGCATCATTCTCCATGCCAATCCGTTACATCACCTGCTTGATCCAGAGTTGTGAGTGACTCATTTTTCTCATCCAAACACATGTGCACACAATGAGCTGTCTCCTATCTAATGGCCCTTCACTGAAACTTATATGTAGGGTCATGATTGTGTTTTGTTGCAGATGCCCAGTGCCCATCTGTAGAGGACAGTCTCTGTCTGTCTCAGGATTTATATTGTTCTGAATGCTTTAAAAGCTTTGCAAGTGAAAGCAAATTATTTATTTTTCCCTTCCTCCCTCACTAGCTAATTTTGTATCTATTATTTACTGTGGGAAAGCTATGCCAAACAAGCAATCTCTGCATTTTGTTCTGAGCTGATTTCTCTCCTAAACTGTTTACTGACATGAGTTTGAACCTGTTTCTGGAAAATCTGCACACTACTCACTCACCACCTTACCTTGGTTGATTGCCCCATATGCGAAGATACAGTTTTAATGGATTCTCTTAAACTACACAGAGACACTTGTGGCGGGCTAAGTAACTAAAATTTATATATTAATGACCAAAATTAAGACATGTACAATGCAGACATGAACTAGTCCATCCCTTCTTTTACCCTATTAGAATCAATGGAAAGATGCAAGCACTTACCAGCAGTAATTTGGCTCAACCTGAATTAGACAGCTACCGTAGGTCACATGGCAATGAATAACAGCTTTGATGCAGATGTCTACATTTTGTAGATGTCTATTGTTATGGTACCTTACAGAAATTAAAGGTCGTAAACTCAGTGGTGAATAGAGCAGAGATGCTGCAAACCAGAGATTTAGGAATTGCTAAATAGGCATATTACTAAATTAGCACAAAATTATAGCATTTTAATTTTAGATTTTAATTCCTCTTCTTAGAGTTAATTTAACCTTGGCTTTGGGTATAGGCATCTCTGTACCTACTTTGACAGTTACACAGCCAAGCAAAGTAATGTACTGCTAGAAGAGAATCATGCAATTGCTTAGGTTGACAAAGACCTTTAAGATCATCAGGTCCAACCTTTAACAAAGAGCTGCCAATTTGACCACTAAATCGTATCCCTAAGACCACATCAATATGTTTTAAATGCCTTCGGGGGTGGTGACTCCACCACTTCCCTGGGCAGTCTGTTCCAATGCTTGACAATCCAGAAGATTTTTTATTTAATATCCAATATAAACCATCCCTGGCACAACTTGAGGCTGTTTCATCTTGTCCTATTGCTTCTTACTTGGGAAAAGAGATCGACCTCCACCTTACTACAATCTTCTCTCAGGTAGTTGTAGACAGAACAATAAGGTCCCTATTCAGTCTCCTGATACAAGCCAGGATGCCACTGGCCTCCTTGGCCACCTGGGCACTGTTGGATCTTGTTCTGCCAGCTGTTGACCAGCATCTCCAGGTCCTTTTTGTCCAGGCAGCTTTCCAGTCACTCTGTACCAAGCACGTAGTGTTTCATGGGATTGTTATGACCCAAAGTGCAGGACTCAGCACTCGGCCTGGTTGAAACTCATACAATTGACCTCAGCCAATTGATCCAGCCTGTCCAGATTCTTCTGCAGAGCCCTCCTGCCCTCTGGCAGATCAACATTCTGCCCAACTTGGTGTATTCTGCTAACTGAAGGTGCACTCAATCAACATTCTGCCCAACTTGGTGTATTCTGCTAACTGAAGGTGCACTCAATCCTCTCATTCAGATCATTGATAAAGGCATTAAACAAGACTGGACCCAGTACTGACCCCTGGGGAACACCATGACTGACCATCCAGCATGTGGATTTAACTCCATTCACCACCGCTCTCTGGGTCTGGCCATCCAGCCAGTTTTTTATCCATTAAGCAGTGAACCTATTCAGCCATGAGCAGCCAGTTTCTCCAGGTGTTATGGTTTCAGCCAGCTGGGCCTAAATCCAGGTTTTAAAGTCCAGACTAGGCCTGAAAATTGTCAGGTGACTTGAGCTGGGCTGAGCTAGCTAACAGCTGACCTCTTCTAGCCAATAAT
>JAWWEV010000001.1:93922126-93946785 GCA_035583235.1 Hafferia zeledoni
TCTCTTAATTTTCTCTTTTCTGTATAAATACATGTAGTTAGTTTTAAGCATAAACCTGAGTTTAGAGGGGTTTTTTTCCCTTTCCCCCTTTTCTCAGCCGGAGGCTGACTCTGTCTTTGGGCATTTTGCCAGCTCAACCCAAGACACCAGGAGAATGCTATAAAAATGGTGAAGACTTTGCTAAACGACTTCACTAAAGTCTAGATAGATGATATCCACAGCCTTTCCCTCATCCAATAAGTGGGTCACCTTGCCACAGAAAATCACTTCAGTCCAGCAGGACCTGCCTTTCACAAAGCCATGCTGGCTTATCCCCTAGTTGTCCTGTACATGCTGTGTGATGGCACTCAGGATGATCTGCTCTGCGTCCTTCCCCAGAACTGAGGTTGGGCTGACAGGACTGTAGTTCCCAGAATCCTCCCTTTGGTTCTTCCTGTAGATGGGCATTACACTGGTGAACCTCTAGTCAACCAGAACCTCTCCAGTTAACCAGGAGTGCTGGTAAATATTGAAAAGTGTCTTGGTGAGCTGTCCTGTTAGCTCCCTCCATAACCATGGGTACATCCAATCCAATCCCATAGACTGTTGTCTCACAGACCTCTCCAACAGCTTCTTAGAGTTGTAGGAAGGATCAGGAAAGAGGCAGATAACTACACTTATCAGTAGCATGATTGCCCTGGAAGAACTGAGTTAACAGGACTCAGTTCTACCAAAGAGGCTGAATATATCTCCAGGCACCTGTTCTGATATCCTCAATGGACGTAAGATAGCAATGGAAGAATGGGAAAGGTTAGGGCAACACCTTTATTCATGGGCTCTCCATGATATTGGATAGACTAGTGAGATGACTTTGGCCCTTCCTATCAGAAAATTTTCCCACTTCACCCTTTCTCGGACATCTTCTCTGCTCATCTTTTGCATCAGCATAAACTAGTTGTAGTGTCTGCACTTGGGCTCAGTAGAGGAGACCCAGCTTCTGGACACTAAAATGTCAGCACCAGAAAAGGAAGATTGATATATTTAGGACATCAGAAAAACTAACAGCAAGGTAAAAAGTTTTGTCAAAATATTTAACTGATGTTTCAGAGAGCCAAGCATATCTGCTCCCTCCTGTCTCTCAACAAGCTGAGGAGAATTAGCTGCAAGCCTGTATGTAGAAAAAAAATGTTGACAGTTTATCAGATTTGAATTTATCAGGTTGAATTTTTATGATGCTCTCAACAAGGTTGAAGCAAACTTGTGTAAAAGAACCTACTTTGCTTGTCTTTTTTACTCTGGGGACCTTGGAAATAGATAGCCTCAGAAGAGCCCATTTCCCAAGAGAAGCAAAAAATTCTGATGCCTGTCGGAACTCCTTTATGTGAGCTGTTGCAAGGCATTTTGGTACTGTTCTAGGAACAGTCCAGAAGGCAGATGGCACTTCATAGCATGACAGTCTTGCTGCCTTATTCTGTAAGTGGCATATCTTGTGCTGGCCTGATGACAAAGTGTCCGACTGCCTCGGTCAGGTACAGAGGATGCCGTGAGCTGCTGCTGGAAAGAATGTCCTGGTCAGAAGACAGGCTTTCAGTGCCTCCTTCTCTCTGTTCAAGGGTGGCCAGAGGTAGAGAACTTTTAATTTCCCTGCTGTCCTTTGTGCAAGGCAGGTCACAGACTACTGCTTATGTTACTTAGCATTTCAATATCTCCAGGCGACACTTTTTTCTCCTGCCTAGAAAACTGTCTTTCCTTTTTAATCCATTTATTCCTGATCTGCCTTTCCCCTAGTTGTCATGCTCACTGAACACTGTAACAAATATTTTCTTATTTCTTGTTAAAACACTGTCATTTTTTCATAACAAACCAAAAATGGGTGGGACAAAGTTATCCAGCTCTTGTTCTATGCCTTTTATTTTTCAGGAAGCATGGAATATTTTAGAAATTCTTCTACCTGATTAAGTGTAAGCTTTAAAGAGAGTGCATAGGAAGGTCTCACCTATTTTTGCTCTGCCAGCAAAAGCTTGTTTTCATGATGATAGCAAGAAAATGGTACCAGGACTCAGTAGAGCTGTTTGGATTAATGAAGGTAGACAAGATTGAAATGAGCCAATGTAATATGGGGTTTGTTCATTTAATGCCACGTTTTTCTGCTTCAGATTTTATTCCTTGTCTGATAGCTAAAATATTACTTGACTTTAAACTGTATCTTGATTCCATGCAGATGTTTTCAATTATAAAATAGGATAAAATAAACCCCCATAAATAAATCTAGCGAGCACTAATATAGGATTGTTTACCTTTTCAAGCAGTAGTCTGAAATTCTGTGAGAAAGGAAGATAACAACTGAGAGACATGGAATGGAGTAATACTGGAGTAATGGAGATGAATGTTAAGAATTTTTGTTTGGTTTCAAAAAATCTTTTAGGTTTGCAATATTACACATTGGCACTAAATTCACAGGGATATTAAGGGATGGGAAACCATTTCTTTAAGAGGCCTTGAGAGCTCAGCAGGAAGCATTGCTTCCATTGCTGCAGCACCTTTTAGAATTTATTTCTTGCTAGTAAATTTGTGCGTGTTTGTGACAGACCTTTCAGTACCATTTCTCCAGACTTTTGAGAAACTGATCACTGCTGAATAGGACCATAGCAGTACAGGTGGACACTCATTTTTACACACTGTATTTGCAGTTCAAGGCAAGAGAAATCATAGTATTGTTTGGGTTGGAAGGGACCTTTAAAAGTCATCTAGTTCCCACCTCCCTGCAATATGCAGGGACATTTTCAACTCATCAGGTTACTCCAAGCCTCATTCAGCCTGACCTTTAATATTTCCAGAGTTGGGTCTTCTACCACCTCTCAGGGAAACCTGTCCCAGTGTTCACCACCCTAATAATAAAAAAATCTTAAATACCTTGTCTCTCTGCCTGTTTCAATACTGTTTTGTGAGTCTTATACTTTACAACCATGCACCAAAATACATGATTTTGTTCTGAGAAGACAGCAAGGCCTGTACTCACTCTATGGTTTCAAGATTAAATCCCCAAATGACCATACCATTGAATGCTCACTTCCCCTGCCTGTGACTTTGCTATCAGTGAAAGTTTCCCAATTAACCACAAGTTGTAAAAGTGTGAGTCTGTTTTTATAAAGTTGCAAAGAAGAGAGGGGGAAGACAGTACAGCTTCTCAAAGGACCTGTCAGTGTACCTGGCCTCAGTGAACCCCCTTTGTGGGGGTTCAGTCCTGGGATGTGCCTGTGGGGTCTGCTGACCCCAGCATTGCCACCTGTGGTAGTGTATGGGTAAGAACATCTGTCCTTTCAGAAATGGTGTGGGACCACCAACGGTTCCCACAGGTCAGTGAACACAAACCTCACGATAGCTATAGGTATTCCTCTCCACTGACCTACATGATTTGGTCTTGTGACCTACTGCTTTTGTTTATTTTTTAAGTTATAAAATATGCTTATCCAGCTATAAGCAAGAGTGCAAATCTGAGAGTTTCAGTTCTAGAAATCCACTCAAAAATGCCAATTAAGGGATTGTAACCAACCCTCTTGCCTTTAAGCACCTGAAATCCTTCAAACATACTTAGAGGTGCAAGATTGTACATCCTATTAGGAACCTGCTAAGCTAGCCTGGCATACTAGCTGGATTTTTAAGGTACTTTGTAAAGATCATAATCCTCTTCTTTCTGGGAGCAACTTTCTTACCCCAGGGAAGCAGATGAGTCAAGACTGTGCCAATATTTCCATCACAGCATTAGCTCTCTTTTTTTTGTCTTCATGAAAAAGAAGTAATTTTTCCCATAATTAAGAATCAAAAAACTTCTCATGGGAGCAGATTTTGTTTATAATTTTCACGCAAATATTTTTGACACCATTGACATTTTTACAAGCATGACTAACTGCACATTTAATCTTTTTTTTTTTTCTGGCACTTAAATGTGTTAGATATAATGTTAGCTAAAGAATTCCAAAATCTGGCAAGAAGTTTACTAAATGCCAGGGACTGTTTTCATTTATTTTAAAAGACAAGTAGATGGCCAAGATACAGAATTTGAAATGACACTTGCTGAGCTTGCATCTCAGTGACTGTGACAAAGGATATGCATGTCATAGAAGACTTTCTCAGGAGCCAGTTTCATTCAGGACTTTCCCCCATGCTTTCTTTGAGCACAAATTGGGTATAGCACAAATTTTACAGCTTTGCTGCCTTTCTCTGTGAAATGAAGTTCATTATGTACTTCACAGGAGTATCTTCAGCTTCAGTTACCAGTACTCATGCAATCCTGAGGGAGGAAGGGACTTGACAGCCAGCACACAGCAGGGGGATATCTGGTGCTTACAACACCGCATGTACATGACTTTACCTGGAAGCCAGATAAGGACACAGATATCTTCATTCACCTGGAAATTCATTCATGCACCTCCCTGTGACATCCATCCTGCTCCTCTGAATGCCATTACTTCTCAGGAATCCGAGACAGCTGAGAAAATGCCCTGTGCTCTGCAAATCATAGGGCAGCACCCCTACTGAAGGAGTTGTTTCCCAAGACTGTCTTGTCTGTGATGTGATGGTCATATTGTACTTGCAATATGTGTGCTCCAGAGGTAATACCTGTGAGTGCCACCAACACCGTGGCCTCTAAGACATTTGTTTATTGTCTGTTCAAAGTAGTAAGGAGATGAGTGGTGTCTTGGAAACTGTTGTGCACAAACTGCAGAGAAACATTGTCATTTATGATGGCGTCATCTGATAGGTTTAATGAGTGTGATAGCTGTGTATTACTGACCCCTCGAACCTTCTGTCACTGTACTCTGGTGCCACCTTTAGCTCTCTCTGCCCCCTTAAATATCTTCTACTTTTTAGTATGCCAGTACTACACTCCTGCTGAGCAGCTGCCTGTTTGGCATGACTCATGCCAGACATTTGGCTATTTTGGACAAATGGGGATAGGCTATTTATCCCAAATAGCTGCCTGCCTTGGATAGCACATTGTCCTGAATAATGGAAGTACTATCAACCTAAAAATCCTTTAGAATTCTTCAGCCTGCACCCACATATCATAGCAAAGAAACCAGGAAACATGCAAATAACTATTAATACAGCAGATGACGAGAGACACCCTTTTGAAAGGGTAAGTTGGTTTGACTTGGTTGCATCCCCACTAAAGCCAAGGAGGAGACCTTCCCTGGGTGCAGGGTCTGGCAGCTACTCTACAGTTCTGTGCCCCAACTCTTAGAGAGCCCTCAGAAAAGGTGTAGATACCCCGGTGACTTGCCTAGGACTATTGCTGGTCCCTGGCTCCCTAGTGGCAGGCTTGCCATGAAAATGTGTCTGAATATTTTTTTAAGCTCTTGATTCACACACCAGAAAGAACAACTTTGGGTTTGAAAATCTACAGGGCATGTTCTGCCCCGAGAAACAAAAAGCCATGGAATTTGGGTAGAAACTGGGATTTTCCTTGTTTACCTGGGGATGGTTTGTCAGGATGTGAAATTCAAGGGGTGGCCTAGGAGTTTATAATGTCTCGGGCACAGATCAAGGGGACTTGAAAGAATTTTCTGTCTTGGCACAGACCCTCCAGGGAGAGCTGTTTTTAACTTTGCTTTTGCTTCTTTTTTTTTTTTTCTTTTCTTTCTTTTTTTTTTTTTTGGTTAGGTTTCCCAATCTTTTAATGGAGCCATTGTAATTTATAGTAGATTCTTACCCAATGATGAATGATGTAGTTTGCTAATGATGGATTTGGTTACAGTGTGTGTGTGTTGTAGAGTGAGAGATGATTTTATCTTGTTCTGATGGAGGACTCAGGTTACCAAGAAGTCTTTATAGCTCTTTATCAATCCACCAGTGGAGCCACCAGTTTAAAATATGGGATTTTTCTACTTTCTCCTCTAAGTCTTAATGAATGTTAAAACAGATTTTAAAACTCATTATTTTAGAACACTGCTGCCCTATAGGCATATTTGTCATCATTTGCATTGGTCAAATTTCAATGTGTGATGGGAAAAGGATTGGGTAAGAAAAGAATGTGGGGTCAGACCCAGAGAGATAAATATATAGAGGGACCAACAGCAGGGCCAGTGCCCTGGTGAGCATAAGGGTGAGCTGGTAACAGCTAGTGGCAGTAGCTAGACGAGGCAATCGGTGGTGAATGGAAGATTCTCACATGGATTAACCTGCCAGACTTGTTTTTGGAATCTGTTCTACATTCACTTCAATGGCTCATGGGCACCCTCCCTGTTCCCATCTCGCTTGAACAGTTTTAATCTATTTTGCTTGTGTGTGGGAAAATATGTTTTACATTTCTAACATCCTTTATAATTTCCTGAGATTTAGTGTGCTATGTTTTAATCAGTAGGGTATTTTTTGTGTTATATTTGTAATCTAATTGGGAACTATGAAAATTTTCTGTGAAATTAGATCTATATAATTTGGATATATGTATATGTAGATTTTTTCTAATGCTCACCAGCATTATTCAGTCCACTGATTTTTCTCTTATGAAAAGTTTTTTGAAGACAATTTTAATAAAATTGGCTAATATTTCTTTTTTTTTTTTTCCTTGCAGAGGGTTGCAGGAAAAAATCTTTGCCTGTAAAGTCCTTTAAAATTTTAGCTCTAAAATATGGAATTTGTAAATACAAATGTGGCATTCAATGACACTATTTTGTAAAGGTGTATGAGATCTTCCACAATCATCTATTTGCCTGTGACAATAACCAGAAGAGTTCTGTATCTCTCCTCGCTATTTTTTTTCTGCACAAAGGTTACCAGTATGCTACGCACAACATAGAATTTTCAAATTTTGAAACATTTGGTTATTATAGTAATGGCTATTGCCCTTCCTAACACATAGCCTGTCAGAAGGTTTAAAAAATTTATGCCTTGGTTCATGCAAAAAAAAAAAAAAAAATGGGGGGAGGGGGAAAAAAAACAAAGGTCAAAACTTTTAAAATGTCACTTCTTCTACAGTTTTGCATAGAAAATACATTGAAGCAGTGGGAGGGCTCCTTGCCCATAGAAACAGGCTGTAAGAAAAGAATGTTATCCTGCTGCTGTAGTTTCCACTTTCACTGGCAGCTGCGGGCTGAGCAGAAAAGCACTGTGGGAGCCTATTGTTACCCCAGCTGGGTAATAGTTTTCTTATTTTACAGTCAGCAACCGAGGGGGGTTGGGGTGTCTTAGCAAAGTGCCTGAAAATATAACTCCTGCAAACAGATCACTTTCTCCTTCACTTTGAGAAAGAGGGATCCATAAATCTTTTATTTCATTTGATTCCTCTACCAAGGTAATTAACTATTTCAAACAAAAGATGGTCTTATTTTCCAAACAAATTTACACTGTGTGGAAATGTTGCTCTGAAAACCACAAAATCCCAGACCTCTAATGAAAAGCTCAGTAATATTCATCTTCTCTCTTTTTTCCTTTTTTTTTTTCTTTTATTTTGTATGAAATTTGATTTCTGAAAAGCAAATTTTGGAAGAGTGAACCTGTATGTATAATAATCCACATTTTTACCAGAACAAAGTTTTGATAGGAAATTATGGGGAATAAACTTCGTAAAGTCTGTCTTTTCCTGACAGGGAAAGTGTGTGAGCACCCCTACGAAAGTGATATACATGATTTTATGCTGAATGGTTATAGCTCATAGGTTTCACTCTTACAAGATTGAAGGTTTCGTGTAGTGTTGGCCTATCCAAGCAAAGGCAACTATTTATGTCACCACAGCAACTTAAGTTTATGTAAGGGGAAGGTAATGGCAAAGATTTTTCGCTCATCAAACTTTCCTCATGTCTTTCATTTCTTAACAACTACAATTTGCATGACCAATTGCAAAAGGAGGCAAATCTTGCCTATGGTGGGAAAGCTGACTAGCTGAATGATTTATAACCTCAACTTTTTGGTAGCCTCAGGTGTCACCTCAGTTCCCCTATGAAGTCCTACAGAGCAGTCCATCAGTGACATGGAAAGACAAAACACAATCTGCTCAGTTGGATGACAGTAAAGATGCAGGGCCCAGTTGAGGGACAGATGATCAGTGGACTATTTTGATCAAAGGATTTATCTGTTCCCAGGTCTTTTTCCTGTGGCAAATCCTTTGCAGCCCCTTGGAAGGAAAGGAGAATCTATTCCAAAATGGGGTGGATCTTGTAGCCATGTTTACTAATGTGGTAATTTTAGTTAGGCCTTATTTTTGTAGGCCTAAGTAAGTGCTATGTAGATTAGGAGAGACAAGTATCACCTGACTTAAGCAACCAAAGAGACATTTGATATCATCTGATGTCAAATCAGGTATAAAAGCAAGGGTAGGGAGGTGCCTCTTGCCTTTTCCTTCATGGCCAGGGTAGGGAGTGGACCTGCTGTGTTGTCCTACAAGGACCAGGCCTCACTGCCTGTTGCTGCTACTTTACAGCTGTTTCGGTTCGGGGAAGCAAACATTATTATTGTTAATCTCTCCCTTTTCCTTGATGGGTGTTTCTTGGGAAGAGTCTTTTTGGGGTGTTTTGTGGCTGGGGTGGTGCAATTTGTGTTTCGTGCAAGTGGGGAGTTTGTTTTTACCTTTGTATATATGTGTTATATTGCATTTGGTTTTTAGGTTTCTCTCTTCTGTGTAAATAATAAAACCTTGCAATTTTAAGTTCCAGTTTCTCAGGCTTTTTTCCTCCCTTTTCCTCAGGGTGGGGCAGGTCTCTATGACCCTGTAGGTCTCTATGACCCTGTAGTTGGTGCTTGGCATTTTGCCAGGTCCACCCACTACAACTAACCAGGAATGTTGAGTCATATCTGGAACAAATCTCTCTAGAAGAGGTGGAAGGGGGATAGGCAAATTAGTCTCTGCAAAAGGGCTCTTTCTCCATGTGGGGCTCATGCCAGAGGAATGTCTGGATCATGCCCAGCTTCTTACATTAATGTACTTTGCTTTAATCTTGTAGCTGGTGGTGGTGGTGAAGTCACAATATCACTGCGTCCATGATGCTGAGCCTCTGCTGCTGTTTCAAACTGGATTACAGCTTCTTGTTGGTGTTTTTGGACTCTTCCAAGCCTCAGGGCAGAGAGATTTACAGTTTCTCTCCCTTACTTGCCTTATAGTGCCTCCCCTCCATCTATGGCATATAGTCAATGCTTGCTTGGCTGATCTGGCTGTCTGAGTTCACGTGATGAAGTGCACAGACATCTGTGATACATAAGATCTGTGATGCTCTGCTGTTCCTTGTTTTTCTTCCATTCGTGCATCTATGATTATTGGGTTGGTGGAGACACTGCTTCCACAGAGAAGCTGTGATAGTTTTGGCCTAGTTTTAGTTAGGCTTAGATTAGGCCTTAATTTGAATAGGCTTGGTAAGTGCTACATAGATTAGAGGGGACAGGTGTCACCTGACTTGGGCAACCAAAGGAATATTTCATACCAGATGACGCAAACTGGGGTATGAATACAGTGGAGAAGGATGTGCTTGTCTCTTTCCTTCATGGCTACTTGACTGGGAAGGACATGTATGTTTTTCTGGCTCCCAGCTGGTTTTGGTCCAGGAAAGTAAACATCTTATTGGTGGTTTTTCTCCTCTCTTGCTGGGTCTTTCTCAGGAAGAGTCTTTTGGGGTGTTTTTGTGTGTCTGGCTGGTGGAATCTGTATTATTGGGTAGGCGACTCGATGTGGAGTTATTGTTGTTTCTTTTTACCTTTGTATGTGTGTGTTATATTACAGTTTGCTTTTAATTTTCCCTTTTTTGTGTAAATATATATATATCCCAGTTTTTGTTTCAAGTTTAATTTTCCAGGTTTTTTCCTCCCTTTTCTCAGCAGGGGGAGGGAGCTTTATTCCTTTGGTTTATACTTACATTTTTCCAAGGTTTTAAACCAAAACAGAAGCCTTCTGGGAAGCACATATACTAGGTGTATGTTCAGCTGGGACAGACTCAGCTGTTTGTATCATGGGAAGATGATGGGATGTTTGGTGGGAGGCCCAAGTCCAGGGCTCCCTGGAGATTGCCCAGCACTGCCAAGCACTAGCAAAGCTCAAAACCTTAGAAAATCTATGGCTGTGCTAAATTTGCATACACACTCTCTGATAATCACCACCATGCTGAGGGAAAACACCTCAGTCTCCAAAGGGAGGACCTGCCAGCAGGATGTCCTGCCTGCCAGTACTGAAGGTTTGTCCAGTACCTACTCCTGGCCCACACAGCTGAGCTATAGATATAGCATGTCAGTTGTGTGGGGAGAAAGAGAGGGCTGAGACTTCAAAGGAGAAGAAGCCAAACTTCACACATTTTCTGGATTATCCTGGATAAATGCAATAGGATGGATATTGTGGTAAAGAGTGAATCATTCCTTGCTTCCAGCACTTCCTCTGCAGATATTTTCAAGGAGAAGAACGGACAACGTTACAGTTTGGCATTTAGACCAATGACAACGACATTAATTTCATGCACTGGTTACCTCTGTCAGAATGGAGTCTCAGATCAAGCTGTGGCATGTACTCACTTTACAGGCCCTACGTTCAAGCCCACTTATTAAACAAGCAAGGTTTCAGGAACTATGAATATTCATAAAAGCAGGGTTGGGCCAGACTTGAACAGGTCTTGTTGCAGACTCAAGGGATGGACTTTCAAGTCTTCAGTCTATATTTCAAGCTAAAGATACTCTTGTCCTTTTCTCCAGAGACCCTTGGCTCAGTTCTAAGTCTGCCAGGCCAACAACCACTCGGTGGCATGCCATACACAGAGGAACCCACTTTGGCTTTTATACCAGCCACACTCTTAATTCTGTGAACCACCAGGATAACTTTGGATAGATTAATGAGACGAAAGAGTTTTAATCTGCTCAGAGAGCAGCTTTCTTATACAAAATTTCCCTCATGGAGAAAAGAAAACTTGTTGCTGGGAACTCACACCTGAGGGCATCCACTTGGTGGCACAGGGCAGTGGATCATGCTCTATGGGAAAGGGATGGAGACCATCTACCTCACAGAAAATTCTGTTGAGTTTTAAAGTCCAGTTTATGCAATGTCGGTGAATCTTCACCAGTAGAATTCTTCTGACACTCTTCTAAATGTTTTAAAATATGTTGAAAGACTGCAAGCCCAGAGTGTGGCATGAGACTAACATGGCAGATGAAGCCCTTCATTGCAAACATGGACAGCCATTGCCGTATAATGGTTGGCTACTCTGCTGTGGTTAGTGGATTTTAAGTTAAGCTGGTTCCTTATTTTTAAGAATATTTCTGGGAAGTTGAATAAATAGCTGAGAAACACAGGATTCCTGTATATTAAGTTTCTACTTATAAAAGTGCTTCAGATTCCAGTATCTATGTGACTTTTTCATTCTGAGTAGTAAGCAACTCACTAACTTCAAAGCCAAAATGGTTGTATTTCCTTACTGAACCAAAATTTAGAAGTGAGAGCAGGGGTGGAGGAAAAGACAGGAGCAAGGAAATGTCTTAATTTGTCACTTCAGGAAACAAGGTTAAATACTTTGCATAAATGCACACAGATACATACACAGGTATACACTCAGACAACTTTTCCATTCACATTATTAATTTAACTTTGATCTCCATAGTTCATAAAAACCTTCTTCTGCTCTTTATGGGAAGTGAAGGATTAGAAAGAACTGCCACCATCCTAGTGGAACCCTTGGTCTTACCCCAGAGATGTATGAACCAGGTGTCTAGCCAGACCAACAGACACACATGCAGTCAGTGCTATTAGTCCCTAGGGCAAAGTTTAGAGATCGTTTTGTGCTGCCTGCCCTGGCTCAAGCACAAAGGTCCTTACAGTCTATGGATACATCTACCTGGACTTTTGTTCTGCCAACGCCACTAGCTGATCAGAAATGGTTTTGTTATGGCTAACAAAGCACAAAGATGGAACTGAAGAATGTTTCTGATGTCCTAGGTATGTTACTTCAGACTTGGCACCCCATCATCTTGGTCATGCCATTTTGGGTCAGGGCATGCAGACAACTCATTTGCATCTGACTGCAAAACAGCCTGCAGTCAATACCCTGCACAAACAAAAGCAGAGTAGAGAAACAGATGGTGGAGCAGCGTGCCCAAGGCCACATAGGAGGTCAGCAGGAGAAGCAAGAGTGGAGCAGACATCCCTGTGTCCCACAACAATGATTCATCTCCTAAGCTCACTGCCTGGTCAGGCTTTACTAAGGATAAGCATATTTAAAGTCTAGGCAAAACTCCATCTATTTCCTCCACTGACACCTCTCTGTGAACAGAGTCATTGGGTATTTGAGTCTGGCAAAACATGAGAAGGTTGTGTAGAGTTTTCCTAGATCCACCAAAATTTGTAATAAACTGCCAATCACATTAAAAAAATCCAGCAGCATCCAAAGAAGGACTAACTTCCACTGAAAGCTTTTGAAATTGTTCTCTGCTTGCATTGCCTTAATACCAAATGCTACCTGCACAGGCAGCGGGCTTTGTCTCATCTGTCTTCAGTCATGGAGATGGACAATCTAAGCCAGATATTTATGCCTCTGCCAGAGCCAATGGAGGCAAACAGGACCTTCTATTTTAGATGCCGACTAGGGAAGAGTTGAATTGCCGTACAAGGTCCTTTTGTTATAGAAACATCTTAAGCAAGTAGTTTAGTCTGGATAGCCAACTTTTAGTCTGCTTACGTTTGATATGGGAAGTTATACATTGGTAATGATGCTCTAACTTCAGTAGGGCTAAGGTTTACTCCTTGGTTTTGTCTGTTTATATGATACCTCCATCTTCAGCATGAAAATACTACATACAAATCAATGAAAATCCATCTTCTCACTCACAGATGCATGAAAGTTTTTGAAAACTTGAACGTTGTGGGAGCCCAGTAATTCAAATGGAATTTGTCATCAGCCCCATTCATAAAAGTTATTTGTCTGTATGGGTTTTTATTATTTTCAGATTATTAATCTGTAAACGCCTTGTCTTAACAAGGAAAGGATTTAATAAAATTTAAGAAGAACTTCCTTTAAACTTTTTTTGCTTTTCAAGGTGAATTATAATATATTTATGTAGGTAAATGCTTGTACCCCATTTAAAAACCTAAGAAACACTGTTGTCTTATAGAAGGCCTTTTCAGTTTGATAAAGCTCCATGTGTGCATGAAGTAGAATATTAGTTTTTAAAGCCAGAAATACAATGCCTGAGTTGCCCATTGTCTACTGCAATGTATTTTTATTTTCATAACACTTTAAAATTGCTAAGATTTTGCAATGATTTCATGTTAGATGTTATAATGTAGCCACTCTATATACTAGAAAATCACCCCTTCTTCAGGAGCACATTTTAGTACAGTTTTTAGGTACTGTTTATTGCCACTTTTTTTATCCTTTAACTACAAGCCATTTCCTTAAATGCTTCATTCAAGCTAAAGGAAATAAGATGCTGGCCTTTAATCCAAAGTTGGTTCAGAGCTATACTGTGACAGTCTTTGGAGAAGAATCTTGTATTTGACAAGTTTCAGGTACTTTATGCCTTTTGAAGAACTGAATGGATTCAGTAGTCTCCCAGTGGAGCATTAGCTCTACTACAGACTTTGACATTGAGGATGGAAAACACCAGCACAAGTTGTCCAGAGAAGTCATGGACATGCCATCCCTGGAAACATAGAAGGTCAGGCTGGATGGGGCTCTGAGCAACCCAAGCAGCTTGAAGATACTCCTGCTCATTGCAGGGAATTGGACTTCAGAGATCCCTTCCAACTCAAACTATTCTCTGAATCTGTGACTGAAAGGGCCCTTTGAAAGGAGTAGGCATGTTGTTAATTACATAGTTTGAATGACATGACCAAAGCCCTACAAATATTTTTTTCCTTTCTCCCTTTTCCACAATCTTCATGGACACTAGTCATCTTGAAAGTACATCTCCAAGATGCATGTTTAAAATTATTCAGAGATAATGATCCCTAGATATGTCTTTTCCCATTGTCTATGAAGTGGATATTGGTTGAAGAACTGTAGATGTTTGGGCTGGGTCAGGTAAATACAGGCTATACACATTGGATAAGATGCTCCCAAGAATCTCCCAGAAAGCTTAAAAATAAATTAGCCCCTTGAGGAGAAGCTGAATATGATTTTTGTGTATTGTCCTGTTATACTGAAGTGTGGCTGTCCAGAAACACGGAGTCATAAAATGGTTTGGATTGGAAGGGATTGTCTAGTTCCACTCCCCCTGCAATGGGCAGGGAACCTTCCACTAGACCAGATTCCTCAGACCTTCATCCAGCCTGGCTGGAACACTTCCAGGAATGGGGAGTCCACAACTTTTCTGGTCAACCTATTCCATTGTCTCACCACCCTTATAGTAAAAAATTTCTTCCTAATATCTTATTTAAACTTGCTTTCCTTCAGCTTAAGACCATTTCCCCCTGTCCTATTGCTACACACCCTTGTGAAAAGTCTCCCTCCAGCCTTCTTGCAAGCCCTCTTTATGTAATGGGAAGCTGCTATAACATCTCCCTGGAGCCTTCTCTTCTCCAGGCTGAACAATCCCAACTCTCTCCACCTATCTTCATAGGAAAGGTGTTCCAGCTCTCTGATCAACTTCATGACCTTCTCTGGAGTCGTTCCAAGAGGTTAATGTCTTTCTTGTGTTTGGGACCCCAGAGCTGGATGCAGTACTCCAGTTTGGGTCTCACAAGAGCAGAATAAAGGGGCAGAATCAACCCCTTTGACCTGCCAGTCACACCTCTTCTGATGCAGCCCAGGGTGCTGTTGGCCTACTGATCTGTGAGCGTGCGCTGCCGAGTTGTACTGAGCTTCTTGTCCACAAACACCCCATGTCCTTCTCCCCAGAGCTGCTCTCAATCTACTTACCCCAGGGCTAAGCATGCACTAATAAAAGTCTGTAAACTGCAGTGTTTTCCTCCTTTGCTTTATTTTGTCCCAAATCTGCCCTTTCTCTTTTTTAATCTTTGGTATATGCATTTCCATAAATGGAAATTATCTGGTTTTCTTTTCAAATTTAAACACATTTCATTTGTCTTCAGTATTAATTTAAATGTCACATTACTCTTGTCCTTTTTTTATCCCCCTATACAGGTGTGGACTCCGAGCAAACATCTACTCCCTGCTGATCTTACAGGAATGTGTTAATTTTTGTGGGAGAATCTGGAGCAGTACAACTGACGAAAAAGAAACATTTTTTTTCTCAAATGGAAATTGATGGGAAAAGAAAAATGTATTAATTTAATACTTTTTAAAAATACAGCTCTGGTATCAAAGCAAAACAAAGTGTGGGATTCAATTGCCTATATGTAAATGTTTAGAGCTCTTTTAGGCATGCAGTGTACCTTTTAAGTTGCCTCCATCTGCCACTACAGGGATGTATAGGTACTCAGAGGCTGTCTAACATATCTGCCAATAGCTGACACTGGCATTTAAAATGGTTGACCAAAGACTAGGGGAAATGCCTTGAAGCAACACTCTGGGCCTGTGTTTGGAAAGTGAATCTTGCCTTTTGTTTTTAGTTTTATTTGTGAAAATTTGTCACTGTGCTTTTTTTTGACAACTATTTTTTTATTTCATTGGGGTTTTTTTCAGATGAATTCCATCTTTGATGTATATACAACATTGGTCTTGGGCATTTTTCAGTAGGGCTTGCACAGAAAGTGACCGAAGATGCAAATCCAAAACATGAGTCACATGTAAAGTGCCTGACATACACATGGTTTTAGTAATCACTGGGGGAAAATATTTCTTGATATAACTTTTTCTGCTTGAAAAGTACTTGTTTCTGAACTGGTGGTTCAAGAACTTGTAGAAAGGAGATCTGAGACTAAACACTTGCAGGCTGAGAGAGTCACTGTACTCTGATACTTGGTGTCCTGGGGGAAGATGCTGCCCACAAGGAATGATGTGGAAAAGTCCCCATCGTGTCTTCTCTAATGTCTGTATTTTGAAGAGAAGTAGTGATGAGCTTTAATAGAATACAATAATCATTTCATAAGAAACATGTCACACCATAGGAGTACTTTGAAGGCAAGGTGCCTTCACTGTAGACAACAGTAAGATACTGAAGTTTTGCAGGGAGCCGAGCCCCAAGGTGTGTTTCTTTTTCTAGTGTTTCTCTTTGCTAACTATAGGCAGTGCTCTGCTCAGCAGGCTGGCTGTGCTCAATCTCCTCATCACCGGCTTGTCCCTCTTCTGTGTAAGGGCCTGGGGGTTTGTCTTAGACTCCTCTTAAAAGACCATGTACCCAAAATCATCACACTATCTGATGTTTAAGCATTGCTTCTTCTTTCTTTTCATTCATCCACTGTAAAAAAACAATGTGTTATAAACAGACTGAAATCAGATTATTTTTATATAGACTTGTAATGACTAACATACACAGTAGATTTTATAGTATTCCTAGTATTCCTTTGATGACTATTAACCAGAGCTAGTGAAGCCCCTTAAGCAGTTGCAGTTTTCATCAAAGGTCAGATGGGATTGTACAATCTAAAGGTGATGAAAGTGTTGTATGAAATGTCTCTGTAAAAAATTCCATCTTTCATTCAAGTCATTTCCTGGCAATACTCCTGTGAACGGCAGTGAGAATGTTGTGTGAGCAAGAATTGGTTGAAGATAACAAGGATAGATCTATACTCCGGGCATCTCTACTATGTATTGCTATAAGAAGCAGCACTGGGAAGTCTCACCCCCTTCAATTGTAACAGCTGGTAAATTGAGGCTCTCACCTTGGTTTACATGAAATATTTCTGCTCTCATCTCTTTTTGCTGTTGAAGCATTGCTGAAAGGGAGAGTTCACCCCATTTTGGAATGGATAGGCTGCTCTGCTAAAGCAGTGCTTGTGGGCAGGGGCCCTTAGCTTTGCAAGTAAACTAAGGTCTGGTAAAGTCACTGATGCCATTTGCCTCTTGTTCAAGCCCCTCTTAGTGGTGTCATTCCCTGATGTTGCAGATCTACTACTAGGAGCACCTCTGGCAATGCTGTTCTTCAGAGCCATATCCTCTCACACATCCTGTTTCCCCAACTCTGGGGTGAGTTAAGGCAGAAGACATATTTCTGTTGGCTGTGCACTACTCTAGGGAAGGATAAAGCCGGAGAGCATTGCTTGGGCTCCTGTCTCCACCCTCCTCCCATAGAGCACTCCAGAGTTTTCTGGGGAGGCTGGGAGTGCTGACATAGCTGTTGACTGCCCTGCACACCAACACAGATCTACATGAATAAGTGCCTCTTGCTGCTTCCTTCCTGTAACTGGTACAAATACCCTCATGTAGCAGATCTGCAAACCCTTTCCATCATATAGATGGGTACACAAGAGTTGCACAAGCCTTAAAATTCTCCATGAGATATAACATTGACTGGCATGAGTTGGTTTTTTGCAGACTTACTTTTCCACACATGGAAAAATTAATTCAACTTTTGTGAAAAGTTGCCTTAAAAGAGAACATAAGATACACACAGCTTTTCCTGTGGCTTCATTTTATGTTTCTTTAGAAGTGAGAAACCAGAAGAATGTTTTTTAAGCAGGAGCTTTAGAAAGATTTCATATGTTATTAAGGGTAAAGATGCAGCAAAACAAGATATGAGTGGATAGAACAACAAGCAAGTCTGTCTAAAGAACTCCTCCTCTGCAAAGTTAAGAATGACTGAATAGTAAATTGTTTTTTAATAAGTTTTGTATTCTCCTGGGCTATGGTTAAAGGGTTAATTTAACGCTTGACCCATTAAAACCGTTGAGTGCAGTGAGAACCTTGTAAGTCTGATCAGATGATTATTGCTGGAAGATAAGTGGTTGAAAACCGAGCCTCACTAGTTCAGGTAATCAAGGGAAATTGGCATAAAAGAGAAGATGCGGCTGAGTAAAGACAGAACAGCTACCTGAGATTCTATTACTTGTCGTCTTTCAAGCATAATAATGAGATTATAGTAACCCTAAACTGGCTGAAAACAGAAATCTGGCTGCCTGTCAAGTTCATTGTGTTGAGTTTTACAACACTCCAGATCTGGTTCCTCTGAACCTACAATAATTATATCTGGAAGACAGGCTCAAAGAAACCCTTTTCAACCTTGGACCTTTGTCAGGTTTTGGCTTATGACCAAAGTACCATTGTTTATGTCATGGGAAAATAAAAAAGAAAAACAAAACAAAACCAAAAACATTGTTAAAGTTTATTATTATTTTTTCATCATGCAATTATTAAAAAAATATTGCCACAAGCCTTTCCTCACTCCAGCTGTCACATTGCCTTGTGATTTTCTGAATGAACTTGTGATAGAAGCACAAGACTTTTGGCTTCTCTGTGGTTCCTCAAGTCAGAGCATTTTGCTGTAATCATTTTTTACACCTTTAACTGACATGTGCTTTCACATCACACATGTGGGGTAGTGCTTCTACTTTTTAAAAAATAAAAAATTACATGACAGACAGAAACAGAGTTCATTACAATAGCCTGAAAAGTACATGTACTTCCAGCCCAGATTAGTCTTAAACCCAGGTTGTTTTGGTGTGGAGAGAGTTGTTAAAAACATGGGATGTGAGGTCTTGTTTAAGGACTGATTTGAGACAGCAGCTATAAAGTTGTAGTTCAGGAAGGCTTTTAGACAAGTTTGGAGTCCAGTTGGCTTCAGCTCCACCAGGTGCACTGTTCCTCCTGCTCAGAGGGAGTGTCTACCTGCCCTTCCTTCTGTCTTGCTTGTATAAATGCTTTTCCAGCTTGAGGTAGGTCTGGACTGATAGTAGGAAGAGATGTTTGCATCCATGCCTCACTTCAGACTGTGAAGAAAATAATCAGGTTAAAAGTCTGTATTTACCATTGAAAGAGCTGTGTCAGATGAGGGTGTCACCAACCTGTTCCTAGAGGTCACCATTATTGCTGTTGCATGGACAAAGCTGCCTGGGTTAGCCTGGGTGAGCTGAGCAGCTGGAATTAACCCGGCTGCTTTCTGCCAAAGTGCTGTGCAGGGCTGCTCACACAGACGGAGCTGTTGAAGCAGTAACCTCCCATGATGGTCAAGGATCAGCATCTCAGCACAGTACCACTGTTACTTAGCATGGCTTTAAGAGAGGACATCTTACACAGCTTCAAGCCTCCATGTAAAAGATGCTGATCTCCTGGCCTCTGATGCTGGCAGACAAGCTCTTTTGCCCCATGTGTTTTGTGGTCTTTTGAGCTGATATGATTCAGTTGCCAAAGAACCCTTTCTCTTGGTCTAAATTGTAAGCATAGAAATGTCAGTTTGCAGTTCCAGAAAGACTTTCAGATAGAGATCAGAGGCCCTAAACACAAGTATGGACTTAGGAATGTGATTAAATGCTTTGTTCAATGGAGATCTGTGCTTGTAAGAAGTATGTTTCAGCAGACATTAAACATTTGTTAAGGGCTATGGCCACTGCAGACTCTCTCATTTTTCACAGGCATGGGCTTGTGACATTGCTCGTGACCTGCCTTTATTCCCATTTTCAACATCCATGTAGGAAAAAAACTACTGTTTATTGAATAGGGATAGTGACTATCAGTGAGCTGCCTTCCATGGTCACCACCATTTACGAGCAACCACTCGTAAATACTTCTTAAGTCCCAAATTATTTTAAGACCTTAACAACAGACTTAGAACCCTAATTTTCAATGCTTCTGTTTCTGAAACATGAGGTTTGCATCTCAGTGCTCTTCCTGGAAAAGCTACATCATATGGGCCTTTTTCATGTGAGCAACACAGAACAGTCATATGGCCCTAACTTTAAAACTAAACAGGTATTCTGGCAGGAGTGTGTTTGATGAAGCTCACAATAGATATATTTATTGCAGAACTATCTTCCCTGTTTGTTCTGAAAATCAGATTCTTTTCCTCACAACTAATAACCAAGGCTCTCAAAACTACCAAGTTTATGTCAGAGCAGAGCTGAATTATTACCAACCTTTGCAGTCTCAGGCCTGGTTCTCATAAGTCAAAGTCTTCCTAGTGATGTCTCTGCAGTTCATGAATCACTGACTGTGAGAAATGAAAATACACAGTACTGTGATATTTGCAATTAATACAGGGTCTATGGTGTCAAACCTTCAGAGTCCTCCAAAAGAGCATTTTGGGCTGCTTCTTAATATGTTCAGTGCAGAACTAGCTCAGGAACACAGAATACTAAAGTTAAACAAATTGGGTAATTGGCTGGAAATCAGCTGTTTTTCACCAAATCATGATTCATCAAAATGGAACTATTTCATGGAAGTCTGTGTTCCAGCAAAGCTGACCTGGGAAAGTTTAACCAATGATTTCCAACCAGGAAAAAAATTCACAGTGACAAAGGTAATGCATGGCAGGAGGCTAATCATCTTGAGGTTATGACAGAAGAGGGCTTGTCATTGTAGAGAGACAACAGCTTGAGTCCAAGCGGTGAGCTGAGCTGAATGCTTGCAAACAGCTTCTAGTAGTGGCTTTTTAGCTTACTGCAGTTTTTATTTAAGGGGAGGGAAAAAAAAAAGGAAAAAGTGTTCATAAAAGTATTCATATATATATATATATATATATAAATCTTGGGTGTAAAATCCTAAGGCTTCCTCTCTTCCTGGATTGAACAGAGAAAGATTGCAGAGCAGTCCAAGCTGTCCAGAGGGCACAGAGGTGCAGGATTTGAATAGAAGATGGCCCAAACAGTCCCATGAACTACACTCTGCTTTTTCCTCCCCAGCCATGTATCTGACTCTCACGGACTCAGGAGTAGCTTACAGAACCCAGTGTTCTACCTTTTGCATTGAATGTGCCTGGTTAGATGAAATGCATTGACAGCCATTTGCATGTGGAATAGGTTTAGACAAGGTAGAACTGAGAAACTTATTCTTCATTCTTCTATCCTATAAATATGTTAGTTCATACATACCCAAAATGGTTCAGTTACTATTTTACCCTAACATGTGTTTAGGACCTCATCTTCATATATTTCTATTTTAAAAACCCCCACATTACTTGCATGGGTAAGTGAAACAGGAATGTGAAAAGAAACAGGAATACTTGAAGAGCAGCACAAATCCTGAAAGAGAGGATTTAAGTATGCTTCACTTCAATTGCCTCAGTATTATCAACTCTTAAAAAAAAAAAAAGATGTTTGTAATATTTAATGAACCTCTGCAGCGATGTTATGGTCAAATATTATGAAGGAACTGTGAGGAAACTGCAGAGTTAATAGAACTGAATTGAAGCAAGGATTTTCAGAAGTGACTTAATCTGAGGCTTGAAAACTGAAATAACTTTTATCCTTATTGAGAAACTGCTGGCTCCCTTCACCCAAACATATTTATATAGATATTTAACTAATTTCACTAGTGAACAAGCTAATGTATTCTAGAACAATTTATTTTAAAATGTGAACTGTAAAATTATGCTACAAAGTTTATTAAACTTTCAGGTGTTACATTTTGACATACTCAGATCTTTCCTTTAACAATGACAGAATGCTACACAAAAATACTGCATTTCATCTGGTGTAGGTCTTTATCTTATCTTGACAGATTATTGCTGGTTAAATTGTAGAGCTGACTTAAAGGCAGGACTCTTCAAGGGAGTGAGAAATTAAGGCTTCACCAAATGGTAATAAAGCTATTAAAAATGCAAACAGAAAACAGCTACACTGTACAGGTTAGACAGCTAATCCAAACTAGGAGTTTAAAAAAGCAGAGCAATTACACTTTTATTTAAATGCAAGGAATATGAGCAAGAATAGAATGAGGTGCCTTGTTTAAATGCATTCTTTTGAATATTTATTAGAAATAATACATGTAGTTAAGCCACTTATCTGATTTCAGTGAATAAGTAAAATGAAAAAGATCAATTTTCATAATTATACTAAAGAAGTCTGTCTTTCATAAAAATCTCATTAATAACACCATTATTACTGAAAAAATATCTCAGTATTGTTATTGTTATTCTAATTATCAGCAAAATGCGACTGATAATGTTGTCATAAAATTCCTTTTTAGTATCCTATTAAGATAGACTAAGTAGTGGTTTAAGTTAAATCTAGATACTAAGTGGCATTTAGAAAAAAAAATTCTTTGTGTATTTGGATAAAATACATTATGTGTATAATTACATAAATTACTCCAAGTTTAGCAAACAAGAGATATAGATAATGCTTATGTGCGTATGTATTGTTGTGTCTATAGAACTATATAGCCAGCTCAGAAGGAAACATACCAAGGCATGCAAGCAGAGTAACACAATATTCCCTGGGAACAAAAATAGGTTTTTTGGAAAATTTTAAAAAACAGACATTTTCACTTATTTATAATTATAATCAGAGGGCTTGTCAATGCTCACTATGCTTCTTTGTGCCCACCTGGATTTTTTAAAATTGCTCAAGATTTTGGGATCTTCTAGATATTGATAATAGAAAGGCATCTTATCTTACACAGAAAGAAAAATTTAGATGTTTCCATCCATTTTCCAGCATGATTCAAAACTAGGCCAGCATTGGAGGGAGCTACAGAGGAGAGGGCAGGAAAGATCTCTGGAGTTGGAACCTGACAGTTCTTCATCCTTATGGCACACAAAGGCTGAACAGCCAACATGACTAGAGAAGAAGAGAATTTGTTCTTGCCATGTCATTTGACATGGTAACGCGTTGAGGTTCAGCAGGAGTGGAGAACAGAACCTCAGCCAGACAAACAAGACAGCTGGTTCCCCATCCAAAAACCTGATTAATATATAATAGCTATAGTAGCCACCACAGTCAATAAAAAACAAGTATACAGGCTTTCTTGGGGAGTCCAAGGTTGTGAACAGCTTTTTGAAGTGTGAGACATCTGGAAGATGAAGAGGCAATTGGAAAGTTGCATAAGTTGTCATGGGAAGGCAGCCTGCTGCCCTGTTGTCCTCTGTGAGATTTCATACTATGCAAAAAGAAATACGTCACTGGTAGCCTAGTAATCTTACAATTCTTATCCCTGGAAAGATAATGTCCAGGTTTATTGAGCAATAGATTTTCACCAATTTAGATGGTTCTGGCAGTTTCTGGTTCTGCTTTCATAGCCACAACTTTAGTAATAGTGGAAACAAGTTCGTTTGACAGTACAAGAAGAGGTCAGTGTCCACAAGGCAAAGAAAATAATAGGTTAAAGGACCATTTCCTGTCCAGATATTGATTATTACTGCATGTATGTCCTTACACACAAAAAAACATGGAGGCCATGTTTGGAAGAATGGCTATTTACCATAGCATTGATTAAGCAAGCCAACAAGCATGCTTAAGAAGGATCTAAGCAAAAATTCAAAGCTTTTCCTGAATAAGGTTAGAAACAAGCACATCCCAAAGTAGTTCTCTTAAGATGTATTATTTTTTTGTTAATAGGTATCATGTTCTGAAAAAAATCCTGTCAAGTGAATTTTCTGTCTGCAACTTGACTGCCTTCTTCTGTATTAAAACACTTAGACAAAATTAACCTACCTGACTCAAGAGAGACTCAAGAGAGTCAGGTAACTTTCAGAAACAACTTCCAGTGTATTGCAATCACTGTTAGCAATAGAGATAGTTGTTACTTATCCCAATGTGTCACAGGTGGCATTTACCACTATGCATGAGTGTTAAAGCAAACAGAAACAGCTTTTATCACAGCAGAATGTCATGATCTGCACTTAGGGTTCAATCTTTCCATCGACTATGTGGGCACAAATTGACATGCCTCAGAGAGTAGGATTGAATTCTCTACTTATTTTAGCAAGTGTTCTAAAAATAAAATCGATATAGGGAGTTGTAAAAATAACTTTTTTTTACTTGCTAGGGAGAACTGCATAAATTACGGCTTTATTTTCTTCTACTTGAGAATTATGTAAGTTGTATGAAAAGCTCAAAATAATTTTATACAACCATTGTACTTCTGCATCTGCATGTCTCTAGTGATTTCTTTTTTCTTCCTTTTTTCTTTCCCACTTTCTCTTGTTCTCTCTC
Organism: Hafferia zeledoni; assembly: GCA_035583235.1. Classification (NCBI taxonomy): domain Eukaryota; kingdom Metazoa; phylum Chordata; class Aves; order Passeriformes; family Thamnophilidae; genus Hafferia; species Hafferia zeledoni. The sequence goes on from JAWWEV010000001.1 coordinate 93,945,993, forward strand.
CTCCACTCTGTCTCTCCATGACTCACAGGCATGCACACATATACACACACTTTTCAGCAGCAAGGGTATATGCAGTAGGCAACCCCTAGTTTTCCTGATTGAAAGTGTTCCTGTGGTTTCCAGTATGATTTTTCTGAGCTTTTGTGTATAACCACCTACCTCTGCAAGATAAATTGATTTCAGTTGATCTCTTGGGTGCACACTTAGGGCAGGTTTCAATTAGTCAATCTCTGTCTCCATCCCACTGTTTGGATTTACTGAGGCTACTTTATAAGCAGCGGCTACTTTTAAGAAGGAAGAATACAAATAAAACAATAGGAGGAGCACATATTCTCATTATTACTAGAACTCTCTTTTTGCCTAACACTATTTCTGCTGCTGTAACAAAGCAGATACTAATTAACTAGGGACCCAAAGATTCCTCACATTCCAGCTAAATCCTGCAATTTTCCTGTCCAAAAGCCCTCACTGGATTTTCTTAGCAATACAGTTAAAACCCACAGAACAGTGAAGCATCTGTCCCCAGTCTCCCCAGGAGCACAGGGTTCCTTGGGCTGCATGTGAAGTTAAACTTGCATTCACAAAACCAGCAACAAAGCTCATGCTAACCCAGGTGTGCTTGCACCCTCACAGTCCTTAATCATGTGATCACAAAGTCCCTAACTCCAAATAACATGGATTTTCTCTACAAAGTTGGGCACATGGGTATTCTACACTATTCTTTTAGTCTAACCCAATTACTTTAATTCACATGTCAGAACCTTTATTGCTGTAATTGCTCTTCTCTCAAACA
>JAWWEV010000001.1:93947110-93979508 GCA_035583235.1 Hafferia zeledoni
TTTCACTTGCCTTATTCATAGGAATCTCCACTTGTTTATTGCTGATTTGTAAGTCAACAGTGTCTCAGAGGCTGGAGTGTGTCTAGAGAAGGGCAAGAGAAATGGTGGAGGGTCTGGAGCACAAATCCTGTGAGGAGCAGCTGAGGGAGGTGGGGTTGTTTAGCCTGGAGAAAAGGAGGCTCAGGGTGGACCTTATCACTGTCTACAATTACCTGAAAGGAGGTTATAGCAAGGTGGATGTTGGTTTCTTCTCTTTCCCAAAAAACAAGTGATAGAACAAGAGAAAAGGCCCTCAAGTTGAATCAGTGGAGGTTTAGATTGCATACTAGAAAAATTTCTTCACAGAAAGGTTTGTCAAGCATTGGAACAGGCTGACAAGGGAGGAGGTGGAGTGACCATTCCTGGAGGTATTGAAAAGATGTGTAAATGTGGCACTTGGGAACATGGTTTAATTACTGACTTGGCAGTGCTGGATTAGTAATTGGACTTGATGATCTTAAATATCTTTTCCAACTGAAATGATTCTGTGATTCAGTAAGTCAGTAAGAATAATTTGAAAAAACAATTCCCAGAAAAATACTTGGAATATATGTGTGTATTCAAATGTTACTTTTCACATTTTAATCAGCACAAACACAGAAATAATAGTTATAGCAGATATTCATCCTGCAGTGAGCTCCTATAGCATCATCTTTAGTACAAAAGTGCCACCATTTCTTAAAAATATTTACATGCATGAAAAATTGAGTTTGTTCACTTAGGCATTCTTGAAGATTTGAAACAAAACATTAGTGAAATAATTGCTGAATCCGGGAAATTACCATGATATCTCTCAGTCTTAAGGCAAATGATTATACTTTAGGCCAGCTCATGGTCGGTCAGCCACTGGGCATTTCAGGAAAGAGCAGGGTTCAGCAGCTCGATAGCACTTTTCCTGCTTTAAATTATCTTTCTGTGGTATCTGACTGCTGTGTCCCCGTTCCCAGGATAGCAGGTCAGGAAAAAGAAGATTTTATTGTTACTTTATGTTGTTAAAAAAAAAAAAAGTTAGGCTCAGACCAAAAAAGCCACTCCAGTCAGTGCAAATCAGGGCAGACTCATGACTACTCCTCCTTTGCTCCTGTTTTTCCCAACCAGCCCTTGAGAATATAAACTGAGCACCTTGGATGCACAAAAAAAAAAAAAAAAGCACTCCCTTCAAAACATATCAGGGAGTATTTGAGGAATTGCCCATTGAAAGTTGTAGAGAAACAATGTCCATTAATGCTCTCCAAGCAATATTTAGATGCACCTGCAATACTTTCTCCACCCATATTAGCATGAATTAACTGCATTACTTGTTTCTTTCTGTTTCTAACTGTTTCACTCCAAATCTCATACTTGTTCTGTCATGTATTTCAGGTTGTCCAAACAGCTCCTGTAAATTTCAGCATGGTTCTATATGTAATGTTGCTTCACACAAAGCTGTTGTTGACATAACATTACACAGAAAAATATATATGCCATCTCTCAGGCCCTCCACTCTAATTTTTTCCCTCGTACTGGGGATGTATTTTATTTCTATTTGGTATTTTAGGGGAAGGATATGTTTATAATTTTGACAATCCACATGTTTATGTTTAAAGTGTATTTTCTGCCTCCAAGTAGGAAGGCAAATAACCATTATCGGTCACTACTTATTAAATAAAATTGTAGCTAGTAAATGGCCAACTTTAGCCATTTTTAAGTTCAGTTAGTATGACATTCTCATCTAGAAGATGTGTAAGAAAAATTACAAAAAGAAAGGATATATGGAAAGGGGAGAGGGGGGACAGAATGATTCATAGGAAGAGTCCTGGCTCCTGTGGAGCTATTCTTTGTTTGACAACACAATATGTGCTGAAATCCTGTCTGGTCAAAAAAACAGTGTAAAAGGATCTGTTATTTCACCCCTCATTTACATGGTAAAAGTGTGGTTTGATCCCCAACTGCTGAAAAGAAAATACAGCAGCCCCTGCTCCTAATTCGACCCCTTCCTTTATGAAAAAGAATGTTACTGTAAACATTAACTCTGGCTAATAGTCCTCAGAAGAACCACTCTTTGTCATTGCTGTGACAAACTTCAGGATGCCTTGGCTTTGAGATTTACCCTCACTTGATGGTCCACAGCTCTCTTAAAACTTGCTCTTGCCCAACCAGTGTGGCTGACTAGCTGACCCAGTGTGTACACAGCTGTGCTGCACTTGTGGCATGTCATCTTCATTGGCTTGAGTCTCCTCAAACCTTTAGGACTTCTGAGGAAACATGGTTCTTTTAGCATGAACGTCATAGAATCACAAAGTGTTTGGGGTTGTAAGAGACCTCTGTAAGCTGGTCTAACACTTCTGCTCAAGCACAGACATCTAAAGTCAGTTGCCCAGGATCACACCTGAACAACCAACATGTCCCCAAGGACAGAGACTCCACAACCCTCCTGGGGCAACCTATGGAAGTGCTCAATCATCCTCACAGTGAACTGTTTTCTTACATTTAAAAGGACCCTCCTGTGTTTCAGGTTGTGCCCATTGCCACTTGTCTTGTCACTGATCACCACTCAAGAGACCCTGGCTCTGTCCTCTTTGCACTTTCCCTTCAGGTATTTTTACACTGGTAAGATCCCTCCCAAGCCTTCTCTTTTCCAGGCTGGACAGCCCCAACTCTCTCAGTCTGTCCTCCTCGTATGAAAGGTACTCCAATCCCTTAATAATCTTCACGGTCCTTCATTGGAGTTTATCAGTATATCCATGTCCTTCTTGTACTGGGGAGCCCAGAACTGGACACAGCAGTCCTTTTGTGCTGAGGATAATGCCACAAATGCTGACAAGAACGATCACCTCCCTTGACCCCCTGGAAAGCAATACTTGCTTTCCAGCTGGGCAACACCCAGCATCCATGGATACCTGGAGTTTTTCCTCCCCAGGTGCAGAACTTCTCACTTCCCATTGTTGAACTTCATGAGGTTTTTTTGGCCTTCATTTCTCCAGCCTGTCAAGGTTTCTTTGGATGGCAGTACAACCCTCTGGCACATCAGCCACTCTTCCCAGTTTTGTGTTATCTACAAATTTGCTGAGGTGCACTCTGCCCCATCATCCAGGTCATTAATGAAGATGTTAAACAGGACTGGATCCCCTGGGGTACACTGCTACTTAGAAGCCTCCACCTAAACTTCATGAGACTGATCACAACTCTCTGGACCCAGTTTTCAATCCACCTCACTTTCTACTCATCCAACCCATAATTCAACAGTGTCAAAAGCCTTACTGAAGTGCAGGTAGGAAACATCCACTGCTCTCCCCTCATCTACCCTGCCAGTCTGTTAGCACAGAATTTTATCCAGTTGGTCAAATATAATTTCCTGTTGATGAAGCTATGCTGACTACTCCATGATTATTTTCTTTTCCTTCAGGTGTCTGGAAATTATTTCCTATATGGTTCCATCACATCCTAGGGGATCAAGGTGTGTCTGACCAGCCTGTAGTTCTCTAAGTGCTTGCGCTTCTTGAAGATTGGAGTGATATTTGCTTTTCTCCAGTCTTTAGGTAGTTCTCCCAATTACCACAATTGCTCACAGTTCTCCCAGTTACCACAATTGCTCAAAGATCGTTGGGAGTGGCCTCACAATTTGCAATGACAGCTGTTGGCTTCTCAGCTCTCGTGGGTCTATCTCATCCAGCCCCACAGACATATGTATGCCTGGTTTGTCTAAATAATCCAAGACCTGATCCTCTTCCAGCAAGGGTACATTTTTTCTTGCTCCAGCCCTTCCCCTGGTCTCTGGGATCCTGGGATTCTTGAAGGCCGTTCTCGCTGGTAGAGGATGAGGCAAACAAGGCATGCAGTACCTCATGTCCTGCATAACCAGGTTCCCATTCTCCTTCAGCAGTAGGTCAACATTTTGGATAGCCTTCCTTCTGTCACCTAGGTACTTACAGAAGCCCTTCTGTTGCCTTTGCCATCCCTACCACATTCAATTCTGACAAATTTGACTGTGACTCTTTCCCACTGAAATCTGGGAAAACACATAGGATTTCCACATGCCAGGGGATGCAGAATTGTGAGGAAGTGTCAGAGGAACATCAGGGCCCAGAGGGTGGTGCTCCCTGTCATTGCCTTTACCTGTAGAACTGGCTAAGCATCAGCTGAAGGGAAAGTGACTGCTAGGGCTGCCACCCAAAATGTGTGACAGGATTGTCAGCCTGGGTTCAAAGCACCATCAAAGTCAGATGAGAGTTTGTTGGGATAGATGGGTAGGAATATTAAAAGTATAGGAGCTGGGCCTAACTCTGCAAAAAGGCTGTGACACTAGACACTATCATTCTAGTTTTACTCGCAGAACATGGTCACCCTGACATCTTTACTCTCTCCATGCTCTTTCACACCCAAATCGCTTCGCCTGAAAGTTACTTGTTTTCCTCTGGACGGAAATCTTAGCACAGTTGATGGGTCAGTTTGCTGAAGGACACATGGCAAATAAATGACCTGGTTTTGACTGATGCTTCCTTGAGACATTCTTTCAACCTCTCCCACAGATCCTTGCATGACCTGGCATCCACATGCCGTCACATCCCCTCCCATGTCACACATCAAACATTGTCAGCATCATGCTAGAGAACTCTGCCCTGCTCTGCCCTGCTTTATGCTCAAAAGTCATTTTATATTGAAAGATCACAAAGATCTGCTACAAGTGACGTCTCAAAGTCACAGGGTACCTGGCAGACACCTGTATTAGGCTATTGCAGGCTGCTGCAATATCCTAGGTCTGGGAAGTCACCAACCAGCCCCACATTTTGCAAGGTCCTCAAGTTCTCTCACTAATGCAATCCCCAGAAGCTGTGGATATAACATAAAATGTAGTCTCTGTGTATTTTATTTCATACTATTTTTCTAATTGAAAATAAATATAACCATAAGAAGAAGAAAGGCAACAAAAATCACCAAGGAAAACTCACACATTTTCCTGTGTATGCAAGGGGCAATGTCCTGCTGTGGAGCACTGTGATTGAAGGCACCTGGCACTGATAAAGAGACATGAACACACACAGCTGAGTGCTGTGTGAGATCCCTGTGAATTCAGTGGAGGGAAGAGAGCTGATCTCCAAATACTGCATTCTGCAAAGGCAGATGCCCAGAGCTGCCACAGAAACTGCCTGAGCTCCTTGACACTTCTGCAGGCACCCAGACCCAGTTCTACACTACACAAGAACCACCTCAGTCTGTTCGGTTCAAGAGTGCCCAGTCAATCTTGGTGGAGTGACATCCAAAGAACTATGAGGAGGTCTGCTTTGGCTCATGTCATCCAAACAAAAAGTGAAATAACAGATTCCAACAGTCAAGTACAATTGAAAGAGCACTTGCTCCCTTTTCTGCAATGCTCCCAGAGGGATCAGGGAACCTAGCAAGGTTTGAACCTATAGCATTCACAAAGGTGCTGTTATCTTAGGTGCCCCCTAATATTAGGTGCTTGGATCTCCTCCTTGGGCACATTATTCATGCATCTTGCTAATGCTGGAAGAGGAGGACCACTGCATGGTTCCCAGCAAGAGTGTAGACAAGAAGGTAAAGTTACTTCAACTTCATGATTAGGTTCTCTTCAAGGGGTAGATAGTCCTGGCAAAAATTCTTTTATTTTCTGTGGAAAGAAAGAGAATTCCTCTTCCAGGACTTAGGTGTGATTTAGGTCCCTTTGAATACATTAGACAATAAAGTAGCTCAGGTAAGAGATTAGTCAACAAAATTTCCAAACTCAGGGTTTCTAAAAGTGTTTGAAAGTTAACCTTGGGCACCTGACAAACTCAGGCTAAACAGTGAGGCACTCAATGTTTTGGGTAGTTACTTAGGAGTTGAGAAAAAAGCCTTGGACACCCCAACATGTTGTCTAAAGCATTAAGCTAGTCACTAGACAGCAGAGCTGTGATCAGTTGTTTAAACTCTGATTGTTTCTCAGTCTAAAACAAAGATATCCCTTGTGATTACTTGGCAGCTTGAAGAATTTCATCAGGTATTGCATTTATACCAGTATTTGTGCTATATTCACACAGTACTGATGAGTCCATTATAGAACATCTGCCATTGTAATATATCTTTTTAAATATATGTTCTTAAAATTGGCAATGGACCTCTGTTGCATAAACTCTGGTTTTATCCAAATGAGGTAGCAATTGCTTATCTTAGTATGTAAGTCTGATGTCAAGTATTTTTACTCCTGTTAACCAGATATATTTGACAGATTTACTTTCTATTTTTCATTTAATTCTTCTTGAAGTGGGATTCATTATACTGTTTGTATTAGAACCATACTGTACACTTTCCCATCTTCGTTGCTGAGTAAAGAGAGAGGGGTTTTTATCTGTGAACTAAAAAAAATATGCGTTACAGTTGTTTCTGTTCAAGATAAGGTGCTGACAAATTTAAACAAATAAAGAAGGAAAGTTCAAAGGGGTTGATGATTTTAAATGTGTTTTACAGTGATGTTAAGAAGTTTTCCTAAATATGCAGCTCCTACTAATAGGGTTCTCCCTCAGAAAAAACCAAATTACAGATTTCTTCTGCACATAATGACTCTTTGAGTTGATATTGGGTCCACTAAACTTCTCTAACAGCTCAGCAAATTGTACAGTATCTTGACGACTTAAAGAAACTTCCCCCTCTCCCTGACCACTGCCTCTTGGAGACAAGCTCACCTAATGCCTTCATGTCTGGGCAGCAGAGAAAGAGAAAGCTGTGCTGACAGTACCTGCAAAAGGACCATGTGCCTGTCCTTGTGTCTTTCTGAATTTGTTACTGTTTCTTGTTCAGTAGCCAATACCACATGAGCATCAGAAGAACCTCGTGGTCGCAGCTGAAACTGTGGTGGAAAGGCTCTTGCAGGGACCTAGTTGTGTCTTTCCCAGACCAAAAAATGCAGAGGGATCCACAGTGTGTGGTGATGTTTGTGGCAACCTCAAGAGTGCAGCCAGAATCAGGCTTCTGAGGATACAAGACATGGGTCCTTCTAAAATAGAATGAATTTTGGTGTAGTCACCTCAACATCTTCTTCCTTCCCTGGTCTGGAATTCCATGCAGTAGTTCCTATTGCCTGCCCATAAATTGGAGACTGGACCTGATATGACTCAGTTTGTGTATACATTACTACATGTTTTTAGTTCGAGAAGGAGCGTGGTAAGGAGTAGCACCATTGACCAAAGATCCTACCGAACAACAAACAGAGCCTTGGTAGCTCTGCATTTAGGCAAAAGTGACAAAACTATGTGGGCATCTTTTTCATAACGATGAATTCTCTCAGAGACCCTCCCAAAAGGCCTGCGGAGCAAACAAAGGATGAATGGTCATGCCATTCAGAGAGAGTATTTACATATATGTGTCATCTGCAATTGCTTGCATTAGTAGATGCGATTGCCATGTTTTTATGTAATTATATTTTATACCTGCTATTATAGAATTTTAAACATTTATTAACAATTTAATAACTCAAAAATGTGAAAGATATGTCAGAAAAAGCCCAAAGAAGTCACAATGTGTTTCTTTCCCAGAATAGCATGAAGACTGAATTAGAGGGGGAAAGGAGCATTGGGACCATAGATCTAAGAAGAAAGTCATATAATGAATCCTATCAATGAGACACTGATGGCTTTCTCAGCTGTCACTCCTTACTTGTCCTCTTAAAATGGAGAGCAACCAGAAAAAACCTGAAATATTTAGAGCTTCTGGGAAATAATATTCCTGGTACAAAGTCTGGTCTGGGAGACTGAGTATAGGTGTTTATGAAGAAGGAAAATAAAATGGATATTGGATCTGACATCAGCTGGGGAGCAGAAAAGGAAGGAAACAACAGAGAAAACAGATGGAAGCAGACATGGAGATTGGCAACAGTTTTATATTTTGACAGTTTCCAATGTTATAACATTCAGTTTTGTTCTCACTGGCAATATTTCAGCCATCTTCACAAAAAAAAAAAAAAAAAAGTAATTTGAGGGAAAAAACCTTGTGTGACAGTCATTCTGACCAGCCTTACCACGGAGGTGAGAGCCAAGGGATGAAGATCCTCAAAGACACAGAGAGAAAAGCTTTGACTTCATATGTGACAAGATGCATCATGGGTCAAGACATGTAGACTGAAGAATGGGTCAGATAGGTGAACCAACAGCAAGAGAGGAGTTTCAGAGAACAGAAAATACATAACTATCAAAGTAAGAGGCATGTAATAAATGAAAAGAAAACATCATAGCATGGAACATAATATCACCTTGTTGGAAAGGACTGTTTCAGTCTCAGAAAATACAGACAAATGGAACTATGAGGAATACAGCAGTGTTTGTTGAAAATCTGAGCCATTAAAAGGTGAATGAGGTGGAGAGACAAATCTACATTTCTAGGGAGCCTCAGCACATGGCAGAGGCAGAACAATGCTTGTACAGCCCAGTAAAACTGACTGATGGCCTATAATAGAGACTGCTGGGGAGTGAGGGGTACTTAGCAGAAAAAGGTGTCAGCATTCTGTCATGCAGCAGATACCAAGAGAACTGCAGTTGATCCCCAGAATACATTTTAAGATAACCAAAAAAGCAGCGATTATGCAGGCATATTAAAGAAGCATATTAAAGAACAGGGGTAGCAGAAAGTTCTGAACTGTTTTGTTATTTTTCTACCTGAGAACAGAGCAAAGAAGTATTTGAGAATAAGACTTTTTTGTAACCCTAATGAGTGAGAATGAGTATTAAATTTGTCCTAAGTTTGTGACTTCACATCACAGAGTCCTAAGAACAGTACATCAGAAAAAAAAAAAATCCCTGCACCTTAAAGTCTGAAATATTTGTTATTACTGCTGACTTTCTAAAAACTCTTCTATATTTCCAGTAGAATTGAGGTCCCGGGAATCTTGCATTTCCAATATCACATATCAAGCTTGAGCTAGGTAGGCTTGTGCTTGCCCGCAAAGAAGAGGGGATTTTATTTGATTTTATAAGTGAGAAAGAAGAAACTAATTCATAAGTTTAACCTCCTGTTTATTAGTTCTACTCACCAGTAATGGACAAAAAACAACCCCATGTGACTTGGGGAACTGGTTACTGTAGGAGAGCAGCAAGCATGAATAGTAAAGGCACACATCCAACATGCAGTGGGCTGAAACTGGCTGAAATATGTTCCCAGCAAGTATTTCTTGAATACTTATAAATAACAACAAAATACAAAAACCCTAAACTGTTCCAAATTATTTGTTAAATGAGAATAGCTCATCATTTGGTGAACACATTGTTTGCCATCAACTATTTGTCCATCCCTACTACTGATGGAAGAGAGCTCTGGCTGAGTGGACAGATGTTTCTTGCTGCTAACTTTGACAACACTTGGTCCATAGTCCTTGACCAGAGGAACTAATTAAGTAGTAAAATCAGTTCTTTGTAACACAGAAAGAAAGAAAGGGTAAGACCACTGAAGAACTTGAGGCACTGATTAACTCACAAGTGTTTCATGTATAATGCAAATCATTAAAGCTTAATGATCTCTGAGAGTAATAAACCAGAACCATAAGTATAACAACAATATCACAAATCATACATGAATCCTACAGGATCCTTTTTCTTTCTTCATTAATTGTTCAATCTATAAGAATAATTACTTCTTATTTATTCGCCTTTACATTTTGATTCTATACATTGCAATTGAACTTAGCTGTCAGGTTCTTTGCAGCATGAGTAACAGTAAAAAAAAAAAAGAAAAAAGAAAAAAAAAGAAAGAAAGAAACTAGCTCTCCTCAAGTACTAAAATGCAGAAAATTTGCCAGAATTAGCACAGACACAGACTACAATCAGCCTAATATTAAATGAACACTCGCTGTATCTTTCCTCTGCCTGTTAAACTACTAATTGATGTGCTACTGATGAATAGAAGGGCTGGCATTTCAGCCATGAACTCGCTTCACTGCTGCAGTTTACTGAGATCCCCAAGCTGCTGAGCTCATTACAGATCCCTTTACTGAACTGGCTTTACAGGCAATTTTGTGAAGGGGCAGCATCAGAGCTAGCCCACTGATTGGGACTCCATTGGCTCAGCGGGGCTCCAAGAGTTCAGAGGAGAGAGCACAGCACTGAGCTAAAAATACGTCTTTGCCTCTGTAGTGCCAGGAAGATTGCCTGGCTGTGCTAATTGGGTGGGACCTAGAGATCTGGGTGGTATTTTAGGCTAATCTCGAGATGGGACCTCTGCAGCATGTATGTGGCTCTGAATATAATCTCCTTCAGCACTGCTATTTATACTATTGCAAGCATTTACAATCAGAACCATCCTTGATTGACTCATGGCTGTCGCTGCACCTTAGACTCATTTTGCAGGAGTGTGGGGGGATGAGGGAAGGTGAAATGGCTGCACACTGAACTGACTTATGAAACCATGCTACAATTTTAGTGTGGTGTTGAAGTTATAAAATAGGAGAAATTGGCCTGACAGGGCCAGGTCTTAGTGGGACTGCACAGATATATAGTTCTCCCTCAGAAACTGACTGTAGAGTTGCACGACAGAGGGTTTTCTTAAAGCCTCTCTGTTGGGATTTATTTTTCAGTCTTGTCTTCTTTTCTGCCTGTAGTCCTATTTTTAATTCTCTGAACAATGTAGCCCTGACATCAGCATTCCCTATCTTACCTCTCTTTAGAGCCTCAAACCCCCATGTTTGAAAACTAGAGTGGTCAGAAGAGTCTATTTCTGATCATCCTGCATGGACTTCATAACACAGAAGGAAATACAGGAGAGAGAAAAATAGGAAGAGTGTAAGAAACTGTGACAGACCAAAAGCAGAAGCAAGTAAAAAATATGACAGAAAAGGCTAGAAGAAAAACTCGATCATAAGGATACCGAACAACTGAGAATTTTTGCTGAAGTAACACATTTAACTCTTTGCTTGGTTAGTTGGTTGTTGGTTGTTTAAACAGATATACAATTTTACAGAGGTATTTTTTCCTTTACTGGTAAACATATTTCAGCAAAGAATAAAGGTAGAATATTTCTTTCCTCCAAATTTGACAGGATTTCTTTTATTAGAGAAACTTCATAAAATATCAGCATGATTGGGTGAGAAATGTCAAATACTCATTGCATGAAATATCTGTGTCATAGACCAGTCTACGAACTGTCAATCACAAGCAGAAATAGCTAAATAAAGTTTTATAAGTCTCTTCACATGTTACTGCAACACTTCCATGAAGCAGTTGCACTGGAGATCTTACAACATGTATGAATTATAACAACATACTTTTCCAAAGAAAATGCAATTACAATAAAGTTTAATGCATTACTTTTGCCCCCAGGGAAAGTGTTTTACAAACTTCACCGTATTACATTATTTTACACGACATCAGTCCTCCAGCCATGCTGCTACCTTGATCTTAACATTGGACACAAACACTAGGCAACCTTCCAAGAGCAAGATGAAGAACTGTGCCCTCATCCAAAGCTAGATGGAAAATGTCAGGATATTAAAACACACTTGCAAATAAACAAAAGGAAGAGTTTTCTAGATTATGAAATGGCACCTCTTTTCAGACACCTACATCTGTATTTAGAAGCCCAAATGAAGAGGCTGCTGTCTGCCAATACTGAAAGTTCAAACACACTTTATTTTCCCTTTTAGTCTCTGTCCCTGAACATCTAACCCTGAGGTAACATGATCTGTCACCTTTTTTTTAACAGCTGTTGCTAATAATTTCTAATGCCTTCATGACTAATATAATTCTAATAAGAACTTAACACGAGCCACCGCTCCAGGTTTAAAATAGTCTTAATTCTGCATATCTGCTTGAGAACACCTTGCTATGAACCTGGAGGATGTCAGTAAGATTTCAGAGGAGAACAAGTAGCATGGATAAAAGACTGGAAATCAGTATTGGCCAAGTATGTGGAAGAAAGGGAAGGTACTCAGTCTAGATAAATCATATTATAGCCCAGGTTAAAGGGTGACTTGATTGTGTCAATATCTACATGAGGGCAAAAGGATGGCTGTAGAGGACTCTTCAGTCTGTCAGACAAAGGCATACATGTTACACTGCACCTGGAAGTTCAAGCTAGACAAATTTTGACTTAAAAAATGACCAAAATGATCAATGGTGATGAAGACTAGTCATCTACTGAAAGATGAGGTGGATTTTTTGATTCTTGAAAATTCTCCAAATAAAACATGCTTCTAAAGTATACTTCATTTTAACCACAAGCTTTTGATTTGAAAACAGAATTAATTCAGGAAATATCAGAGGTCTTCATAGACCTCATTCCTACAATGTTTGCTATATCAATAAAATGTAATGCAAAACACAGCAGCAGGCCAATCATTACATTTTACTGCTCAGCTAAATTCTATCCTGAGAGCCATTGGCAACATTTTATCCAAGGTTTTGCACAAAACCATCACTGATGCAGAGCAATAGAAGAGAATTGCAGGTACTTCCTGATTTCAGATCTATGGTAGTCAATAGAAAAGAGTACAGTTGACTTCAGTGGGAGTTGGTCCAGGGTCTTACTGAGGATTTGAGAAAACACTTTTTTCCTGGCCTCATGTGTAAGTGAGTAAAGGTTTAGAATATTTATAAAGGCTTATAATCCTTCTAATTACCATGGGATTTACTGTGTCAGGCAGATAAATTTTCTGTGATCTGCCAGGTATGAAGTTAGGGATGAACTTAATTTGGGTATTTCAGCAGAAGAGAATCAGCTCTATCATCAAAGCTGAAAGTTATTTTGTCTATAGAAAACCATTTCTGGATCAAGTGTACAAAATGCTTCCTAGAATTTACTTTAATATGTTAAAATAAGGCTGGATATGGAAATCTTGTCATCATTTTTTACTAAATGAGGTACAGAATGTACTTCTGCTTCCATTTCTACTTCCTTGATCACTTAGGGAGATCCACCAACTTAAAATTTTGAATGTTATATACTTTTGATGGAATTTTTTTTTAACTCTGAGTTTTTAAGAGAGTCATAGACTCAAATTTCTGGGCTTAGAGAAGCCCAGAAGATAAGGGGCCAGTGTTTATATCTCAAACACTGATAGCTGGATAGCCATGGAGGCAACCAAGGATTATTGGTAAGAACATGCTATAAGAAAGAACAGGATGTGGCTGGAGAAGGGGTCCATATGTAGGTAGGGCAGCACTCTTTTGGACAAACTTCCTTGTTCTGGCTCCTAGAGATAAGCATAACAAGTGCAGGAACAAGGTCAAGAAGCAGGCATGGACTGTTGAGCAAAGGCTATTGCAGCAGGGGAGGATCAAGACCACGAAAGACCCCTGAAGCCCTCTTACCTGTTTCCAGAAAGGTCTAGCAAAACAAACTGCACATGATAACTAATTTGCATAGAAAGCAAGAAACTCAGCTCCAGGGTGGGGAAAGCTTTCCTATAAAAAGGTACCCTTGTAAGGCCTGAGCGGTGACCCCAGGACCCCTGACATCCCATCAGCTGTATCAGTGTTGTAGCCAGGACTTGTGATCTTCCTTTCTCTCTCCCTCTCTTTACTCTCTCTCTCTCCTCTCTCACTCTTTCCCTTATTCAAAATCCACAACGGTGTGTTTATGCTATAAAGGACTAACATACCAATTTCCATGCTGTCTGTAAAATTTACCAGTAAAATTTGACAAGTTTTTGTGGATCCTCTGACTTTTGTTGTTCTTTTTGGGCCACAGGCATCTATGAATCTTGGGTTCTCCCTTCCCTTTTGGGGTGGGATGACACAGGGCTCTGTAAACACAGATTTTCAATATGTGAAATTAAGACAGGTGGAAAAAATAATTTTAAAAGGAAGATTGCACAAGTTCTTAGATTCTACTGAAACTGTAAACTCTTCTTTTATGGACAAACTATGATTTTTTTAGACTTCACAGTGTCAACTCCTCCTAGCACAGTGAGACAAGCTGCATTCATACAGAGAATGACCTGAAGAATTCTCTTTGGACTTAAAGTCATGCTAAAGTGAGAACTGGACAAAAAATTCCAAAGATGCCTAGAATATAGTAGTAGAAAATAGCATCTTGAATGCATTAGCACATACAAAGATTGCTTTTTAAAACTGGTTCATTGTCTGCTTATGGGGTCCTGGTGGATTCTAGATGTAAGTGGCATCTTTTAATAATGTTTTCTATTACAATGAGAAGTGTGAATCCCAGTGTCTATTTTGCCATTGGGTTCTGCATTTTTCACTCTCTTGAAACTCCCACAATGCATGGAATGCCCAAGAAAGATGGTAAGGAACCATAAATATTAAGCAATGATATAATGACGAGGATGCTGCAGTTCATCTGCACTGGTAAAGGCAAGACCTGCACATAAAGTTCCCACTCCTGTGAGTTATGGGTCATTTGCTCATTAGCTAAGTGACTAATCTAGTAGTGAAGAGGATGTCTAGTGAAAAAAAATTGCATTATACTACTGACTGCTGTGATAGATTCTTTATGTGCTCTTTGTGTTATCATTCAGAGGACCCCCTTTACCCAAACCTTGGTGTTGCAGACATGTTATAAGGAATTTTATCAGAGCAAACAGGAGTCTTCGTAAGGCAAGAAACAATAGAACAAATAGGAAATAAATAATAACTAGATAGCCAGGAAACAGCACTAACACAATAGATGTTCAGTCATTAGTTTAAACTGTCACATTTGTCCTGAAATGATCAGAACAATCACAGCAGAGCTGCAACATTGAAGTTTACGATAAATCCATGCTTATGCATTTTGAAGGGTGCTTCAGGAGAGTTAGAGGAATAAATATGGAAATCAAGGGCGAAACTTGACGAGGAAAATAGGTGAGTCAGAAAATGTTTCCAAGCATTTAAATTCCTTAAAATTTTTGAAGTACTTACTGAAAAAAAGCATTGCTTCACTTACCCAGCGTTTATAATGATCCAACACTAATATGGTAATCTAAATGGGATGTTTAATCATGATGAAGTTTCTTTCCCCACATGTTGTCTTCCCAGACAGGATTTAATGAGACAAGTCTGTTCTGCCATTTCAGACCACATAAGTGCCGTAAGATAGTTTTAACACACAGAAATATCATTCTGCCACTGATCACTGCTAAAATGCTATTGTTTGTAGATAATTTAACCAAGCTACATTGATTCTGGGTATTCAAATTAATAGTATCATTGAATCTGCATATTAAAATTAATAGTATTTCTGCAAACACTGTATATTCCAAAAACTGAAATAATTTATGACAAGATTTTTTTAAAAAAATTTCAACTTGTTCAATGCATACAGGATGAAGAAAGTGATGCATAGATTCAAGTTTGCTTTGTTACCTATTGACGCTTACTAACACATAAAGATTCTGTGCTATAGTTGCAGCATTCTGACTGCTTCTTCCACTTTGATTTATCTTTTGTACCTCTTTTATTGGAGATGCTTAGAAGCAATTTTACCAGTTTATAAAACAACCTCTAACAGTGAGCAGCAAAGTTCTGCTTGTTTTGTGGCTCTGAGAGTTAAAGCTAAGTTTAATTGGAGTTAACCTGAGTCATCACCAAAAAACCTCCTTTCCACCCCATGCCCACCCCTACCCCACCCCGCCCTGTACATGTTGCCATACAGAGCAGAGACATTTGAGGTTTTAGTTGTGGTTGTTTATGACTCTCTTTGGTAATACTTGCTGAATTTCTAATTATGTGCTTAACAACTGGAGTAAGCTCCATACATTACTGCATAAAAAGTTCTCCTTTAACACTTTCTTCCAAGTTACATAGCAGCCTCAATCAGTGAAGGTATGGGATTGCTTTCCTGACATTTATTGAAAACTGTTGTTTAAATTACTTTGCTTGTTTCAATCAATTTGTCATAAATTGTATTTTACAATAAATTCTCTTTCTGTTATTTACATAGAAATTTTAATGCTTTGTTGCTAGAAATAAAGCAATGAATACATACATGTAAAAATATTCACCCAAAAATCAGAGATGAGCAGAAATATATGGAAAAATGCAAAGTTTTATTTTGCTATCAAATTGTATTTATTTGTAAGAAATATTTAAAATTAAAACTACTGTCATAAAAAATAAATATCTCTGTTCAAGCATTTCTAATTCATTGCAAATTAATCTGGTTTCATAGAGAAAGAAAGGTATAATAAAAATAATGTTTCTCAGCCTAGTGACATGAGGCACAATAGTGTAAGAGGCCTTGACCCATGGCCCACTAGAAATCATTATACAATGACATCACTCAGCCCGGCATCAGGACTTGAGCAAAGGGTGTTTTAAACAGATATAAGACCAGAATCTAGCTCAATATTAAAATATTGTGTCAACTGCACTGAAATGTGTTTCTCTGTTTTAGTAAGATCAGAGAGTTGTTCTACCACTCTGCATCTGTACCTCTAAAACAACAAGTTCTTTTTCCAAAGAAAGCTGAGTAGCTGACAGTTTGCTTCCAGTAACTATTTCCTTTTACATTTTCATCAAAGCTGTTACTCAATTTAGGAAAAAGAAATAAATAAATACCTCAAACAGGCTTTTAATAGTATTTTTATAGTTTGGAAACAGCAGAGAATTTTACTATGAAAAATTAAGTAGGAAAAACACAATGTTACATATGCAAATGGAATTAAAGTACCTGAAGGTTTGCTTGTCCATAGTGTACACATTACACAATAACCAACAGCAATTTATATTTCACTATTATCATGCCTTGTAGAGTTTCTTCAAAAGTTAAGATGATGGTTGAGATTGCTGACTTAGATCACAATACAGTAACTAGCCAAAATTAAAATTAAAATTAAAGTAAAATTTGAAAGAAAATGAATCAGGTAATAGAATACATTGTAAAGTACTTTTTCCACAGGTAGGTCCACTGATAAGCTTACTGTGCATGAATTATCAGGAAAGAAATACACTTTGGTTGTGCAACTCTGTTATAAAACTGTCTTTGAATTAAGGTGGCAACCCAATAGGTGTAAGCTTTCACTGAAAATACTACATGTGGTTTTTTGTATCTACTCTGGAGGTATATTTTGTATCAATTTTTATTGTGGCAGTAAAAATAGCAAAGGTTTTGAGGACTGTAGGGTGTTTCATAGTACTCTGCTGCTCTGGAGGAGTGTGGTTTGCTATATATTACTTGCTTAAAATACATTTGTCTTACAGTAAAATAATTATTTGAAATATCAGAACAAATCCTGAATAAAAAGAATTAACATAAACATTTTAAAGTAATTCTAATCCTTCTCTGAGCATGACATGAAATAAAACACAGAAGGAGGAAAGGAAGAAACTGTATTTCAGCAGAAGGATATTCTTGTCTCTTCCTGGCATCTCAGCTCTCCTGTAAATTTTAGTTTCATACTGGGAGTTTTCATAATTTTTCATAAGGGAGAATTGCTCAGCTATCTGTTCCACATAATTTTAAACAGAAACTGGAAGAATAAGAAAAACAAGGCAAAACAAAACCTAAACCCTGTATGCTCCATTTGCTGAATATATGGTTTCCTTCCCCCCGTTGTCCCTGTGCCAGATGGCACTACACTGGGTTGGATGATAATAAACATGAAAAATACAGTCAGTGCACGAGCAGAGATAACTGTGGTTGAATGTACCAGGACTGGGGATGGTAGGGGGAAGGGGCAGAAGTTCCAGCTGGGAGAGAAAAGCAAAGTTCAGCTCCTCAAGGGAGAAGCTGATCTCTTTTCCAATTAGGTCCCATTGGCAGGGGTACATGGGCCCACTGGGAAAGAAGGTTGTCCCTGTTTATCCCAGCACCCCACCCAAAGGCCATATTTGGGACCAGTACCCTCCAAGTAGAGCCAAATCCATTAACCCTGGGGTGATGGGAACTGTTTTGGTACTGTGAAGAGACAGAGAGCCTGAGCAGAGGG
This sequence comes from Hafferia zeledoni, assembly GCA_035583235.1. Classification (NCBI taxonomy): domain Eukaryota; kingdom Metazoa; phylum Chordata; class Aves; order Passeriformes; family Thamnophilidae; genus Hafferia; species Hafferia zeledoni. The sequence goes on from JAWWEV010000001.1 coordinate 93,964,974, forward strand.
TGATTAACACACCTTTGGGCTTTCATCCCTAGCATGTGAGTCTAGCAGGCTGCTGAGGAGTAAGTCAGCCTGGCAGGATGGGCTTGGAATAGGGCTGTTGGGGGAGAAGGACTTGCCCAGGTCAGAAGTGGTGACTTGACCCTCCCACGGTCTGGGCCCTGAGGCAACCATCTACCTCCCCATGTACTGGGTACTGTGGTGTGCACAGAGAGTACCCCTACCTCTACATATCCCCATCGCAATATCTCCCTGGGAGGCAAGACAAGTTGCTGCTCCTCTTTGAAGCTTCTCTGTCACAACCTCTTTTGGGAAGTACTTCAGGAAAGACCCAAATGGAGATGCACCCACTTGCAGTAACAGGGCATTTGGTGCCTGGCCATGTGCATTGCTGTTGTCTTGTGTGTAGGAACTGGTTCTACAACACTGCTTTTCCTCTGGGTGTGTGCATTCAAGTCAGCAAGTGAGTGATCCAGAGGATACTTGAAGCATGTCCGACATCTCCTAGTAGATAGATTTTGGGGGATCCGTTTGTCTAGTAGGCAAAGTTTAAAGGTAGTAAGGGAACAAATACCAGGCAGAAAAGGGTGCTTACAATGCATATCATCTCTATTGAAATATTTGGATGAGGCAGGTAGCAGTCTGAGTTCCTGCTATTACTCATTTGACTATGAAGCTCATGTAGTTCAAACCAGACTTTCTTTTGACCCAGTACTTGTCCTTTGAAAACTCTCTTTGGCAAGGGAAAAAGTCTTCCAGACAGATGAAAAGGTACCTATGCATTAATTTATTTGCCCAATTCACTTCAACCTCTCTTTGGATTTCTCTGTTACTCTCATCTTTTCCTTCTTACTGACCGCTGCATTCTGAATAAGGCAGCCTTAATTTTAGGAAGCCAATAAAATCACAGTGAATAATTATTTATTTTTAAATAATTCCATCTTTTACTGTTTATGTGATGTTATTACAGAATGCATTACCCAATCTAAAGAGAAAGAGCCAGTTTAAGGAGTAGGAAAGAAGCACTGAGTTATTCTTGGTCCTGCAAATACTGTAATTAAGAGTTTCTCAGCTCAGCTCTCTTAGACTGATGACACTTTCTTCTCTGCTCTTACATGAACGCTAAACAGTCTGCACTCAAGGGTGACCACTAATATGTGTGACCACTCCATCTGTGAACCAGAGAGTATCTGATGCTGGGGCATTATCCATGTCTGTAGGCTCACTGTACTAAGACTGTTGTTGGAGAAGAAGCTTTGGATTCATTAATTGCTATTAAGATAAGAGACTGAGAGGCAAAGGTAACCCCTAACATTTTTAGATACCGATGGCACAGACCTTTGCTCCTTGAGCACAGGCTCCTGACATGAGGGCAGAAGAGAGGGGAGCTTCCTCTGCTCACCACATAGTGATCACAAATGTCACCTATAGACAAAAGAAAATTAAAAGAAACAATAAGTGAAACATGGGCAATGGTTTCGCTCCTTGAAAATGCACATTAATCATCTGACAGCTCTCAGCTTCAGTGAACTGAAAGTTCGTTTCTCATGGCAGGGCTAACTTTGGAACCAGTGCCGGGAGGCAAAGATGGAGCGGGGCTGGCAGCAACATTTAGGAGCAGTAACTGCATGAGTGTATTAAGAAACCAAGTATCCACAAAAACTCCTAATGGACCCATAAATACCCAGCTTAGTTGCTGGTTTAATCACTCGCAAAGACATTGCCTGACTCTTTTAAAGCCTCTCATATCTGAAGTTTTGGAAGCGACTGTGAATAAATACTTCACTGTCTGCTTACAGCGACCTTTCCTCGGCATTAGCTCATTAGAGTGCCTGAAAGAGACTCGACAGAAAATAAGTTAAATGCAACTTAAATCATCATCCCATTCGACTCTAGAAACAACCAGAAAGGCTAGGCGTCCACCCAAAGGTTGCAAAAGGCGTCAGCTGCACCGCAGTTATTAGGAGTGCAGGGAGAGGGATTGGGGGATGTGAGCGGGCAATGTGGCTGGGATCCCAGACCCCAGTTGGGGGGGGGGGGGGGGGGGACGGGAATTTTTTTGCCCTTTTTTACACTTTTTTTTTTTTTTTTTGGTGACTTCGAAAGATGTCACGGCAAAGTGAAATCTTTGTGGAGGGCTGATCATGCATTCAGACTGTAGAGTTTTCAAAATGTGATGTTTTGCAATGATGACATTAGAGTAGCAACCAAGGGTCCGAGACAGCAACGCCTGCTGCAGCTGGGCTTCGCTTTGAAATGCCCAAGACAATGGGGGCCACTGTTCTTCACCGCTTCGCCTTTCCATTCCATTTGCATAGTCTGTTCTGCCTGATTGACCAGCTTGGGCTGTCCAAGGGACCAGCATTGTTCACAGATCACTTCAAGATGGCACAGATGACAAGATTCAGGTGAGAGATGAAGTGAGATGATTCTCAAATGCCATAAGAAAAAGCTACCCTGGGAACTTTTAGCTCAAGAGAAATAATTCGAGAATCAAAGCATTTAGAAGACTGATTTTATCTTCTTTTTTTAATTTTTTTTAAGGAAACTGATCATATTTAGAACTACACTGCCATGACACACAAATAAGTAACAGGAGGTTTGTGTGTTTCGTTAAGGTATTTTGTTATTTTGTTTTGTTTGTGTTTCGTTGCGTTGAGGGGATTTTTTCTGGTTTGGTTTTTGCTTTGGTTTTTTTTTTTTTTCATCCCACGCCGCACCTTCCTCAGGTTAAGACGGGAGATGTACCATTGGAAAACTTTGTGAATAAATGTTGGCTTAACAAAAGGGGGGGGAAAAAAAGGTCGACACTAAATAAAGCTCATCATAGAGGCGAGTTTTTAAATTCCTTGGTGCCTCCGTAACTAAATGCCAGGATTAATTAGTTAATGTTCATAAAGCGCTTTCGAAGTGGAAAACCCTCCTAGAATGGGGAAGCGCGCAGAGCGCTGTCAGCAAGTCCGGCGGCGGGCGGGCGGGCGGGACAGAGGTGTCCCCAGCCCGGGCGAGGGGAGGGGAGCGTGGGGAGGGTGGAGGACGCCTCGCTCTTCCCAAAGTAGTTGTAAACTCTCTGTTAGCCCAGATTCACGACTGAAATGTCATAGTTTGGGCTGCTTTCCAAACCCCTCACCCCCCACACCCCCCAACACATACAGGTACTCGAGTAAACACACACACGACAGAGTCCCTAAAATGAGTTTCATTTAATACCGATGTTTTGACTTTATCTCAAAAAGACAAAATCTTTGTCATAAAAGTATGTTTTCCCTGGAGGGTTTTCCAGAACAATTTGCTGTAATTTCTTTACACCTAACGGAACTGATGGGATCGGAGCAGTAAAACATATTCCCACAGTAGTTTCACTCTCTCGCGCTCTCTGTATCCTCCTGGGGTTCAGATCACTCTCTAGTATAAATATTGCCAATAATTGTGCTAATACGGTGATTCTTGGAAGGAAGCAGAACTCTCTTCTCCTCGTGGATGAGACCTAAAGCCACGCGACTCCTGCTCAGTCTCTCGGTTTATTCTCTCCTAGCTGCTCGTCTTTCCCCTGCAGCGACTAATACACTTAATTACATGATTTACAAGAATTGCCAACAAGGTCCCAGGGGCCACTGAAGACCGACCTCCGCTCGGCGAGCGGGGCGCAAGGTGCGTGCCTGTCTGCCACACGGACACCTCAAAGCAAGGTGCCTTCAGCGGGACTCGGTTCATCAAAACTATCCAAAATTTCAGGCCCTTCTCCAATGTTTCACACACACCCGCCCGCCCACAAACCCCGTCCCCTCACGCCCCTTTCATGTTGTGTTCCGATCCCATTTTGGTTTGGGAGGTGTCGTCGTCTTCCCCTTCTCCCCACCCCCTTCCCGGAGAAGGGAGTTAAAAGCTGCAGAGGAAACTTAAGTGGCTCTGGAGTTTGTTTAATTTCCCTCCAGTGTTTACTGATAATTCGAGAGACGCTTATCTCGGGGAATATAACGATTAATACAACCGCAGGTTTCCAGATAAGTGATTGTGATGGAGATTGTTGGCGAGAAAATAGACAATTATCCGCTGTTAGCTTTACATAAAGATCGCATTAGCTTGAATTAGTTATCAGACAAAAGAACATCAGAAAGCTGCACCTTTCTGCCAAGGCAACCGCTTGCAGGCGGTGTGCTCCGCACAAGCAAACGCACCGCTGCCTCCCCAGCATCTCGCAAGCATGAAAGGGGCGGCGGGCTCGGGGGGGGGCCGGGGGCACTCATGGCACCAACACGCCGCGCTCCTGCGGACGCACGGCCGCTGCGAGGAGCGGGGAGGGCGAGCCCCAGGGCCGGGGGATCGCTTTAATATCAGCTGCCCGGCCAGGCCGCTTTCATTTCCATAGGGCGAAATTAACATGGACGTGGGGCAGGCGCTGGGGCGGGGGCAGCGCGCCCGGGGAAGCAGCGGCGTGGCTGATCGCCAAGGAAACCTTGCTGAAAGGGAAGGGTAGAGCATGTGGCTATTAAAAACCCGACACAATAATAACATTAAGAAAAAAAAATAAAACCATAATGATAACTTGGAGGCAGCTCTTCATTTGCATATGAAACCAGCGGCCAGAAGCGCGGCAGTCCCCTTGCCGCATTATGTGCTCGGCGGTCCGAGGTCGTCCCCCCCCGGCAAGACTGAAAAGCCTTTTGATTATTTCTCCTCTCCTCAGGAAAGGCTGATTCCTCCGTAATTGATAGCGAGGAAGGGCCGTAATTAATTTTGCAGGGAAGTAAAGTGCAGCTTCTTCTCCTGGCTGGAGGGGAAGGGCTGGAGAGCGAGGAAAGGGGGCGAGAGAGCGGAGGCGAGAGGAACTCCTTGCGAGAACCCCTAATTAAAAGAAATCACGCCTCACCCTCTCCTGCATCGAGACCCCCTAGACTCCTCGCCACCCCCTCGCTCGCCGGGGAGGCAGGAAGGGCAAGGACCGTGGGCTGCTTTCAGCGAGTCAGAAAGCATTCACCAGGCGCTTATGTTGCAGGAGGTTTCTGTGGGAATCGAGTGGCTCGAGTAATTGGAAGGGGAGGCGGGTGCACTCTAGGCTGGTTTCTCTCTGGAATTAAAGGCAGTCTTCAAAATAGGGTGTTTGTTAGAGAACTTCAGTCGGGAGGAAACCTGCCATTTCGGATCAGTGCGTTTTCTGTGCTGGGTTTTCAGACAGACCCTTAAGCACCGTGTTTATCCGGGGAAGGGAAGAGGGAAGAGGGACGGGATGGGAGGCTTTTCGTGGGTGATGGGGCAATAGGGAAAAAACGGCGAGGTACTTCAGGCGTCAGGCTGAAGCCTAATAGATGCTGGTATACAAATCAGAGCGGGGGACCAGGGGCACCTCAGGTCCATGTCTGAGGCAGCGGTGATGGAAGCGGGCAGGGGATGCCAGGTGAAGAGGCGTTGCTCCCACCCGGGAAGGAAAGCCCCAGGAGCCGTCCCCAGCCTTGGGACGTGCCGCTGCCGCCGCTGGGTCCCCGCTGAATGGAGCGGATAATGATCCCCTGTTCCCAAGGCAGGCTTGCTGCTGCCTGGTGAGCCTTGGATTTGTGTGGTCCAAGCCTTTCCCAGCTTGTCCCATTCTGTCACCGGGATAAGGGGCTCCCTCGGCTCGTTTGCACCTGCGTCGCTTTTGGCTCCTTCAGGAATGCGCTGAAGCTTGTAATCAGCTTTGTGAAGCCATTGAGTGCACGGCTGAGTGAAACTTCCAAAGCTCGCAGAAAACTGGCCCACTGAATAGGAGTCAGCATGGGGCTTCTCTCCAAGCCCCTGGCCTGCCAAATTCCAGCAGAGCCCCTCACAATCAGTCCACACAAGCTTTACTGCTCTTCCCGCACTGAGAGAAGCGAGAAAAGAAAAGCTAAAATACCAGTCACCGAGGTTAGCGGTTTGTTCCCAGATTAATGGCAAACGCCTCTCTGCCCGATCTCAATTCATTTGGGGAATGTGTGAGTGTGTGTATATATATATATGGGGGTGTGGGGGGGTGTGTGTACGCATATAGATATACGTACACATGAATATGTACACAAATCAAGAAAAGGAAGAAAGAAATAAGGGAGAGTTACTAAAATTTTATTTTATGTGACTACAGAGGTTCTTGTGGTATCAAATAAGTAGCAGGCTGTCTTGCTGTCCCACGGGGTTATGCTATTCTCATCTCAATCTTTTCTGCAATGGAATGGTTTTAAGGCTCTGGATGAATGTGACTCTCAACTGCAGTCTGGTTTTCCATCTGGAAGTGACTGAGTACCAAACAAAACTCCGGGGGAGAGCAAGAGAAAAGCAACAGGCAGGTTAAAAAGAAAACAAAAGCACCAACCCCAACATCACTGAATCAACTTTGGGATAACTCAGAGGGCCAAGACTCTGTGCTACTCGCAGGACAGGTTTCCTGTGCCCAGGGTTCGCGGCGGTGCCGCGGTCTCCAGCTCGGAGGAAGAGGGGATTGCCCACTGCAGCCCGAATCGCTTTCACATCGGGGAAAAGCACACAGGAAAGGTCCCGCTCGAGTGATTTGCCTATTTTACTCACTCTTAACACTTGAGATATGTATCCCTTCACTGCTACGTTTCCAGCACCTGATTGCACAGGTGGGAGTGCCGCTAAGCAACTCGGGAACACGTAGCACAACTTCATCATACTTTTCATCCGAGTTCTGTCTGTGGTTGAAGATTCACATTTATTAGGGGAAACAATTACTGGAGTTACACAAACACCTTGCTTTCTAAAGCAAGTCCTTTCACTGTAATACACTCTGTAAAATGTCCTTAACTCTGCTAAAACTGGAAGACAAGTGCGCTGTGACATCAAACCTATGAGCATAGATCAACTGAGCGAGGCCTTATCTTCCTGTCTTGGGACTTTTTATTCCGTTTATGTCCTTCTTCTACAAGTATCTAAAGTAACGAAAACATTATGACAACATTAGTACTTCTTGCAAGTTCTCCTCTTGGGCTAGTATAAGGGGGGAAATGGAGACTCCCAGCATTTCCAGAGATGATGTTTCCTGGAACGTTTAGCCGTGCCTCTTAATTACATCATGGAAATCATGTTTTCTTGATGTCCACATCGAAATAACCGCTGCAGAAGGGACAAAATAGACTCCACAGAGGTGGTAGACGTTTCTTGTGAGTTCAGCATGATTTTGTCTCACTTTGGTGTCATACTTTCGGAGTCTTCTCAGTTACGCATTTTCAGGCATGTCCCATAAACAGATGACGGCAGTAGGTGTTTTCGCCACTGCTTTCTGGCGAGTTTGTAGAAGGTCATTGGAGAGAATCGTTTGAAAAGCAGATGCATAGTTTAGCAGCATCAACACACCGTATTCTGATCCCCAAGTCCCTCTAAAGGATAAGGTAACACCCTATATAAAGAATTAGGGAATAACAATGCAGAGGAACATGTCTGGACGTTGAAGTCCTGACTCTTCAAACTGCTGCTGCACAAAAACTACATGTGGCCGAAACCAGTTTAAAGTCTTTCTGTCTGTAAAGTTTCTTTTCTTTTTAGAAGTTTAGTGTGCTATTTTCGACCATGTTGCTCCTTCCAACCATTCTCAGTGACAAGTCATGAGGATATGCAGTAATTCAGAAATTAGTGAAATTTTATTCTTGGTGGGGGCGTTGGATTAAGAGGCTGGGAGAGTGTGAAACAAGTCAACGTGTAATTGTATGATAAGGCTCTCACGAGGAATTTATTGGCCAAGTTGCTATTTCTATTCCTTCCTAATCTCGTTTAGCACATTCATTCTCTGCAATCTGTCTCCATAATCTTCTGTGACAGAATGGCAGCCAATAGAAGCATGCATGTTTGGAGAGAAGAGAAAATATGCAGAGGCGTGATAAACTGATGCTAATTATCCATATTTAGGACACCGAGTGCAGAAGATCAAGGTTTACAAATAACAAACCAGAGCCAATGATGATGGCTTCCTAGTGTGGAATATATTGGAGGGGACAAGATAAGGGTTTCACATGCAGAAGAGATTTATTGGTCAAAGGGTTCACCTTCCACTTTTACACTTTTATATAGCAGTAAATTATTTGGGCTAAATTCACCAGAACATTACTCTTTTATTTGGCAATGTGCCATGACTTGCTCTTTCTTTGTGTCCTTTCAATGCAAATCCTTGTAGTGTAACATCAGTTGATAAGAAACAAATAATTGAAGTAATAGGTAATTCCCTTTAAATTGTGCATATAGGACAGTAAGGTAATCATCTAACGTAGAATGAGACGGGAGTATAGAGCAGATAGCTGAAAGTGAAACAATATCCATCTTGGCTATTAAATTACATTTGTACTAGGGAAAATAACCTGCAGAAGACTTGTAGGCTGAAGAAGAGACAACACTAGTTTAGTCACCTTTAGGCCATTTTCCTACAGACTTCTCAAATTCATTTTACTTTAAAAGACAGCTTACCACCATTTTTCTTGGTTTCTCTCTCTCTCTCTTTTTTTTTTTTTTTTTTCCTTTCCCCGAAAGCTGACATTTAAATTAGGGACTCTGCATTCTCCTTTTTTAACAAGTGTTGACTCTGAGGAATAACAAGGGAGTTCAGTTTGGCAATATCTGTGTTGTACGGTTGATGGTCAGTGAAGTGATCTTAGCAGCATGCAGTAATTCTATTGTAAAGTTTCCAAAATGAGTTCACTTGTTCAGTTTATATTTATTTACAAGTTCAGAAAGTATTCTGTACAGTGGTAAAATTCTAAATGTTATTTTCTACTAGCAGCTTGCTGTCAGGTGGAGGTAAACTGTTCTATGAGAAAGTCACTCTTCAATTGTATGACAATACTCCTTACTTCTCGAGCAGTATTTTTCCTGTGTTGGTGGCACAGCAATACTCGGCAAAATAGAGCCCTGCTGCTGGGGCAGAAAATACACGTCTCGGAGACACTTCAATTAGGAAAACTCTGTAAGATACCTCTTCTTTGATATAAGAAAATATATTTCTTCCGTGACTACTGGTTTAAGGCAAGAAAATCTTCTGACTTTGTTTTACTGCTGAATGACTGTGGATTATTTTTCTCTCCCTCTCTGAGGTATTCTTTTGAATTGCCTGGTATTTTGTGTTTTGTGCAGGTGCAAAAATACTGCAGTCCCAGGCTTAACATTTTCACAGGTTTCCTAAAATTATTTCTAAAGGCAGTCATGCTTTTTCAAAGTCCCATAATTCCCTCAAAATTACCCAAAATATATCTATAGAAAAAGAAGGTAGGCAAAGAGACAGACTGCAAGTTAGGTCATAGAAATTGCCATTTGTTCACTAGTGAACAAAAAAAAAAAGGACATCAGGAGTGGAACAAGGATGTGGAACATGATATCCTGGGGACAAGGCTGACTCTGGGGCTACCCGCGGCAGGCAGTGCGGACCCAGGAGGCATCTCCGGGCTCCTCGGACAGGGAATCTCCGGTGCCCGGTTCAACCCCCGTTAAAATCCACCAGGCGCTAGCCCCGCCTGTCCCACTCGGGAAAGCGCAGAGTGGAGGCCTTCGCAGCCGGAGTGCCGCCGGTTCCCTGACCCGGGTCAGGGGAACCTTTGCCCCGTGTTCCCTCTCCAGGGACAAGAGGCGTCTATCTTCGCGGCAACACCACAGCCTGGCCCCGAAGCTGCTGCCCAGGACGTGGGGTTCCTCACCGGCACCCACGCTGCCACCACCCGGCCTCTGCCGATCCCGACCCCGGCCCGTCCCCGCACCCACGCTGGGGGCCGCCTTCCCCCACGGCGAGGACAGAATCCGCTTCCCAGAACATGGGGGAGGAGCCCAGAACCTGCTCAGCAGAGGCACCAGGACAGTGGGGCGGCTGTCCCCGCGGTGGCGGTGCCACAGCGGGGCGGGAAGGGGCTGCTCACACCGGTTTCTGTAAAAAACTACTTGGCGCTGTCGGAAGGGCGGGGGTGGGCTCACAGATTAGTCGGGTCCTGGGCTTCATTTAATGACGTTTGCCAACTAGTTTGTCTAACCAGGTTGTTTTGCAAAGTAACGGCCTCTCAACCCCGAACTGGTTTAGATCAACATCCCCTTTGGCTGGAGACAGGACAGCAGGAGACCACCGCAGCTGCCTTCACCCCTGCTTTCCGTGAGAAAAATCTTCTTTTCCCTTTTCATAGGGAAAAGGCAGCCGTCTTCCACAGAAAACTCAGAAAGTTTTTTTTTTTAAATCAACATTTCACAGTTCCTTTTGTCGTCTCCAGAGAGACACTGGAAATCCCTCTAAGCCTGGTGTTTTCGCTAAGCGAGGCGTGCGCACAGGCGGAGGGAATGCCGAAATTTCCCCTTCGAAAGCTTTGTGGCTGCGCTTAACTATGTGATGCCCGATGACGAAAAGGACTCCGTTCCAGATGTTGTCCAGTTGTTTCGTAGAATAGGAAGGGAGCTTCTGTACTATATTTTCTGCCCTTTCTTCATTTTTTTTTATTATTATATCTCACACCGCAAAAGCCAAACCCTATTCTCTGAATTTTAGCTCTGATTTTCCGCCTCAATACTTCCATTCATCACTCAGTTTTCACGCTTATAGCGAGTCCTCTACCTGTTAGGCAATAGGCATGTGTTAATAATACTAGAAGGTACAAGACAACTCTGCTTGCCGGTACCTGAACCTGTTGTGGAGTTGTGTGAGTATGGCGAGAGACTTGCCTTCTCCAGCAAACACCCGGAAACTATGATGGGATGTTCCCAAGTGCATGACGTCATTGCATATATTTATGAAGCAGTTGGTATCCCCACAGAGATTTTTATTAAAGATTCTTCTTCTTTTTTCTTTCTTTTATTTCCCCCGGCTCTCTGTAATGTGTACTAGTTTTTGCTTGTTAAAGGAGATCAGCAAGAATATCCTGAGAAGCAAAGACCATGTGTTAAACAAGGGGACTCTGAGACTGTCCTTTTTCATGACAATAAGTTTGCCTTTCAACTGTAGTATTTTCTCTTACTGAGCATCTAAGCCTATCCAAAGATAGATAATACATACAGACGTCCAAATAGGAACCCTTACAAGTACGTGAGTACGTGAACACATAGTTTAGGCATTATGAAACATTTAAAAAACATCTGAGATGCACGAACACATTTAGTTTATCTACCTGAAACTACCCACCGAATAATACAGCTATATAGCAAGCTCCTACTAAATTGTATAAAACAGCTCTTTTGGTCACCCAATGATACCTTTTGCAATAACCTCACTTCGTTGCTTTGTGTATCTTAAATATGTGGATCATCATAATGAGCTTGCCCCACTTATCTAGTGAGCTTTGGTCTGAGACCCCTAAAACTGAGATGTTGCTACATTTGGAAAAATCACGCAGGGCTTTTCCCTGCAGCTGCCTAGTCAAAGCAAAACAATTAGGAGACTATTTGTCCCTATTTTGTGACCCAGAACTTACTCGGCTAAATGGACATTTTGGTTGGATTTGTCCCTATTTTGTGACCCAGGACTTACTCGGCTAAATGGACATTTTGGTTGGAGAGGTAGCAGAAACTTCCTCAGGCTTGACAGAAAACTAGAAACTGAGAGGACCGTGAACGGATGAAATGCTTTTGGGGGAGAGAAATGCATGTTCTGCACCATTACTTCATTCTCATCTGTTCCACAAGACACATAAGTAATGATGTGGTACCCTCCTCTTCATTCTTATGGCAGTTCAAGACACACTGCTGAGAAGTTTTTTAGGCTAATTTCCACGACTCCTTCATTCGTATCCTTTTTTTTTCTGTTGTTCTTTTCCAAATTTTAATCTTCCAGAGCTATATTATGGAATCTGATATTCACACTTCTCCTCCAGTCTCTCCGCCTTGAAATACACAGGCTTGAGGTCACTTACAATGGTGTATTTAAAAAGACATTTCCCAGTTAGTTTTGTTTTCTCTTTTACGGTCCTTAGGTAGAAAAATACGTGTGCTAACAGCGATTCGATTGCACGGCATTTTGTGTTTTGCATTATTTCCTACATTGTGACATCGAGGAGGAAGGGGACGATGATGACAAACTGTAAAGCCCTCACCCTTTCTGGGACTGAAAAGTGGTTTAGAGGAAGGTAGGACTGATAATGCACGAAGGTACAGATAATTAGAAAAAGACCCAAACAAACCCTTAAGAAAAGCAAAGCCTCTTTCACTCTTCTGCTACCTGCAGGTAAAATAAAAGGTAATGCGGAAAGTTCACGTGATCGCTTGATCAAGGGATTGCTCAAAGTTTTTCCAAAAGACAAAGATGTCCTGTGTGCAAGGCAAGAAGAGGAGACCATGGTTGGGATGTATGTAACTCGGAAGCACCCTAGATAGTTTCAGAGCTTTCCCCACTGCGTGGGAATTGTTTTCGTATCAATACTTCGTTTTGAACTCCCGTGTTTAGGGTTTTATGTCTTTCCTGGCCTTGGGCTACTTGTGTTTGTAGCTCCAAATCTGAACAGTCATTCATTCTTCTAACCTGATAAGGCTTGAACTATCTACTGTCCAATGGCAAGACAATCCTCCAACAGATTTTTGCTGCATTGGGGTGGTGGGAGGGGAAGACCTGAATTGAATAATTCTAAAATCTGTGCTAGACAATTTTTGGGTAGGAAATAAACACCTCGCTACTCCCCTCTCAATCCTCCTGTACCTTCACCCCCTCCTTGGATGTATGGCGCCTTTGTTCACCACTAGTTCCTAGTTGCTATGGAGTTTTACGCCTTGGTAAACTATATTTCACCTCCTCCCTTTGGAAGCTATTCTTTTCCCAAATGGACACTTTGCAGACTCCAGTCCTTCCCCCTCCTCATGTCGGCTTGCACTTCCTCAGCCCGCGCTGGTCCGCCCCTGGTTGAAGCCGCCTTTTCCCACTCGGATCTAAGCTTACCCTCTAGGACTTGCCCAATTGTTTGACCACCGACAGATGCTCTCCTGCTTTCCTCGGTTTCATTGTCCGTTTTGTTTTTGGGTTTTTTTTTGTTTTTTGTTTTTTGGTTTTTTTTAAAAAAAGATTTCTGAGTGATAGTTCCTCTATCTGAGTGCCGCAGTTAACTGTGGCACACGTCTTCTCCAAATCAATGAGAGGTGTCCGGGCTGAAAGCGTGGACAATGAGATTTTACTGAGCATGAAGCATATTACCCTCCAAACCCATCCTGACAGGCGGTGCTAAAAGCACTGAATGACTTTCTTGGAACGAGACCTTTCTGAAGGCTACTCCCTTCAGAGTATTACACAGTCCAGGAAAGATAGGCATGAAACTGAATGGGGGCACCCCAAGGCTTTGTAAACTGGGGACAGGGTATGTGTTCTTTGTCACAAGGCCCCACTGCTTCTACGGCAGGGACCAATGTTCTTTACCTTGGCAGTTGCTCCTCTCTCAACACTAGCTCCGCATTTGTTTTCACTTTGGTAGTTCCAGACTTTTTGACGGCACATGCAGCGGTGTGATTCAGCTCAGTCAGCCCCTACTGACTTCTAGCCTATCCTACAAAGGCATCGCCAGGGGTGTCCTTCTAGCACCTCTTACCACTTTGGGCATGCGGCCACAGGAGTGGGCCCCATATGCTGCACCACTGTTACATCAAAGATCCTCAAAAGCCTCTGAACTTTACTTTGTTAACCTTTACTTTTGCAAAGTTTCCTCTGACGATAGAATGTTTTACTGCGTGTAAAAGTCAACGGGCTTTCCCTTCAGCCTAACTAAAGCCTCCATTTACATTTGTACCTGCATACCAGGTTCGCCGGTTGCTTTGCCATCCTTCCTGCACCTCGGGGCCGTCCCTGTGTCCCAGCTCTTCCGGACTTTACTCAGCAGAGGCGCACTAGGGCTGGAGCCTGCGGGCAGGGAGGCAGGCAGGAAAGGCCCTGTCCGCCTCGCACCCATAATCTGTTATCCTTACTGCCGCCCGGGCAGCGGGAGTCGGCTTCCATCGCTCCCCCACGTTCCTCTCTGCTGCCACTCAGATAATGTTTTCTGTTTCGTTTCCTCTGCCTGTCTTTTGACCTTGCCTTTTCATAAGTGACTTTTCAGACAAGTTTTGCTGTTTGACTCCTCTCTGCCTTGGCCGTGGGAAATACCTGCTCCAGACCTCAGTTTCCCCCCGGAAACCACCATCCACTTCTAACCTCAACATGAACCAGGGAGAGTCACTTAATCTTGACTGGTACCCTCCGGTCCCAGCCTGCAGCTACCGGGCGCCCGTCATGCCTGGATCTGCGTGAGTCCCCGTGGCGCTGGGGAGACGGAAGGGCAGTGGAACGACACGGCGCAGCGTTTTGCAGAGTGGGGCCACGCGTGGCATCAGATGCCTGGGGCTTCACTCAGCACTTTTAAGAGGGATGTCTCCGAACAGGGCCTGGCCCATCGGCTTCAGATCCCCTTTGGCTGGGACGATGTGCATCGAGATGCTCTATGCTAATTGTGGGGTAATGCCGAGCCACTCAGCATCCCCTTTTTGGGGTACTGAGTTTTCTGGAAGAGGAGGAGTCAACATGCTGCGAAGTGGAGGGACCCCTTGCTTCCTCCCGCACCCAAAAAAAAAAAAAAAAAAAAAAAAAAAAAAAAAAGGAACGAA
>JAWWEV010000001.1:93980594-93998350 GCA_035583235.1 Hafferia zeledoni
CCCCCCCCCCCCCCCCTCCCCGCGTTCTCCCTCCCTCTCTCTTCCCTCTCTTGCCTCCTGCCACCCCCGGTTCCCTCTTGCATCATTCATCTGCAGTCTCTCCGACGGCACCGGAGGCACCCTGGTTCCTGGAGCTGCAGCTCGCAGAGACCCTCTCGCAACCCACGAACAACATCCCCCAGGCCCACTGCTCCACGACGCTGCGGGGACTTGCTTAGCGAGGAAGGCCCTTCCCGCAAGATCAGTTCCCTGCACACTCGCAGGGACACACAGAAACATGGACATGCTTGACGCTGTCCGCCCCCACGGGACTGCCCCTTCCCAATGCTCCCCACGTGTTGCTGAGAGTAGGAGGGAAGGGAAGAGCTGGAGCATACCCGGGGGAGCTGGCAGAAAGTATGCGGGATGGTGGGGCAGAAAAGGGCGGTGGGGGGGTTGTCGGTGAGTGCCCGGGAGAGGCGGGGGTATCGCGGGCAGTGGGAGAACGTCTGTGCCAGGCCCAGGAGCCCATGCCGTCCAGATAACTCACAGGCACTTGTCCAGTTCGCGTCTTTTAGCTCCGCTGTACTCAACAGCAACTCTTAGATCATCCCTTTGGTTTAGTTTTCGGCGGGAAGTGTGTATGTGTGATACTGTGCCTTTTTTTTTTAATGTTTCTTTTTCCTTTCGTGGCAGTTTACGCATTAATAAAATGCTGTAACAGCCTCAGACGTTCAGGTGACCCTGTCTGATGTCGCCTGCATGTGGCGCAGCTGGGAGGGAGGGTCCTCCCCACCCTTCCGTCCTGTCGAGAAGCATTTCGCGGGGCTTTTTATCCCGCTATGGCGCTCGGGGCTCGTTGGCTCTGATTTCTGGAGTCGTCCCTCTTTTTGTCTTCATGGACAATTTCATGTGCCCTTCTCCCCCGCTCCATTGCTCCCAGAGGCTCGGAGACATCCCATCGATGCCCCTCCGGGGCTTGTTGCGGTGCGACTCTGGCTAAAGGCGCGGAGGAGTGGAACTGGTGGGAATGGCTTTTCCCTGGGGCCCAGTGTCACTCCTGAGAGCTCAGCGAGCCACATACGGTGGAGGCGAGGGAGGAGAGGGAGAAGAAAAAAAGAAAAAAAAACACCGAAAGAAAAACTCGAAAAAAATGAGAGAGAACCGCTGGGAGAGAGCTGTGGAGTTCAGGCCAAGTTTGCAGATCAAATCTGTTATCGCTTTGTGCCTCCTGTCCTTCTGGCTCCTCTGCCGCCGCTCCTCTCCCAGGGCAGAGGGACCTTCCGCCAGAGCGCTGACTGCGGGGGTGAGGTCTGGCCCACGGGGGGCCTTGACCCCAAGCTTCCAACGCTGCACGCAGCCTAACTCTGCAGAGAAGACACCTCCGCCCCGCTCTCCTTCGCCTTACTCCCTGGATTGTCCTTCCTTTGACTGAAAATGAGATGACTTTTTGGTTTAATTCTTCCACATATGTGATTTTAATAGCTCTGTCAATCACGTTAAAGGAGGAACATTTCATACAATTTTAGATGTAATGTACTTAAACCATAAATCGCTTAAACCTATTCTTAGTTTTGCATATTCAATTATTCTCTTATATATAACTCGTATAGCAAAAAGCCTGAAGACCTAATTATTTTACTGTGCCCAAATCCAGCTCATTTGCCTAGGAAAGTTGTTTTGTTTGTATACCCAAAAGTGAAGTTTAACTGAAATTAAACCGAGCTGCCAAATCAACCAGTAAACCATGAACAGCCAAAAATTCTACCCTGCTGATGTTTCAGGGGTGTGGGATGGCTGGGTATTTTTGGTATTTTGTGTTGGGTTCTGGTTTTTTTGTTTTTGGGGGGAAGGGTTGGTTGTTTGGTTTTTTGTTTTTTGGGGGTTTTTTTGGTGGGGGTTGTACCCTCACAGAACGAACTGTATCTCTTTGAAAGGCGGTCTGAGGATATTCGAAGCTTATTTGAATATAGCTGAGATTGGTTCTGTTTAATCCCCTTTTGTTGAAAGTGCAGGTATTCCTATTATTCTAGGCATAAGGCCATTGAGCCTCTAAATTGTGAGGGTAGGAGGAAAAACTCGTTAAAAGGAGCCAATTTAGAGAGCCGAAATATTTCTCTTTTTTAAGCATTTCCACACAGTATTTATTTTGTTTGGACGCAAATAAACAGATGTTTATTTGCTTTTCTGTCTTGACCGCCTCAATCTTCCTGTAACATCAGTCGTGTTCAGCGATATAGGATCGTCTCGCTGGGATTTTTCTATTCTGCATAGTCAATAGTTTGATTTTCAGTAGCTATGACCCTTAAAGAAAAGACACGTAATAAGGTTACATTCGATGTATATGTGCCTGCATGTGCACATGTACACATATACACTTCTCTTCGGTCATGGTACTATCTCTAGTGTGCATAGATACTTACGAATACTTAGTATGCACATAAAGGAGAACACATTTCAAGAAACAGTTCAACAGGTACCCAGCTTAATCTGCATATCTAAGGGTACGGTTATTAATGTTTTAAATTACATCTAGGACTATGCTGGGCTGGAGATAACTAACACCACGGAAGGTTTCTCGCAGTTTCCTGCTTTCTGTGTTCTCTATTTGGGCTCTGAGCATTTCCAAAAGTCGCCTGCTGACTATCTGAACTTCGTTTTAATAAAGGCTCAAATAGTAAAAAAAAAAAAAACCAAAACCAAACCAACCAACCAACCAAACAAACAAAAAAAACAAACACGGGGGAAAAAAAGGTGTGCGGGATATTTTGCGTTGAAATCAACAGACAGCTTTCATGAAAATTCTGCATTCAGGTTAACGTATGAGTGATTTATACAAAATTATTAACATGACTCTTCAGAGTTATATATGTGAATTGACATGTCAGCTTTATAGGAGAAGTGCAATCTCTAACAGGGACTGAAACCTCTCCTCATTAACCAACTAAAACTTTCCCTCTCCTGCATGGATGAAGGACTTATTCACCAGCACTAAAAGATAGTTTAAGAAGTTCTACAGCCTGCTGCCACCGACGTTACAGTTATGGAAGTTATTTTTTATCCCTTTTGTTTAAACAGTTATGACTATTTTAAAAATTCAGTTTCTAAAGCAGTTTACAGCAAACTTTTAATTCTAACATACCGAAAAATATTGATCAACATCTAGAAAAAAATTAAATTTCAAAGCATTGAGCAATATTCTGCAACGAACTGACACGCATCGTTTTGCTCGACAGCTTTCGCACCAATCGCTGAAAATGGCGGGGGGGTCGGACGGGGGAGAAACGTGTGACCTTGCCGGTCCCCGCTCACCCCCCGGGATGCTCAGGAGGGATGGGGCTGCTTTAGGGGCTTGAGGTTTAGAGGTCGCTTTTCTTTTCGGGACGCGCAAAACGAAGCGCTTTCTCTTTTCATGGTGTTAATTAGAGGGGAAGTGCCGCGCTGACCGGTGCCTTCTCGTTTCCCGGGGAGGTGGGTGCCCCTCTGGGCCGGCAGGAACTCCCGGCCGAGCGGGGGCCCGAGGCGAGCAGGGGCGGGCAGCACCCGATCACCCCCCAGGGGGAAAGTCACGGCCTCGGCAAGGTCCAGATCATCAGCCCAGCCATAAAGTTCGCAAAATATTCACGGCTAGAAGAGTAACGCAGTAAGCCGCTTTCCCTTGCAGTAGGGAACAAGTATTAAAACAAATCTACCTTCATGCTCCCTGATTTGCACGGGTTAGGGAACACCGACATTTACTGCAGATTGCACTCCGTTCTGTTTGCCGCTGCTGTTTAATCCTTCTCCCCAAAATCTAGGTTTTACCGTGGTAAACACTACTACGTTCTCCGGGTAGTTTTTGTTTGTTTGTTTTTAAAAGCCAGGTGACTTTTCCCGCTTTGAAATTTATTTAACTCAAATAAAATAAAATAAAATAAAATTTAAAAAAAAAGAGAGAGAGAAGAACGCATCCTTAAGATGTCTGTTTAGCAGAAAGGCTTTTTAGTAAACTATATACAAAATCTGAATTCCCTCGTAACGCCAAAATAAAAACTATTTCACAATGCATTTACAAGAAGTTATACAAAAAGAAAACAAAACCAAAAGAAAACAAACAAACAAAAATATCTTGATACAATAAAATTTTGCAGCCCTCAGGAAAAAAATGCAGGTCCTAAAAGAAAAAAAAGTTTTATAAATAAACAAACAGGTAACAAAAAAACCGCCCAAACCAACAAAATGTCGAGAATATCTACAAAAACTTTTAAGCGTTCTTTTGGATTTGCCTTAGTACATGAATAATAAACGAGAACTGTTTCCTCATCAACTTCGAGTTAATTAGTCAATAAAAAGCTTTCGCAAGAAGCGATCCATGACTGAAATCGTAGCTGTTGCGCGCAGTAAAAAAGTTGGCATCGCCTATAACTTTCTGTGGTTATTATTGGCATTTTTTTTTCTTTTTGACGTCGCTTACCCCCCTTTCTCCTTCTTTCTTTCTTTCTTTCTTTCTTGCTTATTTTCTCTTTCTCCTCTTTTGCAAATAAACGCTCTATGTCTCTTGGGTGAATGATAAATACTGTACAAAATGTCTCTATAAAACACAGAAGTTCAGTCTAAAACTAGTTCCATAAACTAGTCCTTCTAAGGAAAAAGAAAGGTAAGTAAAGCAACCGTTACCTCTTTTCTCTCTCGTTATTATTATTATTATTTATTATTATTATTACAAGAACATCAAAACATTTCTGTACAAAAAGGAGGAAAGAAAGAAAAAAAAGAGAGAGGTGGGGGAGGGCGGGAGGGAAGGGGCGAGAGGCAAAAGTAAGAGGAGGGAACCTGGGAGCAGGGCAGGAGCGGCGCGGGGCCGGGACGCGGGCGGACGGCCGGGGCTGAGCGTGCGATGACAGCGGCGGGACGCGCAGTCCAGCGGGACGGCCCGGGGCCGGTGGCCGACCCGGTGCCCGCACCCGAGCCTGCCTCCGCCGCTCCGGGGCCAGCGGGGGTTCAGATATGCGTCAAGGGGACGGTGCCGTTCACTCCCGTGCTGGCGCTCTGATAGTGCTGGGGCAGGGAGTGGAGCCGGCTCTGGGCGGCAGCGGCCGCCGGATCACCGCCTTCCCCGGCTGGTAAGTACATGCTGATCATCTCCCGCAGGTCCCCGGGGCACGGGGCCCGCGAGTGCGAGGTGACGGGCGGGCTCACGCTGGGCTCCGACTTCACCAGCGAGCCCAGGGCGCCCAGCGCTCCCGAGGAGGCGGCCGCCGCCGCCGCCGCTGCCGCCGCTGCCGCCGCCGAGTTCTGGTGGGGCTGGGAGCCGTACGGCAGGGCGCCGTAGCCCGAGGGCGAGGCGCTCATGTAGCCCTGCGAGTTGGAAATGGGGCTGTACTGCAGGGCGCCCATGTCGTAGCGATGCATGGGCTGCGGGTTATGTGGATGGTGCGGGTGATGGGGGTGCGGGTGGTGAGGATGCCCCCCGCTGCCCGGGTGCTGGCTGTAGGCAAGCTGCGCCTCCTGCATCATCGCCGCCGCCGCCGCCGCCGCCGCCACCGAGCCCGGGTAGGCTCCGTTGGCCCAGCCGTTCATGTGTGCGTAGCCGCCGCTGGCCGTGCCGCCGGGGCTCTCCAGCCGCTGCCCGACGCCGCCCGGGCTGACGCCGACGCCCATGCCCACGCCGACACCGGCCGGGCCTCCGCCGGCCGAGCCAGCGCTCAGCAGCCCCCCGGCTAGCGAGTACTTGTCCTTCTTGAGCAGGGTCTTGGTCTTCCGCCGGGGCCGGTATTTATAATCCGGGTGCTCCTTCATGTGCAGCGCCCGCAGCCGCTTCGC
This sequence comes from Hafferia zeledoni, assembly GCA_035583235.1. Classification (NCBI taxonomy): domain Eukaryota; kingdom Metazoa; phylum Chordata; class Aves; order Passeriformes; family Thamnophilidae; genus Hafferia; species Hafferia zeledoni. Next base: position 93,986,376 of record JAWWEV010000001.1, read on the forward strand.
CTCGTCGATGAACGGTCTCTTCTCGGCCTCCGACATGACTTTCCACTCGGCCCCCAGGCGTTTGCTGATCTCCGAGTTGTGCATTTTGGGGTTCTCCTGGGCCATCTTCCGCCGCTGGCCCCGCGACCACACCATGAAAGCGTTCATGGGTCTCTTGACCCTGTCCTGGTTCGCTTTGTTCCCCCCTCCGCCGCCGCCACCGCCTCCTCCGCCGCCTCCCGCTCCGGTCTGCCCCGAGAGGTTCGTGGGGGCCTGGGCTCCGCCGGGGGAGTGCAAGTCCGTCTCCATCATCATGCTGTACATTCAAGTAGCTTTTTTATTTTCCACCGGTGCCAGACGTGAAAAATGGATCAAACATAGAGGAGCCCAGGAGGACGGGGAGCGAGCGAGGTGAAACCCGTTCGTATCTAGGTAGCGACCGCCGTGGAAAGGAAAAAAAAAAAAAAAAAAGAAAAAAGAAAGGGAAAAAAAAAAAAGAGGAGGAGAAGAAAACCGAGAGGCGGACGATCGGCGACCCCACCGGCGAAAAAGTTTTTCCCTTTGGCAAATCACTTTCGGGCTCGGCGGCGACGGGTGTTCGAACTGCTCAAACAGGTGCACGGCAAACTTGCTGCTTCACTTGGCGCGGCGGGAGGAGTGTGCGGAGCCGTCGGCAGTGTCCTCCGCTCGCCGGCGCTTCCCGGTAGACGCGCGCACACCCCTCCGCTCCCGCTCTTATCCTTAACGGAGCTATTTTTTTTTTGTTCTTTGCTGCTAACTTGGAGAGAGAGAGGGAGGGAGGGGAGGGAGGGAGCGTGTGTGACTTGCATCCGCTGATCGCAGGTGAACGGAGCAGAAGAGAGGAGAACCCACCGCCACGCGAAAAGGAGGCGAAAAAAAAAGTATTTAAACGTTAACTGAAAAAAAAAAAAAAAAAGCGGGAGGAGGATCAGGGGAGGGAGGGGGTGGAGGAAGGAGCCCAACCAAAACACGCGCCGAGCCCGGCGGCCGGGGCGCGGCGGCACAGTAATTTGCTGGCGGTGGTCTCCCTCCCGCGGCCCGGGCGGGACGGGCCAGGAAGGGGCCGGGAAGGGGCCGGGAGAGGAGGAGGAGCCGCCGGGCGCGCGGACGAGCGCAGCCGCAGCCATTCGGCGCGCGCGGAGCCCGCCTTAAATCGCCTGTCGGCGGCCAATGGGAAAGCGCTGGCGGGCGGTGATTTGCATATGGCGCGCGCGGAGCGGTGACGTGCGGTGGGGCGCGCCGGGGGTGGAGGGGGCGCGCCCCTCCCCGCGGCCCCGACGGCGCCCCCGGGGAGGGGACACAGCACCCACCCACCCACCCACCCACACACACACCCAGCGCCGGCCGGCCTGCCCACCCCGCCGAGCACCGCCGCGGGGAGCCCGGCTGCCTCGGCCCAACCCTCCCCACAGGGCGCCATCCGCGCTTAGGCGGCCGTCGAGCAGTACTGAGCGGGGCTGAGGCACCCCAGGGTGTCCGCCCCGCTAGCGCACCGCTGTGAGTGGCACCTAAACCCGCCTCTTCCCCGGGATTTCGTTCTGGAGATTTCTCCAGAGCCCCCTAAGACGTCGCTCCTAGACGTTAAAACTGCTCCCAGGCCTAGGCCCAGGCATGAGGCAGAGGCCAGATGGAGTCATTATTCACTTAGTCCCCGGAGATCTTACCTGCGACTGAAGAAGGTACATGGAAACATGTTATATTTACATAATATGCTAAGTACAGATATATGACTTTTTTCCCCCTCGGGAATATTAAAAGACTATCTTTGTGCCCTGTCTGTCCTGTGAGCGTATAGTTGTTTTGTAGAGGGGAGAAAATGGTCCATATGGAAATTCATGCTGCAATCTTTAATTGTTGCACAAATGCCCATACACGTATGAACTGCCACCCCCATCATCTTTCGCCAGGTGGAGAAAGGGACACACACATCCCTGCTCTTTTCATGGTCCGTGAGTGTAAATTTTCCTGACCGTAGGGGCTATCCAAGGCTGGAATCACGCCACAGCTCCCCCAGTGACTGTTGTTACCACCAGAAGAAGTTTTCTGCAGGAGGAGTATGCACCATGCACAAAGCACCATCGTTAGGCACTGGGGTAGGATTAGGCTTTTTTCCCCCCATTTCCAATGGCTCGTCATGAAATAGTGATCTCATCATGATAATCTGTGTTTTTTCTGGGGAGAGGAAAGCGCCTCTCCATTTCTGACAGCCAAAGGCTTGGCCTGCTTCTGGGCTCCTTGAGCTCAGCCTGAGTGGTGCCATTAGCTCGGGTGGGGATGCTTTTGGCAGCCCTAAAGGTGCAAAGAGAGGAGGGGAGGCAGTGTAGGATTGGACGCATGTTTCTCCACCTGGTATTTTCCCAAGTTGCCACATCTGCTGCAGCGAAACAAGTGAGGCCACTGTGATTGCTAAATTATGTTTTAAAAATATAATTGGTTGGGTAGGAGGGGAGGGGAGAGAAGGTTACTGCAAAATAGCATGCTTCCACCTTGATGGCCAAATGAGGATATTAGGACTAAATATTGTGGCTTGCACATTATCCATCCACCAAAGGCCCTAGTGGTATTTCCCCCTGAAATTGGATATAAAGGTACCTAAAGGTCTCCTAACAAATAAATGTGTCTAATATCTGTGGGGCAAACTTTTCTGGATGAGTCCTGTGCATCCTGCTAGCTGGAAGACCCCGTGGGAACATACGCTTATCCATGGGAACTGGAGATACACACCTGCTTCCCCACCCCCTCACAAGCAGAGAAACAGCAGAGGAGGCTGATCCTGTCCTTCCCTTCTCTGGTTCAGGGGCAGCTGCTCATCTGCCACCTCCCGGGGCTGTCCACCTCCTCGGCTTTTTGGCGGTGTGGGGTTTCCCCCTCTTTGCTCCCACTCCTGACAAATAAACACAGAGCACTCCTTTCTTCCCCTAGAAGCAGCCAAACTAGCACGAACATGGTCTTTTGTGGGGAAAAACGTGGATAGGGAGCAAGGAGTGAGGATACACTGCTGCCATGAGCACTCTTGCATCTGGTCCAGGTGCACCCCACTTTCTGGAGGCCGAAGGCTGTCCATCGACTGAACGGGAGGTGGGGGGTTAAGAGGTTGTAAAAAACAGCTCGAGGAGGCAGGCAGGGGCTTTTCTTCCGTGGTAAAGGTAGTGCAGATCCCGATTTGAGGGACAAGGAACGAGGTCAAGCACTTTTGCGAGTGTCGTTTGACAGGGGAGAAAAGCCAAGAGAGGTCTGCAGGGCTGGGGTAGTGTAGCTGGAGGCTGTGCCCAGAGATGGGAGGTCCTTGGGCTTTCCCCAGAGGAAAGTGGGTTGCCAAGAACCAGGAGTAGTGTGGTGAAGGGAATAGCGGGAAGCGGCCGCGGGGAGCGGGTGTGCTGGATGAACGGTGCAGGGAAGCCTGAGGGGAGACGAGGAGTAGATCCTCACTGGGAGAAGAACTGGGGAGAGCTGAAAGTCCATCAGCAGCCTTGGCCTCCGCCTGGGCCCGCAGAGAGGACAGGGGCCGGCAGCAGAGACAGGTGCCTCCTCCAGCCACCGTTCCCCCACCCACCCCCGCGCTGTGTGGCGGGCGGCGCCTCCCCCAACTCCCGGCCCCTCGGGGAGGGAGTCGCCCGCCGTGAGAGCGGTCGACGCTGTGTTCTCTTGTGCCCCCGCGGGCGAGAAGGGGGCAAAGGGGCGGTGGGGCAGAACCGGGCATCCCGGAGCAGGCGGCGATCGCCGTCTGCTGGCTGCCGCCGTGCCTCCCTCACCTTGGGTCGGGGCCGGCGAGCGCCAGCCCGCGCCGGGGCGATGCCATGGGGAGATGCTCAAGAGAGATGCTGGCTGATCTCTCGCCAGCCCTATCTGAATCGCGGGGCAGGGAGATGCGGGGATCGCTCTTAGCTCCTGTGGTACTTCACTGCAAAAGCCGCTGGCCAGAACGAAATGCAAAGCACTCCTTTGCTCCTGGGGTGCTGTTACGTGGGCCAAAGCGAACAACCGTGAAGGAGCAGCAAGGACAGGCAGGGAGAGAGAGCAAGCCCTTTCCTGGGCTCGATAACTTGGAGACTCGTGGATCACGGCTTTCAGCACGACCTGCTACCCAGTCGAGACGGGATGGAGGAAAAAGGGCGCCTGAATAAAGTCTCGCTTTCTTTTCCAGTATTAACAACTGTTCCGTGCGATCCTACAACCCCAGTCCCAAATCAGCTACGGGCTCTCTCTGTGTTTTGTTGTCTTTTCCCAGCTTGCTGGGTAAAAGCGTATGGAGAATCTCTGGAGCTTTCGAGTAGGGGCTCACCCTGTGAACGGTACTCACACATATAATTCAAATTTCACAGCTGACCTGCTCTGAAAACCTCAATCAGCTTCTAATTGAAGGGAAAACAAAATATTGCTTCCCTACAGCAGAGCTAACGATTTAATCATTATATCAGACATTATAGCTTTTAATTAGGCTAATGCTGATACTGTATGGAAAGAGATAATTCAACACAGTTCTTGATGAATTCTGTAATTGGGTTAACGGTGGAGCAGTTGGGGGAAGAAACGTAAATATTCAAGCTGCGTCTATAGCCACCAGGTTTATGAATGAAAGGGAAGGGGGGAAAAGAAAAGGGAGGGGAAGGAAAGGGCTAAAATTCCCTGACGAGGAATGTTCTCCCCTTCGCCTAGGAGAGCCGTGCCAACCAACTGGAAGAGTGACGAGGGTAAGGGCTGTCCTGCCACCGCCTCGGCGCGCCCCGCACCCGGTAGCCAGTTCCAGACAACTCGGACTGTCGCGACACCTGCGCGACGGAAGTGGCGGCCCCACTGCGGGACCTCGCTGCGGACCCCTGGAGCGGCCTGGGAAGGCGTCGGCTTGGCTCCCAGGTCGCTTTCCCTGTACCTCCACCCCAACACAAGGGTCGTCCACCTCCGCACTGGAAGTACGGGGAGGGGGCAACCTGGGCCACCAGCACTGAGACTGCCCTGCGGGGATGCCCCAGGGTGAAGTGGGGAGGCACGGTGGGGGACCACTGAGGATGGTACGGGACAAGGCCGAAGGTTTCTGAAGTCCTAATGAGAGCAGGCAGGTGCTCTTCGCGCCCGGGGCCGGCGAGGCTCAACTGCCGGGAACCGCCCGCCCTGCGTGGCGCGGGGGCTGAGCAGGGGGCGAGACATGGAGCCAGCCTTTTCTGGGCAAAATCAAAGCGTCCGGAAAGCAGGCGGCTGTTCCATGTAGTTACTTTCATTTATTTATTTATTGCGCGAGATAGAAAGGCGGCTGGAGCCATTTTTCTAAAGGAATTCTGCATCACCACTCCCTCCCCAGTGTCGATAAATTGCTCTTTTCCAGAGAGTTTGTCTGTCCCAGCTTTTCTGTCTTCACTCCTTCCTTTATAGTTTTCACTGGCTTTAAAAATGAGCTTTATATTTTCTCTGCGCCTAAAAGAAGTAGTATCGATCTGTCTGCAAGTTTGATCTACGCAGCAGCCGGCGGCCGCCCCAAAGTGGCAGCGGGTCCCGGCGGGCAGGTGGGCCGGGGGGTGTCACCTCCCAGCTCAGCTCCAGGGATAGACACTGCACGGGGAACGGCGAGACACACCTAGGTGAGACGACGGGATGGTCAGTCGGCGCCTAAGCAGAGAGTTGCTTCCCCTCTCCTCTCCCCGCCAGGACATACTGCGGTGCCCCCCCGCCTTGGAACGGCCCCAATACTTCGCCCGATGGGAGTTCCGAATCGGTAGAAAAAGCAGAATCGTGACTTTACGAAATTTTGCCAGCAGGAGCATTTTCTAACATGTTTGTTTATGCTACGCATTAGCTCGACTTCCAGCACAATATTGTTCCGGAAGAGGAATATCCTGTATTGTGAACTATCCTTGTCTTATTTTGTCAGTAATTACAGTAAAATTAAACGGGTCATTGATAACATTCCAATGACACAACTCCCTGTAATTAACAAGCTGAATACACCTTTTTACATTGCAGAAAAGTTGTAATTTTCAAGTCTGTTCAGATTTTTTTAAAATTATTATTACTAAGGCACACGCCAGGAATACGTGCTGATCAGATGGCATAGCATCTCGCGGGAGATGAGGGTTTGCACTGTCCTATGGATTTGGGATTTCTACCTAAAAAGATAGCCACACCCTTTGCCTTTTACAATCGAGTTATCAAGTGGCCCTGTAGACAAAAAAAACCCTCAAAACAAAACCAACCAACCAAGCACACACACAAAATAGTACCCAGTAATTTACTTTCCAACAAAAGGAAAATATTTTAAAAGCATAGTTCTGTAACTGTGAACTCTTAAAGGAAAAGGAAGAGCTGCGGGGAGGTAGAGTCTGTCGGACCTAGCATGGCACGGCAAGTTAGTACGAAATTAATCTTTAAAACTGTGCTGCTGAAATGTCAGTCAAGCAAAAAAATAATTCACAAGCCCAAGCGCGGCATGCCATTTCCAGCAGGGCAGCCTGGCTGGTTATGTCTGTGGCGCGTTGCTCAGAACACCATAAAGGTAATATTTCTGGTTTACATCCTCGTCAGTTATCCTTAAATTGCAAAGGCATCATTCAGGGCAAGTCAGAATGAATTTGCGTGAAAAATAAAAGGGGGAAGAAATAATGTAGAAGCTTCTTTCTTGCAGGCCATCCTGTTGTTGCAAATTAGATTAGCTACACAGGCTTCAATATAAACATGACATGAGGTTCACAGGAGAGCGAAAGTATCATCCACTCCAATCTCTCCTTTCATTGAAACACCCCACACAAATTACATCTTCTCGTTTAATAGACTTTTCAATGAGATTAAAACATCACTTTGACACGATTTCAAACCTTTTCGGTCTCTCATCCAGTGCTTACTTCAGAAAACAGCAAACAAGGGGGGAAACTAGGAACATCTAAATAATCTCTGGTCTGGAAATTATAAGTACCCAGAGAAAATACATGATCCTCTTCCTCCATCCAGTGCAGCATTCTGGCCACAGGAAGGTGGATAATGAACCCCAGAGATGCGAGAAGAAAAACCCTTTTGCCTTCCCACCATCAGGAGATCCCGATTACTTGGCCGTAGTCGGGATCCCGTGTTTATTTGCCTTTTGGAAAAGGTGTGTTTTTCGCAGATCTGTTTTTCACCAAATCACTGATACTTCACATTCCCGTTACACGGATTCCCTGGTAGTCAGTCACCTTAAGGCGGGGAAAGGAAAAAGGCTACTGACGCCTTTAGCAGATACATAATTTACAGCAAAGACGGGCAAACCTGAAAAAGGTGCTGGGGCGGGGGGTGGAGTGGGGAGGGCAGGTTGTTCATAGACTGTCCTATTTTAGGAGTAACGCTGCTTGCAACTATCTAGGGCTACAGTTTAGCTGCACCCACAGCCTGACCCGGCCCGCAGCTGGTGCAGGGCAGCAGCCCCCCCACCCCCCCGGCTGTACCCCTCCTCCCCGGGAGGGAAGTGCAGCCCGCATGGGAGGTCCGTTTCCCGAGGTGGATGTGTCAATTTTTGCCACAGGGTCTGCGCAACCGGGCGGCCCACCGCGGGCAGGGGATGACGGCAGTCCCCTGGGCCCTGAGCGGCTGCTCTGCCCCTCCGCGGGGTCGGGACCCGGAGCGGCGGACGGAGACGGGGCACGCTGAGACGCTGGTGCAGCCTGGCTTGGTGGGAAGAAACGGAGCTCGGCATCTTACTGCCTGCTTAATACTGTACTTTTGAGGACAATTTGCAACCACCTTTCCTACCTCCATCCATCCATCCATCCATCCATCCATCCATCTACTCACTCCCACCTTAACAAAGAGGCTTTCAAACCATAACCTTTTATGGCAGCCCGCGGGAATCAATGCGATAAAACGGGTTTTTAATGGGTTAATTGACTGAAGCCGCTATCATGTTTAAACACCTGTTTCTGAAAAGAGATTCAGCCAAAACCCGTCCCCTCCCTGATCGATAGATGTACAACCTTGCTCCATTGCCTGTTGATCGACCCCAAATACCACCGTCAAATATGAGAGGAAAAATCCCTTTCACCTTTTTAACATCCCTATACTTTACAGCAACTGTGAGAAGCTCTACAGACACTTCGGAGCTGGGGAGAGAGGGTGAGAGCCTGGGTCCGACCACTCTAAGTAGCCCTAACCCCCAGAGTTCCTTCTTCGCCGGGACCTGACTTCGTGAAGCTCGGCACAAACTCCCTGACGAGAGGTCCCGACAGCTGTCACCTTCACAGGGGACCAGATCCGAGATCCCCGTTCCCTGGGAAGACGGAGCAGGGCTCAGCCCGGCCGCATTGGCAGTGCTGGGAAGCCCATGTGAATGCTCGTTCCGAGGGGCAGAGATTAAGCAGGCATTAGTCGTAAAAGCTGAGGGCTGCTCTGCCTATTTATTTCCTCTTTTTTTTTGGCAGTATTAATACAGACAAGCCCGCTGGTCAGTCACAGCAAAATTGATTCTTTGCCCAAGACACCTTTCACTAAATGGCACCCGAGCACGGACATGTTAATTTTTGAACATGTAACCGGAGCGGGCGCTGCGCTCTCTGGAGGCAGCGCCGCCGCCCCCGGCGCCCTCTCCGCCCCAGCCCGCCTGCAGCCCCCGGTCCCGGCAGCCGCTTCCATCCTCCTCCTCACAACCCACTGAGGCGTCTTCCCCAGAAGGCGGAGTGGGGGGCAGCCCAAAACACTGTCACTCTCTCCCCCCCCCAAATCCATGTCACAGCCGATAACCCAGTGACTGCAATCGGCTCTTCCCTCCATGCAGCAAAAGTAACTTGGAAGCCCTCCCCTCGCCGGCTTTCCCTCCTCCATTCCCAAGAAAGGGTGAAGACCCCCTCAAAAGTTAGAGGCACACTTACAGTTGCTCTTCCAGCTCCAGCCTCCTCCCAATATATCATCTGAAGGGACAGCCTTATTATTATTACTTTTTTAGTTTCGTTGGTTTTTTTTTTTTTTTTTTTCTCTGCTCTAGCCTAGCTTACACCTTCCTCCGACCGTGCCCGTGGGTGCAGGGCAGCGCGACATGGAGCCGACGGTCTCCTCCTCGCCCCTCGCCCAGCCGCAGCTCCCAGGCGGCTGTGCCCGAGCCACGAGTGCCCGGCGACACACGCACACTCACCATTCGCGCTCTCTCGCTCACTCGCTCTCTCTCTCCCCCTCACACACACACGCGCAACACACACACACACTGCACGGGAGAGGGGGAGAGAGGGAGAGCGGGAGAGAGAGAAGAAAAAGAAATTTATTATTGATAGAAAAGACTTTAAAGACAATTTCAAGTTATTGTTTCGATCTGGAGAGAAAAGAAAAAAAAAGGGGTGGAAAAAAGAAAGAGGGGCTTTTCTCCCCACCCCAACATAATGAAACGCCTTTTGTGTGGCACCGAACAATACCAAACAAGTATTCTAATAAATAGCCACTTTTTGTTCCGTCGCGGCAGTGAATAGAATTGAGCAGTTGGTTTGAGAGCAGCTGGAGCGCCGCGCCGAGCAGGGAGGTGGAGCTCGGAGCCTTCCTCCTCTTCCCCTTTACCTCTCTCACACGCACTTTCTCCTCCAACCTTGTATTTCTGCCTCCCCGCTCCTGCTGGGCCACTCTCCCCTGCCCCTTTCTCCGGGTGAGATGTCTCCGGGAAAGCAAGAGCCACCCCTGGATGTTGCTTCCCCAACCTGTGCGGTGCCGTGGGGCTCCCCGCGCCTCCGCCCATCCCTCCCCACGTCCGCCTCGGTCTCCCTGAGCCCCCGCTCCTGCCCTCCCCGCCGTGTCCTGACAGTTCCCGGCTGTCCAGGGACGGCGTTTCCGTGGTCCCCCGCCGTACCCTGCCTCCGGCAGCTCTGAACGGCGGAGGCTCCGAACCCGGCCAGACTCTCCTTTGTTGGCCATAAACTTGGATTTCACATGGAGGCTCACAGCCTCCCTCCGTCCTCTCGCTCCCCCTCTCCCGGCCTTCCCTCACTTTTCCTGGGATGGAGTCGGGCTTTGTCAGCCCCTCCGTCTCCGCACGGGATCGCTGCGGAGGGTCTGCACCTCCTCCGCCCTGTACCACTCTCTGCGATCACCTCCCCTTTCCTAGACAGAGCCGTTGGTTTTCTTCCTGCATTTCCCCCCCTCCTTGAAATACTCTTTTCCAGGGTCTTTCTGCCAGCATGACAACGGTTCTAGGAAAGAAAGTCGATAGAGGTTATTAAAATTAACACAAATCAGCCAAAGATTTTCAGGTAAAGCTGAGAGTGTCCCGGTTTCCGTTTTGCTCCGGCCGTGCGGGTGTTTGACTGTTCATCTGTGCCGGGGATGCGCAGCGGGTAGAGAGGGAGGAGGCGGACGGAGGGGATGGCTTTGCCCACCGGTAGAGCCGACTGTAGCGTTCAGGCGGATCGTGGCTGCCTGTACGCTGCTGGGGAACCAACTGCGCCGGGGCCAGAGCGCTGGGAACGAACACCGGGGGGCAGCCCCCTTCCTATGGCTGGACTGCCTTCTTCTTTTATTGGGGGTGATCTAGTCCTCATTAAAAAAAATAAACTAATGCATTCCCCCACTGCCAACAGTAACCTCTCATCTTCTTGCCAGCCGGAGCCCTGCTTATCACGCAAAAGCTGCGAGAAGCACCCGAGGTTCAAATAAACCCCAGCAATTTCTGTGAAGACTCCTTAGCATGCAGGGATTACCTCGTCAGCTATTTTGAGTTGTTCAGTCACATACAATCATTATATATGTTGGAATAAAAAGCAGAATGCTTTCAAGTTTAAACCATCGTTGCTCTTTACGGACTCGTATTGGCGCCTGAAGGGGAACCAGGGGAACGGACGTGAATGTATTAACGACCTAAACTGAATGTTACATCCTCATCCGTGGGGCTAGAAGTGGGGGAGACCTCGTCCGAGGTGCATAGCTCGCCCTCCACTAGCGCCATCCCTTGCACGTCCTTCCAGAGCTGCCCAGAGGGACCCCTGGAGATGGGTGCAGGAAGGCGGGGAGGGGGTGTGTGTGAGGGGGGGAGGGGGGTCGCCGCGGGGTGCAGGGATGCCCTCAGTGTCCCCTCCCCTGAGCCCGTCCCTTTCCCTGGGGGAGTCTCGCTGTGCGCCGTGCCTGGGTGCGTACCTCTGTCCGCACGGCAAATTCCCCTCCCTTCTTTTTATCCCCCACCCTCCCCTTTCTTTTAAGTGGATTTTTGCTCTCACTTCAATAACACGTCGGCTCTAATTAGCTGCAATATTAAGAAACGCTGCTAAATGACAGTTTTATCGGGTTTGTGCAGATAGGAGGAACGCGGGGACCCAGCGAAATACCCACCCAATGCGTTCGCCGCTGGATCCCCGCCAGCAACCACAGCTCGCTCTTTTTATATGGAAAAATGGCAACATTTTGGAAAGCAGCTTTAAAACTTTGACTTATATTTTACATGCTAAATAACGGGGAGAATGGCGACAACGTTACAGAAAGCTTCAACCCTGCAAATATTTGAATGGGGCTTTTTTGTAAAGTAGAGCAGCTGTCAGTCAGCTGTCTTTGACAGCCTGCCACAATTTTGTCATTTAATAGTGGGTGTTAGGCTAAGTGCAAAACACTCTGGCAAACAGATGTCAAACCTACATCTCATATAAATGGGGGTTGTAAAATTGAGTTTTAACCCACATATAGGGTTTTAAAAAGCGGTGCCAGTGTGTAAACTGTATACAAAATACAGATAGTGACAATCTCCCGTGTGGGTTTGTTATTTAAAATAGGCTTATTTAGAAATCTGACCTCTAAATTATGCTAAATCTTTCTACATTTCAAACAGTGGAATATAAGAACAGCGCTTCGGAAAGTTGAAATTAAGGACAAATAAGATGGCTTGTTGAAAGGGGCTGATTGCCGTGTGTACTGAGAAACCAAGGCTCATTCAACTCACTGTCGCTCTTCCAAATCCGAATGGAGGGAAGGAAGGGAGGAAGGGAGGACGGGAGGAAGGGAGGAAGGGAGGAAGGGAGGAAGGAAGGAAGGAAGGAAGGAAGGAAGGAAGGAAGGAAGGA
>JAWWEV010000001.1:93998411-94037166 GCA_035583235.1 Hafferia zeledoni
AGGAAGGCAGGAAGGCAGGAAGGAAGGAAGGAAGGAAGGAAGGAAGGAAGGAAGGAAGGAAGGAAGGAAGGAAGGAAAAGAAGGGCTTGGCGGGTTCTGAGTTTTCAGGGGCTTTTTTTTAACGCAGGAGTCGAGAGGCTTGTTTTAGAAGAAGGCGGCAGGTGAAGGAAAGACCACAAACGCAACAAGCAGGCAGCTGCACAACCACAGACTCCATCGGGTGAACGACGGCCCATGCAAGGAGGTGGCCAGACCTGCTGCAAAGGGTGGCAGGCACCCGCCTAGGACATGGCAAGAGTGGTATGCAGGAAGAAATATTAGTCAATGTTAATTTCTTCCGAAGTTACTATTTGAAACACGAGCTGCTTTTCATTTTGAACTCGCATTTCCAAGACTCGTATGTTCTCTGAGATGTGGTTTTCCCCTGTATTTCGAGGGATCTCCCTGACAAATTTCCTTTGAACATTTAAAAAATGTCATCTATATTTACACCAAAAATTGTTCGTTGCCTCAGTTGGTTAGAACGAAGTAAGAAGAGCAAAGATGAAAATTCACGAGAGATATATGGATTATACCAAATTCCCCAGGATAAGTCTGCACCCATATTATCGTTTTGGAATCTAGACATGTAGCTTCCCAGGCAAGTCGATATGAGGGGATTAAATGAAACATTTAATTGAAAAGAATTGTTCATATTAATAATTAACCAGTTTAAATACACGCTCAGCTGATTTCCTTGTCGACTACTCAGTTGCAATATTTCTATGGTCCTAACTGATGTTAAATGAGTAGAAGAATGCACATAGGATGGTTATTGATCATATGCAGTTACTGCTGTTTACCTTTAAAATCCATTTGAACCGAACTCTCCACGCTCGTCTCCAAACCCTCAAAGCTCTGCTGCTTGTGACAGCGTTTTTTCCTTTGCAGCTTTTTGTTTGTTTGCTGTTTTGCGGGGGCTTTAGACACTTACTTTTGCAGAACGATGATGAATGCCCGAGACTGGCTAATCCTGCCCTAGGTGTTCAGAAAGCATGGGGGATGGGGGTGCCCGCAGCCGCGCACCCGGCGGGAGGTTCCCCCGCTCCGTGGGCGGGGGGCAGCGGCCCCGGCCGCAACTCCGGGGCTACAGATCTGAGTCCCGGGCTCTCGGAGAGGGTCTCGGAGCCTTCCCCATCCCTCACCAGGGCTCGTTGGTCAGTACAACAGATAGTCTCCTTTCGGGTCTGACCTGAAAGTTGCAGCTACAGAAACCCCAGATTTTAAAAAATGTATTTAAAAAAGCCCAGCGTTTCGCCTAGAGGGCTCCAGGCTGAGGGTACTGGATACTCCTCGGGTCCCAAGCACCAGCCCCGAGACCACTCACGTCTCTTCCATGCCTTGGCAACGCCAACTACAGTCTAGCATCGGGTAACATCGTCGAAGAAGAAGTCAGGTCTTCTTTGGAATAATTGCCTCCAAGTTGTTTTAAGTCAATTGTAGCTGCAACTTTGATGGGCAGCGAGGCTGGTTCTGTGGCCAGTCCCTGGCTCTAGAGAGGAGCCGTTGTCTGTTTTTATTCAATTTCCTCACACAGAAAAATGCCTGTATCTAGCCCTTTGCCTGCTAAGAAAGGCTATGGTAGAACGTGACCCTTATTTTCAAACAAGTAACTGACCAACAAATCTGGAAATATCCCTGATAGATACTGAAAATCTCTTGCCACCTAAAAATGGACATTCTGTTACCTCTAATGTGCTTGTCTTTTTAACAATATATTTGCACAATTGTTGCTTTCCATCATAGACATAGCTGTCCTCTTTTCAGCATTCTGCCATAAAACAGTTCCAAACCTCAGAAGTCAGAACATAAATGACATAGCTAAACATTTTTTCCTTAAACATAGCAGTTTTATCAAGTCTTGAAATTAAGTCCAGTGATAACTTGCCTGTCCTACAATTGCTCTGAAATACAGATCTGCATCCTCTGCAACTGCAGCATCATAACAAATCCAAGCAACCAACTCATATTTATTCCCCTACTTCAAATGCTAATACTAACATGTTTTCAAGGTGGAAATATCATGCCACAAATTCAAACGATAGAGATGGGAAATGACTAAAATAACATAGGAAATGTAAACAAAGATGGTTATGATTCTAGGTTTTAAGGATTAAAAGCTGTTTGTGTTGTAGATAGGAAAAACAAAGTTCGTCCAAATTTTGTCTTCTTTGGTTCCAGGGACTGTGGCCTAATCCATACTGGAGTGCAATCAGAGGGAAGCTACAAGTCCTGTAATCTAAAGGTTGCAAGCTATAAAATCAACAGCGAAAATCTACTTGTATTGGTGCACAGAACTCAGTATTTACAGTGTTTGTGATGATTCTCTCATTTCATTTTATAGTAGCAGATAGTAATGGAATTGTTTCCTTACTGTTCCTTAGTGTTTTGTGGCTTTGTTTTTGGTGGTTTTTTTGATTGTTTCTTTTGGGTTTGTTTGGGGTGGTTTTTGGTGGTTTCTTTTTAGTCTTACATTTGTTTACCCTTTCAATAGGTTCTAAAGTCTGAACCACCATTCAAGTGCAGAATATACATTCCAAGACTGAAGTGCAAAACAGTTTTTCAAATGGCTTGTGAATACAAAGTATGGGGTTCAGATTAGGTCATCCCACTGCAATGTGATCCAGTCATTTGAGGAAATCATCAAAGTTGAAGATAGTGCTGTAAAATGGAGCATGGTTTAGCATCAGGCATTAAAGAGACTGACAAACTAACACTCCTCATTGAAGAGTGAAACATTTAGAGACTGTGTCATCACTGTCATGAGCCCACCAGAATGTGTTATGGCTTTAAGAAATCAGTGTCTCTCTGACTGTCCAAGCACATGTACTAAAAGATCTAATTTTTACTGCAATGGTAAAAATGTTTTCACCTATTTTATATACATTTAACACCATATATTTGTATTTCCTGGGTAAGGTGCTAGTGTATTTTCCATTTGATGCCCTAGCAGTATATGCATGTAGAGGGTATACATTTTGTTCTCTGTGCTTTATAGATATTCCTGTGAAGTGTCTTCTCAAGTCATTAGGATGAGAAGATCACAATGAGGCATAACTTGCTGAGATAGTGACTGCTATGAAACTATTCAAAACTTTCAGCTCCTCTTCCAGTGAATATGATTCACTTCTGCTGTTTTACCAGGATGCAACTTCACCCAGGAGGTTTAATTGCTTTTCTGTTATATTAGGTCCAGCTGTGCTGTCAGTTTGTTGCCTTAAGCTTCAGCCAAGTGTCCTGATACCCTGATTGCTTCCACTGTAGAAATCCTGGGCTTTGGGCTGGGCTGGACATCTCATATCCTTTGTGAGAAAACCTGGAGGAAGGAGAGAGGATGGTTTTCTCAGAAGCCTTCTCCTCAGAGGAGATATGGACATTGCCAATCTGAACTGGGAGCCCATCTCAAAAGCTCTTCACATGCATTGAAACAATACAATCAAGTGACCATTAATAACAATTAAGAAACAGCCTGAAGACATACCAAAGACCTTTGTATTTCAATATTTGTAGGGATCCAGATTATTTAGACACAAAATTCTCACTGAAATGAACATAAGCTCTGCATCTAAATCCCTGGACTTAAATCTCCTTGAGCTCAAGATGTGAGATATCTGGTTTAATCTCCCCAAGCCTCCACTGAACCATAAATACGCTGACTACCACAGCACACAGGAACATCGCAGAGGATTAATGAGTACAAACTTGCTAATACTTTTAGAGAGAGATAAGGAAGTGAAAAATGTGGTATGGATTATCATTACTGTTTACCACCATGACACTAACTGGCTTGGAAAGCAGGAAATAATGTTCAGAATATCTGAGGAATATTGCCTTGTTTGAAAATATCTCTGCTACTGATATGATGACTGTCTAGTAGAGTTGTGGTTGCTGGGAATTCACACACTGATTTTATAGAGAGATAAAAGAGTGGAGTTTATATGGAATAAACCCCTTTTGAATTAAACAATCTGCATAAATGCTTTAAGAAAGCCTATAATTATGATAAAAATGTTGCTCAGAGTTAAAATTATGAAGCAATCAAAATTTATAAACAGTCTCTCATCGACTTTTAATCATACTTTCTCATATACAAACTGTAGAAAACATATAGTAGCAATATATAACAATACACATTTTATATTTGGTAATTTAGGGTGCCATGCCATGCTTTTCAATCAGACAAACCTCAGCTTGTCAAGCTCTGCTGTACTATCCTTAAATGTCAAAAACCACATATAGGCCTCTAGTTTAATATGTACATTTAGCTGAGGTTTTAACCTGTTGGCAGTTAAACACCTCTGGAGAGGTGATGTGCCCCCTCTGTGCTTGATCCAAAGCTCTCTTTGGTCATATTCCCACCAAGAGCCTCTGGGTAGGGCCTCTACTCTGACTGCCTGCCCTGAAGCTGCTCACTCAGTCTAATACAGGATCCAACCCATATCTCCCCTGAAATTCTCTTATAGACATTGCTCTTCATTTGTGATTCGTTAAGGAGAATGCTTAAATTATATGCATCATGTAGAACTTGGATAGCAAGAGACTCAAAACAAGAAATATTTTTAATGGAAACCTTGCCAAATTGAATGGTACCCTACCATGCCTATAAGCTCCATTGTTTCCTGTGAGCTGAACTAGCTGAACACATTCAGGATGCATCCTGATAGTAACATGCCTCTCTTGGCAAGTAGTAAAATTCACTGGTATTATTGTGTCCTGAAAAATATTGTCACAGATAGCCCAGATTAATGAAATAATTGCTTCAAACAATTCTTTTCTGGAACAGAATAGCATGCAGAGTATTCCACCTGAATTGCTTAGGAAAATGAGATTTTCTATTGAATTGACTGGCACAACTTTTATTGATAGAGTAACTGTTCAACTCTCCTTAATTATCAGAGTAAACAGTCTTTTCTGCTAAAACATTGATTTAACTGCTACTTTCAGCTAGACATATTACTAAGGAACAACTGCCCTGAGTTTCACAAGGTTTACACCTTTCTAACTGAGTGTGAAATCTTGTCAATAAATACTCTTTCAATACTTTCACGAGGTGAGAGCCTTCTAAGACTTCCCATTGATTCCATCGGTCTTTGGGTCCTTGGAGCTCACTCCTCTTACACTGACCAAAAGTCTGAAACCAAAGTTACCAAGAGGGTAAGTGGCAAAGAGAAGGGCTGGAGAACCCTCTTTCCATCATGTGTCCATGGGGCAAGAGTCTAGGGGATGCTCATCCTGTTAATTTGTGGAGCAATATGAATACCTTGTGGCTCTCTCAAAGAAATAGTGCTATGTTTTATATTAATTCTGCATATTTGAAGGGCTTGAAGGGTTTTTGGCTTGAGAAAGTGGTACCTCAGCATGATCCACTGCTGTATGATTTAGACAGCAGTCTTGTGAAGGACAGAGAAACACCATGCATGCAGCTTGATGTGCTTTCTCTGACAGCATTTGATTATCAAGCAATGACATTCTTGGATATGCTTGTTATGCTCTTGCCTATGCCCCAAATCCAAGCATGGTGCAACTTCCCTTTTCAGAAATAAACAAACAAACAAACAAACAGACAATTGTAATTTTGGGACTTTGTGATTTTGTGAGAGAAAGGCAGATTTTAGTTTTTTTTACAGCCAAGGTTTGCCTGCTGAAGGATGGGTAGAAGTTATTTTCTGAGATTAATATGACACTTTACTTAAAGGACTTCTTAGCTATAGAATCTCTATATTTAGCGGTCTACAATCACAAAATGCAAACATCAAGCCTCTCTTTGTGTCTATATGTGGGCCTAAAAATGTGGTTCTTTTTCCAGCTGAGACAGATGAATGCCATGAGTGCTCTGTGTAGGATGGAGGACAAAAATACTACAACAAAAACTTAAACAAACTTAAAGCATGAAACCAAACACTTTGTACACTTACATTAAAATTATATTGAAAATTGGGAGCACGAACTACCAAACTACACTTCTTTCTGTTTTACAAACTACAATGTCTTTTAAAAAAATCTAAAGCATAATTGCAAATGAAATTTCCTCCCTATTCTTACATCGACATTCGTGTTTTTCTCTTAACATCTCCCACATGTTAATGCAGCAGCTTCCTAACGCTCTTGTTATATATCACATTCAATGTAACAGTTTAGGAAATTCTCCAATTGTGTTGGTGTTCACTTTCAGACATGGAAAGCCATTTGATGTGTCCTTTTAATGAGTCATTTTCATGCAAGCAGGAAAACAGTGGTTGGAAAGTTACTGCTCATTGATTTTAAGATTCTCTATTGAATCTATGTTGCTTAAAACCCAGATTGTTTTAACAATCCAGAGTTATTCAAACCATCTTTTCTTCTAAGTTTGAAGAACTTCAGCTTCCTTTTACTACTTTGCAGAGGCTGCAGGGTTGTCACTGAATCAACTCTGCCACAGAACTGTGCAGTGAAATCCAAGATTTAATTTAAAAAGTTTTTAACACTTGGGTTGCTAATGGTAGCTGTCAAAATGTTAGAAGGATGCAAAACCATCAGTGGATGGTAGTGGAGTGGAAGTGCAGATGGAAATCTAATAGGGGCAGGAGTTCTCTTCACCTGCAGCAGGCATTGACTCTAAACTACAGTTACAATATAGATGCCATTTTTTAAGCTATGCTCCTGTGATGATCATTTTAGTGATTTTTCTAATGAACACACAAACCTACTTGTCTTGGCTGAATGTTGAAGTGGACAAAGGGTAACATGCTCAAGAAAAAAAGTAATTGCAATGGATGGCTTCTTTAGAGGAAGAAGGAACCTGGGACCCAACAAAATGACCGTGAGAAGAACAAATGTGCCAGACCTCCTACACTGGTCACTGCAGCAACTACAATGGCAACCCTACCTATGGTCACATGTCTTCTTGCACTAGGGTTCCTTTGGGGTTTCACTCAAGTGACAAGACTGAGACATGGCATATACTGAGCTTTCAATAACTAATGAAGTAGTGACCAAACTTTTGGCTACAGTGAACCACATGAGTTGTGTCACACTTTAGAAAGTAGGTATGCTTTGAAGAGATGACTCAGACATGGCCTAGCTCATGATGGAGGTAGATTGAGGTACACACCATCCAATCCCTGTGTTCAGCTTGGGTTTTGTTTTGTTTTTTTGTTTGTTTTTTTTTTTTTTTTTTTTTTAATGCGTTGACAGAGCTGTGGCATGTGTGCTAGCGAGTTCCCTGATCTAAAACATCAAAACGTATGGCTGTTGGGTGTGTTGGTGCACATATGCCCCCTACAACAAAGAATACAGCTGCAGTCACCTAAGGAGGTGACAAAAAAAGCATAAATGAAAGTGGTAACGTTGCAGACACACACATTCCCACATGTACATGGCATTTAGTAGGGGTTGTAGGCAGTGCCTGTATGCAAGGCATGAACTTTGGGTCATGTTGGGGCGGCAGCGATGTGTGCTGGGCACTGGGGAAAGAAGGTTACAGGACACAAACTGCTAGAATGACTCATCCAGATTACAGCTCTCTCACAGCAAGCCGATGGGTCACAGGCTACAGAATCAAATTAATGTTTTTCTGGACTGGCTTCTTGGGTACATGTGAAGCACATCAGTACAACTCATGTCTTGAAAAGTAAATTTTGTTGGAATAAGAGATCATTAGAAAGGAAATTATATAGGACTTATGTGAGTATATTTTTAAAAAATGGTACCTCAAATAAGTTTTGTTTTTGTTGTTGGTTGGTTTGTTTATTTTTACTAAAAAGTCTTCTAAAAGCAAGAACCAATCATAATGCAGTTGAAGTGTACATGAAATTGGTAGCTGAGGGTACCTATGAAGAGAATTTAGAAATTGCAGGCTCCATAAATTATCAGTATATTTTCCAAACTACATAAATAAAATGCCCATTATTTATTAAAAATCCTACTTCAGTACAAAAGTTTGAAGTTTGTTTTTGGGCACAATGACATTGGTTACACTTAAGGTCTGATTATTAGAATGACACAGTTAATTGTGAAATCATACAAGTCTTACCAAAGAGTGAAACCACTGTATATATGCTGAACTACCTAACCCCTCCATGAATTGTCTAAACAAAATAATTTGGTACTGGCTGTTTTCCACACTTTAATTAACAAGCACAGAGAGCTATTGCATAATCCTGTTTAATGTCTGTGCTTGATATCTCTCGAATAGCTCAGTGATTAAGTTTGTACTTTAGTGTGGCTAAACGCATTAGGTGAAAGAAAACTGCTTACACTAAAATTCACTTTCTGACATAAATTTAATGCAAACATGTTTCCCTCCACTGGCTGAACTGAGAAAAAGCTCTATTAACTTATAGTATGTTGGTTGCAAAGATGTCCTAAGGTATTTTGTATAAATGCATATTGATGTCTTCTGCAAATTTTCCCTCCCCAACAGAGTATCTTTACAATAGAGATCCCAGTGCACCCATTAGATAATCACCACCCTCAACCACATCCAGTCTAATCATGCAATTGATCACAGTAAATCAAAGATTTGGGAATTCTCTGAACAGCTGTGTGTAGCTTATGCTTTCTGTGCAAGGGGCTGCCTTGGCCACATTTCCCTGCTAGTTATGGTGGCTGACAAGAGTCTCGCATACCTGTGTGCAACATGAATCACACTAATTAAACTCTCATCATTTAAGATTTTTGGAGTCACAAACAGTGACAGTTCTACCTTGCCTACCCGCTTTACCACATTAGGAAATGTTTTTTTAAGATCTTTAACTGTTTCTTCATATGAGAAAAACAACTTGCTAGTTGCTTAACAGAGGCATAAGCAGTTATTGGTAGAGAACTAATGTACATTCACTTACACAAATAAAAACTTAGATAAAAATAACCTTAAAATGTTTCTAAACATAAAAAGGAACATGATAAAAAAATGTGATCACACAGGATTTTAATAATTTTACTATCTCAGCTCAGTTGGTCTCTCAAAAAAACCCCCCCAAACTACCATGAAGAAAACTAATTACATTTTATCTTATCTCTCCCAGAATATATTTTATTACAAAAGTCTAGAAGATGTGTTGTGCAGCTTTCTGTGCATTTTAATAACATATTTAAAATTTTTTTAAGGGAGAATATATATTTCTGTTTATCAAAATATTTATTGGATGACAGGATGCTCATATTTCAGTGAGATGTGTACAACCATATGATTTTTAAAGAAAATGGTGGTGGAAAGATTCTGGGGGGTTTTGTCTTAAAACCAAAGGGGTTCTTTCTCTGGCTGGCTTAAAGTTACAAGTCACTGACTAAAGTTATGCACTGGCTCTTTTCAGGAACACGGGCCAATATACTGTCTATTGTCAGTGGTGGAAGAACTGATACATAATTTCATGCTCCATCTTTATAAGGAAGTTAGTTTTGCGAATATACTATGACTTACTAATAGAAGGAAGTATCAACACAGTTTTGTATCAACATTGATGTTGTTTGCTGAACCAGGACCACCAACTAACTCTCCTAAGTGGCACTGCTGTTATTCTGTGAGACAAGGAAAGCCTATTTCTTTCTGAAGGCCAGCAATGGTAACTTCTACAGAGGTGATTAAGGTAACTGAACTTCCAACAGGACCAAGAAGTATTCTTCATATCATCAAGACATTACCTCTGCATTAAATACCACCTCTGGCTGTACCTGTAAAATGCTGTTGCCAGTGTCACTACATCTAGTTTTTGTCCACAAGGCAGAGAAACACAACTTAAGCTCAAATAAATGCGGATAGGACCCGAGATGGACATCTCAGAAGAAAAGGTACTTCCCAAATCCCAAAATGGCTTTTATGGTCCTGATTCATAGTCTTTCTTCCACAGAGCTCCTGCTGGATGTGAAAGAGAGTTCAATGGGAGAAAACAATGGATGATGTGGAGTATACTAGAATACATCTAGAATTAAGATCTCTTGAGGGGGAAGGTGAAACCCAGATACTGTAATATACTACTGGTCTACAAGAAGTTTTTTAGACACTTTTTGTTTAATTGGGTTTTTTTATGCATATCTGTTTGGGTGTTTAAGGCAAACTCCATGCAAGAATTTATAAAGATCCCACTTATTCCACATATGTTCAACAAATACCAGAAAAAATACAAAAGCATGCAAGAATATTAGTTTAATTTTGGGGAACATTGTGCTTGTTAATGATTTTCATGATATTTATTTAAAGACACCAAAATAAATGTGAAGGATCCTTGCATTACACTTTTCTGAAGCCCTGTGATAACAAAAGCTTTGAGATTCCTTCGAATCACAGTAATTTATTTGAATTAACCAGAAGTGGCTAATCTGGGATGCCTGATATCCAGTACTGAGAAAGGAATCTTACCCAAAATATGGTAATTCTTAAACTCCATCTCTACTTCTTCTATCTCTCTCTACACTCCCAAAGATATTTTATGTGTTACCTGGAGAATCTTTAGGAACTCAAGAGACCCTCATACTGAATGCCTTTTTTTCCTGTTGACCTGGTCTGGAAATAAAAGCTGAAAAGTTATCTTATGAAAATCAATGGCATATCTTAGAGAACATAAAAAGTAAAAGCACAGTTCAAGTAATGAATGGAATAACTTCAATTATGTTTGTTTGGTTTGGGTGTATGGACTCAGTAAACTGCACCAATAAAAATGTGTTTTCAAATTAATTATCTAATGTAATTTTAATCTAAATATATTAAAGGGGCTTTTTTTCCTCATTCTTAGTCTACTGTGAAGTCATTGGATTGTCCAAATGATTGAACTCTAGCATAAAACTGTTGACATTAAAACAGAGTGTAATAAAGAGAACAGGGTCAATGAAGAGAATGCTAGAAGGTCAATGAAGAGAAAAGGAAGCAATTGTGCTCAGTTTAACAGTAGCAAAACAGGCAATGCTAGGAAATGAAATAGCTGCCAAAGAATGGACATTTGGGTGACCTGCATTGAAGAAAATGAAAAATGACATACCATTTTCTTATTTTCAGATAATTGGAGTTGCAGATAGTTCTGTGATTGAAAATACATAGGGACAAACTGAGTGGGATGTACCTTGACAAAAGTCTTGAGTTCTCAAAGTCTCTTTCTGAGCTGGTGATCTGAACCTCCTGTAAAGTCAGTGGAAACAAATTGTATGATTGGTTTCTTCCAAAGGTACATGTCAAAAATGTAGTTCTCTAGAACTACAGGTGTTTTTCTTTACTGGATATGAAGAGACCTGGAGGTATCAAGTTCAGACGTGGGCATCTGTAACTAGGTGATGGAAATCTTACAAAGGCATCTCCAATGTTGGAAAACCATCAGCAGTGCAGGTGGAACAAGGGAAGACTAGGGAGTAACAGCCTTTGAATCTATTAACTGTTGCCACACCAGATCTTCAGTAGGGAACTTCAAGACTGTACAGTGACACTACATAAACTTAACAATTGTGCCAGTCTTTGGGTTTATAGAATATATACAGACTATATACTGTGGTTCCAAAGCTAGAAAGAGGACTCTTGTTTCATGATCCTGTTTCTAGATCAAACTTGCTATATGAAGTACTAAACAGGCAGTTTACACCAAAGTAGTCTTGAAAGGAGAAATCCTCAAGGAGCAGTATATGCTCTTACACTGCTTAGTGATGCATGAAGCAACTAGAGTAGGGCCACAAATCTAAAGCCCTAAGAAGCCTTAGATTTTCTTTTATTGTTGACTCAAAATATACACTGAGATGAAGCCATTGTCTGTAGCTAGGGCTGATGACAGGCTTCCTTGAAGAGAAATCTACTTCAAAGACTCCCAAACACGTTCAGCTGTTTTCAAGTTAGGCTTTGTAAGTGTTTATTTAGCAGTGTATACGTCCTGCTGGTTTTATTGCTCTTCTTTCAATCTGGGGAATGCACTGTAATACTGTACTTTGCAAAGGACCATATAAATGGGATGACAAGGACAGATGTCAAGATCCCCACTTTAGGAGTGAATGTGATAGAAAGCAAACATAACTATATTGTAAGGTATTTGGGCTTCTCTTTAAAAGAGAACACCTGTACAGCAAAGGTAGATTTTTGCCTAACAAAAATGAAATCAGATTACTGGGTTGGAAAACTAATTATGTGTGTTTTCTTAAACCAGGAGTGGGAAGAAACAGGTGCTGAGAAGCACTGAGGTCCTATTAAGACATCTGTTTGACGTTCAAAGGTAACAGCACTTATTAGAATGGGTAACACCCAAGGATAAAAGCTGCAGTTACAGATATGCAGAGAAATACAACAGTAACCCTCTAAAGCTCATACAGCAACCAAAATACATGTGATATAGGTAAGATCATACAGGAAAAATTTACTAAAAAGGACAATATCAAATAAAAGAGCTAAATAAACACTGTTGCGTAGATAAAGATAATTACTGTAAATGTCCATGAACCATTACAGAAGGCCTAAAATCAAAAACACTGAGGACCTATAATGTGAATTGCTGAAGCATGATGGAGTCACAAGACAATGGGACACTTTTTGTCACACATATAAGTACATTTTTGCTTCCTCCCTAGCATTTCTTCCCCAATCAGTGCTACTTGCTTTTGGAGTGAAGTCAACTAATACAGTGAAATGAGCAGGCAAACACCTTTACCATGGCTCTTGAACTGATCAGCCAAAAAGGATATTTCAAGAACTGTGAATGGTTTGGGGGAAGATACACAGTCAGTTGTCTCATCTAAATGTTACAAAGGTATGTATCAGCCTCAGGAAATTGGGTGAAAGCACAACTCCTAAATCCCATAGGCACTAGAGATGAAAAAGCCTAAAATTTTGTGTTCAGACTGTAGTAAAAGTGTCAGTACCAGGCAGGCTACCTGCAGGGAGATGGTAGTTGTGTTGCAACCAAAAGCTTCCCTGGGCCAGTTAGGTTGTGCATAGTTTACTCTGGATGACAGGATCATTGTGGTTATGAAAGCTGGGGCTGAATGCCTGAAGATCTTCAGAGAACTCATGTTATGTGACCTTTATTTGATTCTTACTAACAAGTTAACATCCCCTTTGAATGAGAAAGGTGAAAAACACTGCAGAGAGGTATAAAGGCTGATGAGTAATTTCTGTGACATTATCACTGAAGCCTTTCCCAAACAAAAATGGCATGCCTTCTCACTGTCTCTATGAGTTTGCTGAAACTGGCTAACTAAAATTTAATATAGTCTTCATCTTTTCCTTCCTTTTTTTTTTTTTTTTTTTTTTTTTTTTTTTTTTTTTTTTTGGTGCTACATAGCAGTCTTGACACTTAGATTGTGTTTAGACAATTTCACTGTATCCTTCTCCAGAGGTGCACACCATTTTGAAGTGGAAACTAGCAGCAACAAACTGCAAAATAACTAAGAAATAAATCATATTAATCTGATTTGGGCATGCTAAATTCCATATGGGGAACTTTATCATCCCAGGCTTACTGAATAATTAAGACAGAAAAAAAGGCACTTCCAGGATGTGATTTGGATGAAGAATGGTCTCATTTTTCCTATGTCCATTTCCTTTTTTTCAACTATCTTTGCAGAAGACCTTGAACAACTCTGCTCCTAACTAGGCAACTATGGTGCTAGTCTCAGGTCCTTATCACTGGGTGTGAGAAAGTCAGGGCTTAGGGTAGTACTGGTTCACACATGTTTGGTGCTTAATACAAATTAAGGCAGAATTAAACATGACAGTCTCTACAGACTGTCAGCCATGTCTACTTGACTGTATGAGTGCCTGTATTAAAAATTAACAGTAAAGAATACTTGAACAGCAGTGACAGCCGGGACCAAGCCTCAGGACTCTCTCATGTCTGCCCTCACCAATGGGTTGCAAAATCAAGCTCCCTCTTACCTATTCTCTCTCTGCTCCAAAGCCTCCCATAGTGAACAGAATGAAGAACTTCTCTAGCTTGATGGGTACGATAAGCGCTGAGGAAAAGGGAATTGCAGTTCAAACCCCTTCAGTTTGAGAAAGGCTTAAAATCTATGTTTCCCACTTCTTGTAAGAGTGTTCAAACAATAAAGTTATTCTGAAGTGGCTGCTGCCTCTTCTTCCTCCATCATTAGCTGCTTGCTCTCAAGAGATGCCTCAGTGCTCTGGATTTCAAGTGGATGAAGGTGACTGGGGTTCAAAACTTGTTCAGATCTAAACTGAGAGGTTTCCCAGGTGATTGGTAGGTAGGAGTTTCAGTGACCTGCTCAAACAGTGGAGAGAAATAGGGTCCTAGCTGCTTTGAATGATTTCAGAGGTTGCCACATTCCGCCACTCATTGTATTTGGAATTGAGATGTCTACCTTAGATGCACTGAATCATCCTGCTGGGCCAGGGGCTGCCTGGAAGTATGGTAGCACCCAAGCTGAGCAGTTCCTATTGATAGTTCAAATACTGCCTTCATTTCATGACACAGTTCTTAGCTATTTCCTTTGAGTAGGTGCCAAAAGATGCTTCAGTGACAAATTTCCCTCACCTTTCATGATGCACCTCAGTAGCCTGGAATACAGGAAAGGCTGCTTTAAGCAAAAGACCCCATAAACATACTCAAGGTGATCAAGGTAATTTGCTTTCATTTGTCAAGATTGCCTGTCCACAAAGAGTCAGTATATTTGTGATCATAGTACTGAGCTCAATAGGGAACTGGGCAACATATTCAGCACATAACATACAGGTGTGTGCTGAATGTTTGCCACCCTAGGCATGACATACTCCAGTCCATTCTTTAGCAAAGCAATGAGCATAATAGGTAGAGAAAGTGTGTTCACTCCACTACAAATACCTAGTTGCATTAAGTATAACATTTACATTTGCTTGCAGTTGTCTGAATTCAGAACCAAATTTGATGCACTACAGTCATGCCAGTAGATACTCTGTTGCCCCTCCTCCCCACCCCCCTTAATTGCACACTTTTTTCGCTAGCTACTTTTCTCCTTTCAGTCCTCAGCATGCAAATTATGCCCACTTTCACTTATTTTCTGACTAATTTAGACCTAAAATTTATGCTGCCATTCACGTCACTGCTGAAATTGGCTCAGAGCTTTCCAAGGGAGTTGCACTTGTTGACAGCAGGTATGAATATATTTCTTAGATTTGAATGCGTTCGTGTGAAAAAAAAAAATTGCAGAGCACTGTCAAAGCTGTGGCTGATACACTGCATAAATGTATAAAGTAAATAACCATACTTACTATGATGAATTCTCGTCTTAGACCCTAATAACCACCTTTTGCAGGTAATAGTTGCTGAACTTTTATCTAAAAAATATAAGCCTGGTACCCTAACATTTATGTACTAAAAATGCCAAGCTGGTTATTAATATGCTCACTTGAATCTCAAAATTCAGTACATGGATAGGTGGTTAAAAGATTACTAATTACTGCAATATCATGAAGGGCTCCTCCAGTGGGAACAAGAAGAAGGAAATTCCCCAGCACAGCTTGAGCCTCTGAAGTAATTTCTGTTCTAGATACTTTTTAGGCAGAAGTTGCTGAGCCTCCTTTCACAGGATATTGATTGGGATCTTTGTATTATATACTGACTGGCCTGGTATTGACCTTTGTCTGAACTGCAGCAGAACAGTTTTCAAAGCACCTGCTTACTAAAACAAAAGTAAACTGCAAAAGCATATTAGATACAAAACACTGACCTCTCTAGAGCATCTTTTTCCTTTGTTTGCTACTTAAACATCCACTTGTAGTCTGAAAGGCAGTTTACTCAGGCTAACAAATTAACTGGATTAAATATCAATGTTTTGGTCATAATATATAACTTTTCAGAGAAATTTTACTCTTTAAAAATGTAGAGATTCTCTACTTTGATAGACAATTATGTAATAAAATGTTTCTGCTATTAAAGAAGCTGACAAAGACCAAAACTCTTTATCACTGCAACTTTTTGGAATGATACATTCATTACTTTCAGAGGTACATACCATGGATAAGAAATCACTATAAACACCAGTAATGCACAGGGCACTTTCAGACACCCAGGCAGAATATAGGTGGAATAAAGAGATGTAGTTGCTGTCATTATTCTTTGAAAGCAAGTAGTCTAGAGTAGCCCTGAAAGCATGTCATTTCCCCTGCTACTTCACATTCAGCTTTATTAAACATTTAGCTTGGATTCAGCAAAGTACTTAATAATGAACATGACTCAAAAAAAATCTGATGGATCTCCATGGCTGTGGCCACACTGCAATGTGAGGAAATGGTGCCGAGGAATGCTCTGAGCATCACTCTGGGAGCAAGAGCAACAGTGGGTGTTAAAAGCATGATTACAGCAAGGCAGGAATCTGACTGCAACACATGCAAACACAAAAAACTGGCCCCAAGAGTGAATAAGATCTAGTAACAAGTTTTGCAGTACAGAGTTATTGTCCAAGTGAAAAGCATAATCCTGAGCAGCTGCAGCTAGTGTGGCTGAATCCTTGTTGCAGTGGGCTGAAGAGCTAGAAAGCTTAAAGCCTACATCTTAACTCTGAGAGACAGAACTTTAACATAAGAACCTGCCTGCACAATTCCTTGAAGTAGCTCCTTAGATCTTCAACAAGTCATCAATGTTGAGTCTGTATGGAGGGGTGTGTGCTACACCCTCATTCAAGGCATGCTCCAGAAGGAAGCTGTGGGCTTTGGTGGATTCAGGAAGAGTGTTCTTGGACCATCTTCAAAAATGTAACTAAATATTTTTAAATGGACATTTCTTCCTGCTGAGACTGTTTATGTGTGTGTGGGGTCTGATAGAACTTGCTAACATTTTAAAGAGATAACTAGAAGTATAATATAAATGTTTGAAATAATAAAAAGAAATTCCCTTAAAAGTGGGGTTTGCTTAAGCTGATACTTTTCACAGGTAAAATAAACAGCATTTGAATTCAGAAAAATTAATTGGAAAAGGAAAATATTAATTGCTTATAGGAAAAGGGAAAATTTTTAGATGTAATCTAAATTTCCCATCAACACGCCTCTAGAGAACAGAGCTTTTCTGTGAAATACCAAATACAACTCCCTGGAAAAACAGAATTGAAAAAAATCCAGCAATAAATAGGTTTCACCCCGTCATTATTTTCCAACAGGGTTTGACAGCCACTTAGCTGAATGAGCATCTAGAAGGCTGTGGACCCACTCTACCAGACAGCAGTAGCTATACTCATGGTAAATAGATATGAGTAAGCACATACACATGGGTAATACCACAACTCTGGTTATTATTCTCTGGTAGGTAGGCAAGAAAGGTAGAAAAAAAAAGTCTATTGAAATGGCTGAAGGCATGGGGACTGATGTCAGAACTAGCATTCAAATGCTTGTAGCACTCTCTTCTCCTGGGCCTTGTGCTGAGCTTGTTTGATTCCTGACTGCTGTTTTCATATTTAGGTTTTCCTAAATATGTCAGACAGCACAATGAATATATTGAATGTTGAGGTCAGAACTGAGCTTAGATAAGACCAAGGATCTTTGCACTTTTCACTGGGCAGAACAATTTCCCAAAGCCACAAATGATTGCTCCAGCTCTCAGAAAATAATGCAGATTTCTGGCTTAAAAGGCTCTAAGGCCAATGACTCAACTGTGGTGGGTTGACCTTGGCTGGATGCCAGGTTTCCACCAAAGCCACTCTATTACTCCCCTCCTCAGATGGACAGGAGACAGAAACTATAATGAAAGGCTCGTGGGTCGAGATAGGGCAAGGAGAGATCACTCATCAGTTACCAAAACATACTCTGGAAAACAAACAAACAAACAAGTAATTTATTACCAAAGAAACCAGAGTAGGGCAATGAGAAATAAAACTAAAACCTAAAGCCACCTTCCTCCTTCTTCTGAGGTTCAACTTCACTCCCAGTTTCTCTCCCTCTTTCCCCCAGTGGTGCAGGGGAACAGGGAATGGGGGCTGTGGCCAGTACATCACATGTCTCTGATGCTCCTTCCTCCTTAGGGGGAAGGACTCCTCACTCTCTGCCCTGCTTCAGTGTGGGGTCCCTCTCACAGGAGAAAGTCCTCCATGAACTGCTCCAATGTGAGTCCTTGCCATGGGCTGCGTTCTTCACTAACTGGTCCAGCATGGGGCCTTCCTGTGGGGTGCAGTCCATCAGGAACAGACTGCTCCAGTGTGAGTCTCCCACGGGAGGACAAGTCCTGCCAGCAAATCTGCTCCACTGTGGGCTCCTCTCTCCATAGGTCAAAACATCCTGTCAGAAGTTTGCTCCAGTGCAGGCTTACCATGAGGTCACAGACGTCTTCAGGCAACCAGCTGCTCTGGCATGGAGTCCTCCAGGATCTTCAGGTAGATCTCTTCTTCACTCTGGACTTCAGTGAGCAGCAGAAGGACAGCTTGCCTCACCATGATCTTCACGACAGGCTGCAGGGGAATTTCTACTTCAGCACCTGGAGTCCCTCCTCCTCCTCCTTCTTTACTGACTTTGGGGTCTACAGGGCTATTTCTCTCACATATTCTGTTTCAGCTGCATTTGCAGTAACTTTTCTCCCTTCTTAAATCCATTATCACAGAGGCACTACAACCATTGCTGATGGGCTCTGACTTGGAGTCTTCTTACATTGGCTCTAATGGACATGGGGGAAGCTTCTGGCAGCTTCTCACAGAAGCCACTCCTGTAGTCCCCCAAATACTAAAACCTTGCCATGCAAAACCAGTATAGGTCCTTGGGAAAAACAATCTTCCTCATCCCTCAAGTAAACAACCTAGGTATTTCGTAACCTATGCAGGTGGTTTCTACTTCCATTGAAAAGAGATAGAGTCAGAAAAAATCTAGGGTGAGGGAAGAGCAGGAGAGATGAAGTCAGGGACATTATTCAAGGTCACTTAGTCCGGGAGGTACAGTGAGACACAGAGGTCTCTATGTAAACGATGCTGTTGCTGAGGAGGAAGTAGAGCACCCATAAAAGTGCACATGTGGTAAACTGGTAAGACCATCTGTATATGAAAGTGATGCTAATCCCAACTAGAAAGAATGACCCCTGGAGAGCCAAGAGGTTTGTAGGTTACACCCTCTAGCGTTCATTTTTAGCAGAAGGAGAAGGGCACAATGTTGGAAGGTGGTATCCCAAAATTTCAAGTGTTTTTGATAACAAACACTTATGCAAATTATGTAGTGATGCCACATCTTTTGCTCCTGAAACCTAGCATGACAGAGACCTTGTTAAACCTGAACTAGGACATAAGCAGGTCACTCAGGTACACATTGTTCCTGTCTCCTTAGCTGTGGGCACCAGGCCAAACACAAAGTAAATAACATTTGTCACACACTCCCCAAGAACATTTGCTAAGGTTGACCAGTTTCTTTGCTCACTCTTTGCAGATGGTGAGGACCCAATGCACAATAAAGTAGTGTACATAAACTAAACTGACATAAAATTATGAAAAAGACAGCAGTAGAGGCAGGTATGGGTCAGCAAAACTTCCAAGAAGCAAGATACATCTTTGTCCAAGTCTCTGACCTCTATGACACTGATGCATAAAGCAGATGAAAAAAGAGACATGGCTTTGCA
This sequence comes from Hafferia zeledoni, assembly GCA_035583235.1. NCBI lineage: Eukaryota > Metazoa > Chordata > Aves > Passeriformes > Thamnophilidae > Hafferia > Hafferia zeledoni. The sequence goes on from JAWWEV010000001.1 coordinate 94,017,911, forward strand.
TTTATCATTGTTAGGCTCTCATTAGCATGAGTATGAGTACGAACTTGCTGTGGAGTCTCACTAAAACAAGACTTTGAAGGCATCTTGGACAAACAAATCCTCAGTACAGTACCAGAGGTATTGATAGGTCATACTAGAGGTATGATACTCTGTCATATGACACAGAACACAAAATGACAAAATGAGTACTGATCCATTAAACAGATTGTTCCTAACAGAGCATGACATTATGGCAGTCTTTTAAAGAGCAAATTCATGTAGTCATGTCTAATTAATTGGTGTGAAACATGAGATTGACAAAACTTAAGGTTGCAGCTAAGCTCTTAAGATCCTCAGTGAAACACACTATTGGAATCTATCGTTATTCAGTCTGGTAAGACCAACAGCACCCCTTCAGAGAGAGCAAATCAGGGATAATATCTAAGTAATTAACAGTTGTATCCAGTGTTTCAAGTGTCACACATATTCTGTGACCACAGGAACATGAGAACAAGGATCACTCATTTACAATGTACAGAAACAAGAAAGCCTCACAACAGGCACAGGTAACCACAGTGGCAGTTAAATCCTGGATGTGATTACTCATAACTGTGGACACGTCTTTCCTAAATTTAAGAATATCCTCTGTCAATCCACTTGCTCTCAGGGACAGATTCAGAACATCTACTTCAAGACAGTTATTTAAGTACCAAATTCCAGATTCTAGGAAGGTTGTTCAGAGCACACAAAAGTGTCAGGTGGGAGAGGTCAGCACCTTCAATGGCCAAGCCATGTCCTGAGCCATGGGGTGAATTTGCAGCTCACTGACTGAAAATACAATACAGTGGATTGAACCTCCACCAACACATGGTCCTAAGCAGGAGCACTATGGCCCATTTCAGAGCTGCATATATATAGAGGGCAGAAATTCTACCAACAAATCTATGTCTGCTGTTTTCCTGCTGGTTCAGAATGCCTTCAGAAATGCCATGATATTAGAAAAAGATATGGAGGGAACTCAGGCCATTTTGACCCAGATCCCTAATGTGCTGCCTTGAGTCAGGCACCTACGCCTTGATTTTGATGCAATCCTGGGGCAGAAACAAAGGATAGCTGTAAACCACTGAGTTTGGCAAGGGGTTACTTTCACCTTGCCTGGTGAAAGTGAGATGAAAACTGCAGATGCAAGAGGAAGGCATTCAAAGAGGCAGCAGAGCAATGCACTGGCAAAGCTCCTGCTGGAGGTGTCTAAGGGAGCAAGAGATGGCAGCAATTAAGGGAGCTGTGGCAGGAGTAGGCAGTGGATTTGTCTTGACGATGTAGGAGACAAAAGAGATGGGAATGTATTTATAGAGACAAGCTGGGTTGGAGAAGGTATTTTGAAAATAGAGGTTGCAAGAACAAGGTTACCGTGCTTGTGTCTCTGCCACTGAGTCATTGCGACAATTTCCCCATCTGTAAAACTGAGATAATAATACTTACCTATCTTACAGAGGGAGGGGAGTGTGTTGTGAGGATTAATTAGCTAAGGTTTGTACAGCACTTTGAACATGTAGAGAGCGATATAAGTGCTCAGTACTAAGATTATTATTAATATGGAAGAAATAAGCCAGGGTGGGGGTGGAGAGCGAGTGAGCAAGCTTTTAAAAGATAAGGGGAAGGAAGTAACACATGAGGATGACAGAGAATAGGAAGGGATGGGATTAAGGGACAGTTTCTTAAATTAGAGGTAAACACAGGGAGACTTCACTGAAAGCTTAAATGAAGGAAGAAAGCATTATGAGCAGAGCTGTTAAAACTATAGGCCTATGAGCTCTGATACTATTTTCCTCTCATTTTCTCTTGTTTTGTCAGCTTTACACCACACGGTGGGATTTTTGTTGTCTTCCCAGAAGACTTTATCTGGAACATTGGCTGCAAGTAAAATAAATGTGAACTGCCAAACTCAGACTTTTGCTCTGGAATTACAACTCCCACCATATCAGTGAGTTATGAGTCTGAAACAAGAACTTAAAAAATAAGTAGTTTCCTATTTTTTTTGTATTTTTAATGTATTTTTTATGTAATGCTATCTCCCTCCCAGCAATACTGTGTTTTTAGCAGGTGTAAAAGTTACAAAATTAAGTCCATTTTCATCTCCTCCTTTCCATGAAACAAAGTAGGTGAGGGTATTCTATTGGTCAAGGGATTGTGACAGGTTGCTCAAGACTGGCAATTTTAAATAGAGTTCATGTTGACTAAGCATAGAGCAATTCCAGGACACTCTATATTCTGCTTCTCCAAGGCAGTAAGCAAATGCAGTGGTTATTCTGACTTTGTTATCTATGAATTTATAATGGAAGACTGTATTTCCCCCTGCCAATTTCCCAGCTTCTATTTTGTGACCGACAAATTACAAAATAACTTAAATTGTTCTGAATTTTACCCAGAATAATCCAATAAAACAGTTGGGGTAACATTGTTCACCCAGCAGAGGAAATACAGAACAAAAACTTTTACATAAGTAAGACAGGCAAAACAGACTTCAGGGTAAGTGCACCTCACAGAGTTTGTTTCAGGCTAATAAGAGCAATGCTATTGAGACAGATCATTTTTCTTACAGACCAGTTTGACATCAACCCTTCTTTGGGGATCATGGACTGAAACTAGTGTGGTTCTGGGTCTCTCTTTTGATTCTCTTTGTAGTAACAGCACTTTAGTGACCTTTTAGTTTACCATCAGGTTCATTATTCTGTGTAGCAGACTCTACACATGAGATCCTATTCCTAAACATAAGGAGACATGATTTCAAGGAAATAGCTCGTTTTTCTCCTATGCCCAGATTCACAGTAATAACTAGTGGATCAGGATAGGCTAAGCAAACATTAATAATACAACTAATCTTCTTAACAAAGGGCCTGGCTGAAGTAGAAAGTTTTGATAGAACAAAGTATTTCTGAAAAATAATCTAAAAGCTCACATATAGCTTCTATGTGCAATGACACCTGAGGCTGGTAGCTGGTGCTGGTAGGTAAGGTGTCTGAAAGAGCCTGAGAACTCTTCTGACAGTGAAGGTCTCTGAAGCTCTTGAGCTGGTTGTCTCTAATACAAAGGTTGTTCCCATTTGAAAACTCAGTCCTAATGTAACAGAAGAATGCATCAGAGCTTTATGTGGAGCAAATGACACTTTCTCTTGGAATGTAACAAATCCCAGTCAAGCAGGAAAAAGGGAGGCATTTTGTTGCCTCTGAAATCTCCTGAGAATACTGTGAAAATATTTTTTACAGTTGTACTGTCAGGGTTATATGGCATTTACTCTTGTTTGTTTAGGATGCTGACAACAGAACTTCATGGCTTTCCCTCTTGGGTTCTGGTTTTTAACAACTGTCTTCCATAGTAAATTATGTATTTCAAATTTTGTATGCTTTTAGCAAGGCCGTGGTCTGTGTTTCTTTCACTAATAGAATAAAACACCGACAATATTTAAATATGCAAGCAAACAAAATGTCCAACAGCAACAAGGAAATGAGGGTGCCCGTGGCTGTATATTATCAAGTAATGCAGAGATTCATTAGTTTGCATACACTCCCAGAAAGGTGTCCTCTTTCAATAATTCCAGTCATTGACTACCACGACCTAACCCAAATTTACTCATTTCAGTAACTACATCAATACTGCCAGTCTCTTAGCCCATGGTTTGCATGAGGGACAGCTTTCCCTGTCGTTGTGGTAGTTTTGGCTTTAGTTTTAGCTAAGCCTCAATTTAGGATGCCCAGAGAATGTGACGTAGATTAGAAGGGCCAAGCATCACCTGACTTAAACAACCAAGGAGATATTTCATATCATCTGACATCATCACAAGTATAAAAAGAGAGGGAAGTGGAGCTTCTGCCTCTTTTTGGTCTTTGCCTTAGACCCGTGAGGATGCATTGCCCTGCCTTGACCAAGATTAGGCCTTGCCACCATCCCCGCTGTGTTATCTAGGGACGTGAACACTTTCTTGTTAACTTTCCTCCTCTCTTGCTGGGAGTTTTCTCTGGAAGAGTTTTTGGAAGGTTTTTGTGGGTTTTGGGTAGTTGGAATCTGTATTACTTGGTTGGGTGACTCAGTAGAGTTATTTTTTTTCACATTTGTACATATATGTGTCATATCCTATTCTGTTTTTAATTTTCTTTTCTTCTGTGTAAATATGAAAACCCTGCCATTTTAAAGTTCCACTTCTAATTTTTTTCCCTCTCTCTCCTACCTCCCTCCCTTCCCCTGGTGGGGATACTTTGACAGACTATTGAGCAGTTGCCATTTTGCCAAGCTAAACCCAAACAGTTGTTGATCCTTGTTGTGGACAAAGGAGCACAGGGTCACAGATGTCACACACAAAACTAATTTATTAAGCTACATGTAACACACTCAAGATAGAATAAAATAAAATGGAGGAGAAGGAATAGGAAAATGAAAGATCCTTCAAACTACAAGTTACGCTTTATATATTCTTAGTTCCTCCTATGGCCACCTTCCGATAGGCGTATGACAGTGTCCATATACTTTGTTACAACTTCCAATTGGATATCACTTACTCTTCAGATGTAATTTTAGTTTCCAGGGAAATTATCAACACGCATTCCATTCCCACAGTTTGCTCTTCTCAGGTCCTCTCTTATCTCATGCTCGTTTAGTTATCCTTCCAGTTTTCTCACAGTCTTAATTATCTCTTGCTGTTTCTCAGTTGCTCAAGGAGGCACCACTTTGTTTAGGCCGAAAATTGCCTGCAGTTTGAAACCCTCATATTTCCCCTTCATGGGTGAATGTGTATTGCTGCCCTGTCTGGAAGAACAGTAGATCCCTGTGTAGCTAAAAGAGTGGTAATGTGGTGCTCTCCTATTCCTTCCCTTTTGTCTCTTTGGGCTCATGAAGACATTCATGCAATGTTCCTTACATAGGACCATAAAGTTGTTTTTCCCAAGCAACTGCCAGTCTGGCTGTCTAAGCATTGTTTCATCCTTCAGACTCCCATTCTTACCTTACACCTTCATTTTGCTGTTGCATACCCCTTACTCTGTTACTTTTATGGGCCTACTATGTATGTATGTATATATGGCCAAACTTCGCGAACGAAGATTTGGGAAGGGCTCTCCCCACGTGGGTGTGCCCTTCCAGCCGGCACAGTGGATTTTTTAGGTGAGGCTCAGCATGTGCAGAACTGGCCCCACCGTTTAAGTCCCAAGATCCATTTGCCATGGCTGAGCGAGCTTGGACAGAGACAGTGAAGTCCTGTCTACAGCAGCCGGTACTAACTGGGGCTGACCCTGCTGAGCATCCGAGATGTGACAGGATCAGATGTCAGGGAGGCTTGAACTGCCAGGGGATGGTCCCTACACTGAGACTCAAACTCACAACCTTGGGATTCGGAGTCTGGAGTGCTCTCCATTACACCATGGGACTGCCCAATGGGCCTAGTGCCTAACAAGGAATTAGCAGCCATACTAGTTTTTGCAAAGAGGACTGTCTGTTACTATTAATGCTGTCAGGTCCACCCATCTCAGGGGTTTATGTCTGCATAGCATTTCAATGACAAAATGCAATAATGTTTTTCAGACATTGTAAAATCTGCACCGTGCTTCAAATACATTGTGATGTCTGGGGGAGAATTCATAGGTCCTACAGCAACTGATGTTTTAAAAAGCAATACATTTTTAAGAAGAGGACAGGTATTCATGAAGTTAATACAGAATAAGAATTCTTGGAGAGACTTCGCAAGTAAAAATTTGAAGGTTTGTCCATGTGAGGAAATAAACTGGCAGAACTATAGCAGTATAATTATAATGCTGCAGCAGCTAATGCTTGTGGAACTCTCTGTGTTCCTACACAGACACTATCCTGGAATAATAGTATTTTCTTTTTCTTTTTTTCTTTCTTTTTTTTTTTTTTTTTTTTTGTGTTGTTGGTAGACCTTACGCTGTTCTGTAACTAACATAAACCCTTTCTGACTCATAATCACTCGGCCCCCTACTACTGAAACCAGCCTTCCATTTTCTCTTTTGTGCAAATGCCCCTTCACCAAATTACACTTTTGCAGCATAACCAATGACTTCAGAAAATGTCTGCACCTACTAACTAATTATAGGAAAAGAAAAGGAAAAAAGAAAAAACCCAAACCCAACAAAGAACCTGACATGTTAAGGGAGTGTGTGCAAAAGACTCACAGAAGGTCAGAGCCAAGGCTACCACGTTTTATGTATGGTAATAAGGGGAATAGTTAAGGTGATCTCCAAGCTAAAAGAGAAATTGCTGTGCTCCATCAGATGATATGAAAATCCTTTCCTTACTTTTCTGGGATTTGCCAGTTTACTGTGTGTAGCACTCACCTTAAAAAACTTTGTTGCAGTGATTTAAAAGACAAGCAACACATGGTTTAGGGAAAAAGCTGAGGCAGTTCAACACAGAACCTTCAGTGAGTGAATTTCAATTGGCTTTCAACTTAGTATTGCAGGAAACTTTGGGAGAAAATGGATTGAAGTATTTACAGTGCATATAAATTACAATAAAAATGGCAACACTTTTTCAGTTATCTACTTGATGAATAGTAAGGAGGAACAATATTAAGCTGGAAGCTTAAAATTTAATATGGGATAATGCAGAAGCAGGTTTGGTTCAACTAAGGATCTGATATTGTAATAATCAAGCAAAAATGGGACTTGAGTGGTTTATGCATGTTATCAGAACTCTTCAGGTGAATCAAGGTCTTAGTAAGAGGGTATACTTTTCTATGCAAACTGTACAGTCTTCTGATAAATGTTTAATATTAAACTTATCTAAAATTCTAATAAAATAAAACATACAAGGACAACATCTACATGAAGTAGTTCAAGTAGTTTTTGCCGTGGTTCTAAGAAACAGTTTATATTGTGTTTGCTATCACAGAACCTTGTTTAATAAAAAAATGGGAGTTGGAGTCACATAAATCAAAAAATGAGAGTTGGTGTTACATAAGTAAAAGATTTTCACTCGCCAGAAGAAACTGGCCTCATTACATTGTGCAGACTGGTTCATCAGTGCACACCAGATCACGGACTCCATCTTACAGACATTGCTTTAACAGAAAGGTATTCTAATTTTGAAGTTTACAGTCCCAAATTTTGTATGCTTCCCAGGAATGGGATTGTAATGAAGAGTAGACACTATAGCTACAGAAGATGTCCACAAATATTTATGCTTTAAGTGACTTTCCATTTGATATATTTTAAGCCTTATCCACTTTTTCTTCTAAAAATCACATTTATGGATAAGAATATAATTAAATAAATATTATTAAATATGTATCTTGCACAATATTCACTAGAACGAGTTCTTAGTAAGCAGAAGTTCACCTTTTCCTAAATCCTTCCCTATTTCTATCAGGAGACAGAAACAGCATGTTAACCGTGTATCTTAACAAAAGAATTTGCATTCTGAATCAGAAAAGACACTGAGCCAACTCCAAAGAATAAAAGGTAACATCTAGACACACCTTCTGTCTTATGATCTCACTCTTCTGGACTGGAGAAAACAAGCAGGACTGAAGCTGGTAATGAACTGACTTGCCACACTGGTAGAAAAACAATTCTGGGATTAAGAGTCTCAGATTCCCACTCAAGCATCATCTGCAGTGAGTTACATTCCTTGATCACTCCTATAGACTTTGTTCACCTTAGAGAAGATCTGGAACTGAACTGTCTTAGTTAAATGATGTCAAATAAAACCAGGAGTGTATGACCAATATGATGATACAGATCACTCTGAATGATTATAAACATGAGAAAATTGGAAATGGGACAAAATGGCCAGCTAAGGACAACATTAGGAAGACACATACTTGAATGCTGCTGTTACAAATCCTACTAAGTCACTGTTCCACTATCCTACTATAGCTAAAGGACTTTATTTGTCTAAATATGTTTGCAGGAAGGTGCCTCTCTCACACAGATGCTGGCAGCATCAGTGCACAACCCAGCCTGTGCAACAAATGGTCCCCATTGCTGGGAACTTCAGAAGTGCTCCAGTATTTCAGCTTTTGTTACCACCTTACCATTAGGAACGTTGCGCATTGTTGTGTACCAGTAGTCTTGTACATTATCCTTTACTGCAAGATTGGCTAGTGTAGAAACAAACACAATTGTTTTTTTGTTTTGTTACAAAATCCAAACTTGAGCACATAGTTACAAAGGATAACGAAGACCCTTGGAGACAGAATAAAATCAGGTTTAATGTAGCTAATCCCAGGGTTGAGTAAATGGTCTTTTCCTCTCCATCTCTTTATCTCTCTGACAAGCTGTTCACACTTAATTTGTACAGAGCACCATTTAGTCTTGATGTACACTTCATCTTCTCAGATTAGTTTAGTCAAATAGCCACCTCATCACCTACATCCAAGCACCTGTTTTACAAGAGATACCCAATGGCCAGTCAGCAGAGAAATCCTTAGTCTATGGTTGAAAAGAGCTGCTGAAGCTGCTTCATAAAGAATGAATTAGCAGACAGTGTGATGGTAAGGTGACCCAAAGCCACAAGCAGCAAAATGCATGGGAACATGAGAAGCTACTGGGTTGTACTAGTTGTCCATCTAGCCCAGTATTCTCAGTGGCAAAAGATGTCATTCACGGACAGCATGTGAGCCTAGTCATTATTTCCAGTCCATTTCTTTTGCATTCCCATACAAATAGCAACACCGGGGATTTCAGAGCACACCTCCCTGTCTAGTCCTTCTATACCTCTTTATGGATTTGTTGTCAATGAATTTTTCTGGTTCTTGTTTTGAAGATTCTCTTAGGGTCTGCCTCCACAACCTCTTGTGGCAGCAAGTTCTAGAAATTCACTATCCAGTGGGTAAAAGTATTGACTGCCTCTTTCCTTTAATTCAGACTCCTATTATTTTCTCTGAGTAGCCTATATTTCTCATAATACGGAATTTGGCAAATAGCAGTTCTGCATTACCTTTGCGTCAGAACTACACTTGTCTGCCACCTTCCCCCTCTCTTCTCCAAATCAATTTATTACACAACTCTTGATTAGCCATACTGTCAAAACCCTCTGTGTTGTATTTCATTTAAGTAGAGCATTTTGAGCTTCTTGTAATACAACGTTCCCAGTATCTTTGAGAAGCCTTAATTAAAAAAAAAGATCCACACATCAATAGTAATGCTCACATTTCTCTCCACTTGCAAGTACAAGGGAGAACAGAATGCTTGAGCACTTCTAACTACTACTAAAGATGCTTACAGAAATAATATTATTTATATTGTGGGATTTGAGACTAGGTAGGTAATCATGAAATTAAGGACTGTAATAAAATGTGTATGGTAGGTAAGAAAAAACTTAAATTGTAAGGAGCCAGTCTCAGTATCAGCACCTCAGGATCAGGAAAGACAGTGGGGATTAAGCCAAAACTGAGAATGAAAGGCCTGATTGCTCTTGACTCTTACTGAGATCTGGGAGCCTAGATGTCTCCTTCCCTAGAGAAAAATCCTTCAACATATAATTTCCAGACTTTAAACATAATTTTAAGTACAATTTAGGCATCATCATAATATTGCTGCAATATAACTTTGTGGTGGGATTTTTTTCTTTCAAAATGTATCCTAAAATACAGAAAAATTTGAATAGGCTTTGTGAACATACACCTTCCTATGCCTCTTAATACCATGTGCTGAAGGTATCTCCTTTCCTGTAACCTTTACTTTCATAATCCTCAAACCAACCAAACCAAGGTATCTTACCACATTTTCTCTCTTTTATCCCTACTGTTGTAGTGTATTTTCACATAAATACTTAGTCTATAGTTACTAGTGACTACAAATGCCTTTGAGTGCCATGACTATGAAGTCTGGGGACCAAGGTCACTGCCTATTTCAATATCCATGTCTCCATATGTGCAGTTGAGTAAATCAGGCACATATGCACAGAGTATTTATTTCAGGCCTTTCCTTGCTCATCTCAGAACAGTTGTATAAAAGTATCTATTTGCAGGGTGAAATGTTTTAAGCCTTATGTTTGACTAAGTACTAGAAAGCAGAGATAACCTTCCAGTTCCAACTCTAGCTCCAGGGACCTGCCAGGCCCCTCTTTTCCTGACCCCTGAAGACCTGATAAATACAATCAACTGAGCTTGGCTGGTCCTTTGTCTGGGGTGTCAAAGGAATAATCACACCCTAACATGCTTACTCTGCCTTTGGCTCCTCTTATGTCTTGGTCCCCTTTCCCCCTTTCCATGCCTTGCTTTGCATTGTAATTCTTTGGCTTTCTGACCATTGCCTCCGCCCTCCCTTTCTGTTTTGCCCTTCAACTTCTTACAACTGTCCTTTGGCTTGGCTTCTGATCCCAGGTCTTGCCTAGATGCTCGCCTTGTATATCTTTACTCTTCTAATGCCTGACTTTGACTTGCTCTTCCTATTGATTGAGCTCTACACCCAGCTCTAGCTAGATAGTGACTAACATATTGATTACTTGTTAAAGTCCCCAAAGAAGATAAATCCTGTTCTTACTTTCTTTTCTTTTTTTCTTCACTAGAAATGTAAGTCTCTGCTTTCAAACTGAGATAGGAATGATCTGCTCTTTGTGTCTGAGAGAAGAATATTTTTTTTTGCAGGATGAAGTTGTATGTCTCAGATTCAGCTCTGAAATAAAGAGTGACAAACACGTGCCTAGCCATTAACCTGTGACCTTTGCTTCTGCCAGAAATCGTCTGGCCAACAGAACTCAGCAGCAAGTGCCTTGACAACAGAGAGGTATTAGTTCAAATGAAGACCTATATCGATATGTTACCTCACAGGGACTTACACAGGAATGGATGCACCAATGAGTTTTTACCCTGACAAAGAGCTGACTTACCCAATAGTCCCATATTGTGGAACTAATTTTTGATCATATGTTCACAAATGCCTGCTCCAAGTCTTTGAGAAAATTGTTAGCATGTGAAGCAGGACCTAATGTAATGCATCTAAAAATGTTTCTTGCTTTGAGGCAGTAAGAAGAAACAAGCTCACTGGATCATATTCTACTTTTCTCTGCTCCCTGGCAACATCAGTGGTTTCACAAAGTGGCAGTTAACAGAAATTTTACAACTACCATTTATGAACATACAGTTTATTCTTGTGTATAGCTTATATCCAATTCAGAAATATATTTAAGAAAGAGCTTAAGTACTTTCCTGACAAGGGATATTTCCAGCCAGGGCCTCTGTGCACATCACCTCTTTTGCTAGGGCAAGAATGAAATCTAAGATAATCTGAAAAGTTTACTTTAGTTCTTAATTTTCACATTACAGTTTTCTGAGGAACCCAATCCCCATTAAGCTACACTTTCTCTATGTGTGGCTTAAGAGTGACCTGGCTTTTAAAACAGTAAAACTCTGTCCTCTACGTTTTTTCTTCTTTTTCAAAGAAAAATACACTTTTTGCCTCTTCTTTTGTTATAAAGATTTAAAAAATCTGGTTTTGTAAAAGGTCAGTTCTACAATTCTGTGATCCTACGTGCCTTTGCAAACAGGGCAGCATTTACACAGGGCTGAATGTGGGTCAATGTCCCCATACACCCACGTGACAGTCAGACCTTGTGATGCTTGTTTGAGTATGCTGACAAATTTTCCTCACTTCAGACACCCCAGAGAATTTGGAGGAAGGATAAAAGGATCATCCAATAATCGTCTCTAAAATATGAAAACCAGAATTCTCAGCTCATGATGGGCTGTAAAATGTGAAAAGATAAGCAGAATAAAAGAGTATAGATTTTAATGTGCTTTGTTGTGTATAGGCGTTTCCTACTTTCACTGAATTTAGAAGAAACAATTCAAAAAATACAAGTACCTAACTGGAAAACAGACTTTACTACTGAGGCTCCATATGCATACAGATGGTGAGGTTTTGTCAGAGGCAGAAGCAAAATCAAACTTTAGCACTTGGATCCCACTGTCCTTTAGAACTTGGGAGATTTCATGCTTAGAAAAAGTAGCCAATTTATGAATAAAAAGAACTGGAAAGAGGGAATGACTTGATTTTGTTTCTCTTTGCTGAGTTAATGAATATTTTACTGAATATGGGAGGCACTAATCTTCTACTTTCTGTATTTCATGAAAAACAATCTTGAAAACTCCCAAAAGATGACTGGAGAATTACAGTGTCCTCTATCCGTCCAACTCTGTTTTTCACTACATTCGCATTTCCTTCCACCCTTCCTTCCAATCTGAAAAAAAGGGACTGATGCTAAGGTTCCTCTCTTCTTCAGTCCTCAATTAAAATTCATTATGTGAACACCTAAAGGTCACAATGCAGAAGTCTGCCCTCAGTCCTTACTCAGGTATAACTATTTTTAACTTTTGATACATTTTTGTAATAATTTATGTATTTTCTTCTAAAATATTTAGAATAGTTTGCTCTATGTAGGATATACAGGATATTGGTATTCACTCCCACTGGTGATATTGAAGTGTAGTGCTGTTTGAGGTGGCACGAACAAAGCCATCCCATTGATGGTTTTGTCATGAATGAATAATGTATCCAATCCAACTTCATTTTGAAATTATCATTGTAATAAGCCATGATATATAATTTTTATATATTCTAAGTATTTTTTAGCCCCATGTGGTCCACAATCAAGCAAAAAACCCCACCCCTAAATGACATAATGACATTACTGAGGCTGGTTTCTGTGAAAATAGTACTTAAAAAGTATAGCACAGTAGTCACTATATATTCATTCCCTCTCCCATCACTTAATTACATCACCTTTTAAGACAGACATATAATGTAATTAGAGATTTGAACAGTTCACAGCCAGATCACTTAAAGTAACATTGTTAATGGGCTTTAGAAGTTCTCCCTTTAATATTGCCAGTGTTATAACTTCTAATTACCTTAATAATTAGGGCTGTGTCATTCATGATTGAGGTAACAGTTGCTAACACTAATGGGTATTAGAGGTCTCTCACAAGGCATGTTTTGATGTTCTCATCCAGTTGCTTAGGGCAGGCAAGAGCTATTTGTCCTTGGAAACATAGTGGTTGCTATGTGGTGGCCTGGGCAGAGGCATCCTTACTAACCACTTTAATACTGCCTCCACCACTGCTATTTTCAGAGGAGTGACTGTACAAAATGCACTCACCATGCACTACCCTTGAAATGCAAATGTGGTACCTATGGATGAAATCTGTTGAACTCTAATTGCTGTTGTTGTTACTGCTACAAAAAACAGCATAAACTTGAATGTCAAACCTGACTGAAATTCAAAGAAATCTGTAGGTTACCCTTCCTCATTTCCAGCCCTACAAATTAGCAATGGTTAGGGTTTTCAAAGTTTTAGATGACACATTTGCTTAGATGTGCATGAGTATGTGCAGATTTGCTTCACTGTGCATGACTAAAACTAGGTTAAAGGCTAAAGGGGAGCAACTTGAATTTGCAGCTGTTTTGTCTAGATATTAGGGTAGTATCACCTTTCCAAGTACATTTTTTTCTAAAGACTTCTGGCATATGCTGAAACCAAGTCTTTTATGAAGAATAAGAGTCAAAGGTTCCTCCATATTTGGCTGAAACTAGAAGTTCAGAGATAAAAGTCTGTTTGTTGGCCATGCTGCACTTTGAGGCTTAAGAGTGTGTTCACAGGAGATTGGAGAAACCAGGATTTACACTACTATCTTCCATACCTTAAATTCACCAAGATTTATGTAATTGGAGACCACACAAAAAAAAAGCATTTTCCTTGGACAGACATTCACCAAACTGGTTTTAAGCATCTAGTTAATCACTGAGGACTGAGAACAGAATGACTTCTCTTATGTACTTAGGGTTTTGGAACTTTATTACACTGTATAATATGACTGTGATGGAAAGTATTAAATCCCCAGTGATCAGGGGAACATCTATTTCTTAGATTTGTTTGCTTACCAGACATAGATTCAACTGATTTCCTGACTCAGGGTAAATTACACTGAACAGTTAAAAGAGCAACTCTGTGATACAGAGAAGAATGTCCTGGGGATAAAATAAAAAGACTTGATTTATCCCAGTCCCACAAGAAAACCCCAGGAACTTAACATTTATTAGACTGGACATGAAGGACATACTCATATAGATAAGATACACATGGTAAATTAGCCCTTTAAAGTACAACACTGAAATCAATACACTACACAGACACCACAAAGACACTCCCATTCCTCTTCATCTAAATTAAAATCTAGGTTAAAAACAGGAAAAAAAAGAAGAAGACAACAAATCCCAAACTCATGTATCTACTTGAGCAACAGGTGTGAGAATTTCCCTCCCTCATCAGGTAAATATATAAAGTATTCATGGTTGAATAAGATTTAATTTCTACAGACTTCCATTATTAGTTTGGCAAGTATCCTTGCTTCTTTTGTGCCCCTTTTCATGAAAACAAAATAATTATAACAGTACTAGCTTTGTCTGCTTTGACCTGAAAAAGTATTAGATATAGTCCTTCAGATACAAATACAATCTCAAGGAAACAATTCCCATTAGGAATGATCATACTTCCTGTTGACTACAAAATACAATTCCAAGATTCAAAAATCCCTATATTAAAATAATCTGGAAGACTTTTAGATTAGCAAATCACAAAATGCGTGAATGAATACTGACATACATATACGTGCTCATATACATTGTATGTGCATATATATATGTATATTTAACACACAACTCACACACATTATGGTGACACTAGTGCCAAACATTTTGCTCACACATTCCTAAAAGTTTTCATAAAATCTTTACTAGTCATTTGCCTATAAATCTATTTCATTTATTTCAGAGCAGTTATGACAGAAATTCTACAGCTATATCCTTATCTAAAAGACAAAAGTTGTACGATCTTAGCTCACATGAAACTATGCCAAGATCATTTAAGGAGCCCAAAGCTACTAGTATTGCAACACAAACAACAAGTAATTCAAACTTTTCTATGCAATATTTACAAAGGTGAATGCATACTGTCATAGAGGAACTCTCTACCAGATTTCCAGGTACACTTAGAACATCAGCTATTTGTTGGCCTTTTGCTGTGAATTACCATCACATTAAGTGCCTAAGCAAATTCTTACATGCATAATCCTATGTCATAACTGTATGTATATGAATAAGGGATTGCATGTAACAGTACTTCACCTTAACACTTTATGTTTGCATTTTAGAAGAACATTTTAGTGCAGGTACTTTTGCTAGACTCAGGCAAATTAAAGGAAGTTCCCTGGTGACTCCAACTTGGCAAAACACAGGCACACAGCATACGGAAGGAAAACAACCTCTAGCTCTTGCACTAGGAAAACTTTTTTCTTCTCTGTGCACTAAAGTCCAGCCATTCTATACCACAGAACAGGGCATAATCCAGGTGTATCCTCCTTTCTGTCATGACTCCCATTGACCCCAAAGGATGCCTTTGTCTAGTATACCCTATGGGAATGCTTTAAGCTTCTTCTTTGCTGCCTCACCCTGTGGAGACTCAACACAAAAAAAGAACATTCTCTCACCTGTGCACAGAGGTTTTTCTAGGTGTTGGAATGTGTGCCCCTCATTGTACCATACAGTTCTGGTGCCCTCAAGTCATCCAGATAGAGGCCTGGCCAGACCATGCAGTGATACCCAGCCAGCTGCATGTCTGTCCTTCCTTCCGGTGAAAACCAGAATGTGACAGAGATGAGCTACTGCTATGAGCTAAAACAAATCTCGGTAAATACCTGAAAAAAACCCACAACAGCAGTAACATTAGTTCCACTGTCACACTTTGCCATCAGAGATCAAGAGAATTTCATGTGACCTCACGTGAAATGTGACATCTTCTCACCTACCCCTAAGAGTGAGATATAGCCAGAAGGTGCATCCAGATGCAGAACCAGAGAAACACCTTCAGGTCTCAAATACAGGCCAGGTGAAACTGCCTTTCCTGCCTCCTCCTCTCAATCAACAAGCTTCCTCTGCATCCAGTTCTTAACCCTGACATACTCATTTCCTCTGGCATCTCAGGCAGAGAAATTAAGGAAACAAACATAAGATAAATTCCCCCATATTTCAAATGTATGCAAAATTCATGTTTTCTATCAGAGGTAGCCAAAGGTTCACTGAATATAGAACCACTTAAACCTTCTGCATACATGGAAGATAAATGCTTACAAAATTCTATCAGTGTTTTCCTTGAAAAAAGCAGTGTTGGTTAAGAGCTTCTCACTAGGAAACAAGAGGATATCTGAAACTGCCAATTCTGTTGATCATAGTGAAGCTGAGAAAAGTATATTCAAACACATCTTTCTAAAAAAGCCCAGCAACATTTCTGTCAATGTTACTCTGTCACAAGAGAGTAAAAGCAGAAAAAACCCTAAGCTCTAAGCTCCACTGTTACATTTTCCCAGTTTCTAAAAGGGCACCAGCAATATGCCCTTCTGATATTAATATAACCAGACTACCAGTTTTAATAGTGTTTAAGGTGAAACTACTTCATTCCATTGTCCTTATGCATCAAAAAAAATCATCACTGGAATTACAAGAAGGCTGAACATCTGCATGTTTATGAAGAAAGGAGCGATTATTAAGATAAAAACCATCCCCTTACTGATCTCATGCCGCTTTTTCAGATTAAAGAATAAAATTAAATAATATCATAACATTAAAAACTCAGAGCTTGCTGAGGGTAAGTGAGTTCGTGACAGGCACAAACACTAATAACTACATCCATACAGCATATTCCTCACTGACAAATCACTATACTACAGGCACATGCATATAGATTAACTTAAACATACTGCTATTTGCTATGGGATTTCTATTTTTCTACTTATATTGTTCTTTTGAAAAGAAATGTATTACTTCAACAATAATTTCAACATCCTTGAAGAATATTGGAGAAGTGAATACTGTATACACATGCTCGTGTGCTACGTGAAAATGTTGTAGGAGTCAACTGCAATCCTACAGGTCTGTTTCTTTGTGCAGTTTCAGCAGTTCATTGCTAAATAAAGCTCCATTTCTGTCCCTCTCTATCACATGATTTAGCAAGTGCACTTTTGAAAAAATGAGTAATTGCATTTGAGTCAACCTGCATGCACTGAAGTTAAGCACTGCTTAAGTGTTGCAGGATTAGGGTTTAAGCTTCCAATTATCCCTATTGCAGCTGTGTGAGACATACCCCAATGACTGCATTTGTCATCAGTTTTAATTTGCGTTTTCTCTTCCAGGGGGCCTGAAAATGGCAAACATGAGTAGAGGCTGAGTGGTGTTGTTTCTGTTAGGTCTACACACCTAATAAAATATAATATTTACACTCATTATTATCGTTGATAATTGAGTTTGAGATTCACTGTGTGACCCAGTGATCATGCTACCTCCCTTTAGGAAACAGCCTAGATTTTTAAATTCAGTATTGGGTAACTTCATAAAATTGATAGATACCTATAAATATAAGTGAAAATATAATAATAAAAAAATGTGTGCAGCAGGTTCAATATGTCACTGGAATGAAACTAGCAATTGCTAGGGAGGTTTTGTGGCTCATGTTATTCAGAAGGGCACAGTACACAATCCCAGGAGTCTCTGCTTAACTTAGAAAATAATGTTAAGAATTTAAGGCCACATGGGAATTGTTATGTTGGAATTTCATTAGTTGTTAATTGCACAGCAATATTTTTGACTCAGTACCCAACTCATATCCTAAAGCTGTCAGTATGCCATATATCCTGTCTGAATGAAAAGGAAGTCTACTATTTTCTTTTTTTTTTCCCCCCCCTAAGTAAGTCCTACCAAAAATACTTAAAAAATTTCAAGACTACCTTTGGTCTACTACTAGATCCTGCTATGGTCTTATGTATAAATCATATTTGAAGCAGGGAAAACCAGGTATCATACTGTAATTTTTGTCACAATATACTCAGATAAGTTAATTAAATCAGGGTCTTGTCCATATCAACTTGAAAAATGCACAAATTCTTAATGCTATATTACTAGTTGAAATTTAAATCCGTGTAAGAAGCTGAATTTTTTGTCTGATGCCAGTGAAACCAGAAGCATGTCTAAGAGACATTAGACAACTATTGGAATTCACTAATACTCGGCATTCCTGACAAAAAAAAAAAAAAAAAAGCAACTCCTAAGGTTGTAGAGATCTTTTTTTCTTTGCTTAAGGCTGCATTTGACACACCTACTGACAAAAATCCTGGAGTCACAGTCCCCTGCCAACCTGAATGCAGAGATATAACGATATTTGGCACATGCCTGCTTGTCCTCCAGGGCGAAGTCTGGACACCCCCAGCATGCAGATGAAATCCAAGAACCCGACAACACTTCAGAATCTGATAATAAAGATATGGCCTAATTCACTCTAAGTTTTAATGGCCTTTCCTTACTCTAAGCAGGATTCAGATTTAGTCAGTAGGAAATCATAGGAAAACTCCTCAGACTTCTTGGGTTTCTTCACAACGACCACGGATAGGTACTGAAGCAAATGTCAGTGAGAACTCTATTTTAGTTCCTTGTGTTACAGATCATAGAATCATAGAGTCACAGAATGGTTTGGAAAACACCTTAAAGATCATCCCAATCCAACACCCCTACTGTGGGCAGGGACACCTTTCACTAGATCAGATTGCTCCAAGCACCCTCCATCCAGGCCTTGAACACTTCGAGGGATGTGGCATCCACAGCTTCTCAGAAGCCATCTGTTCTAGGGCTTCACCACCCTCACAGTAAAGAATTTCTTCCTAATATCTAATCTAAACTACCCTCTTTCAGTTTTAATCCATTCCCCCGTAGTCCTGTCACTACATACTCTCGTAAAAAATCCCTCTCTATCTTTCCTGCAGGCTCCCTTCAGGTACTGGAAGGCCACAATTTTGTCACTCCTGAGCTGTCTCTTTTCCAGGGTGAACAATCCCAATTCTCTCAGCCTTTCCTCACAAGAGAGGAGCTCCATTCCTCTAATTATCTTGGTGTTCCCTCTTCTGGACTTGCTCAAACACCTTCTGACATGTCAAATGAACCTAAGGGATGCTAAGTCCAACACTTTGCCTCCCTAGATAAGCAGCAGATGCTCCATGATTAAGTTTCCTGGTGTTGTTGGCTTACATGAAGAGTTGTGATGATACAGCAGAATGTAGTATGAGAACTGCAATGGGTTTGATCCATGGCTTCCTCAGTAACCAGTGTATCTAAGGAAGTAGACATTACAAGTATTCCACACGTATTTTTCCACGTTTATGCCCCCTTCCTTCCTGCTTGCTTGCCCTTCTTGCTGGGAGCTCGGGAGAGCAGGGGAGAGAGAGAGCCTGG
>JAWWEV010000001.1:94037266-94067287 GCA_035583235.1 Hafferia zeledoni
CTCTGAGCCTCCTCTTCTCCAGGCTAAACAACCCCAGCTCCCTCAGCCTCTCTGCATAGGGCTTGTGCTCCAGTCCCCTCACCAGCCTTGTTGCTCTATTCAGATTCCTGTTTCTTTCCTCTGGTTTTCCATGCCCAAGGCATAGTGTTTTCTGATATTTATCCTTTTTCCATCCCATCAGTACTAAATCATACCATTTTCTATTGCCTAACCATTTTTCAAAACAACCTTTTTGTCCCTTTTTGCTTTGTGTCCCTTCCCACCTCTGTGTACTTTTCTTCTGCTCACTGACTTTATTTAAACAAAACTCTACATTTGTGCCATCTCTCTTCCTCTATTCTGCGCTGCCCTACATACATACATCCCTACACATCATGTTGATCGCTACTCTTACCATTTGACTTCCTGTAGCTTCCAAACTTTATCTGTAATCTCATCGTCATCAATCAATTTTTTTTAAAAAAATTGGCCACAATACTGGTAAACAACATGAGGCATCTGAAACAATAATTATTACTGTAAAAAGTACTGAAAATGTGCTACAGAAAATTCTGTATTACTTATTTTGAAAAATGCCAGTGTGTCCCATTTGTTCATTATAAAAATGCTCCAATGACAGGTGTGACAAAATCATTGTATTTGTCTTTGCAAGTTTTAAAAGGTTTGTAATAAAAATAGAATTTTAATTGCAAACTTTTGAAAATTGTAAACTTAGGGAAAATTTGACCAGCAGTAATACAGAGACTCAAACATTTTTGTGTTATGTTAAAACCAATTTGTTTAGTCTCAGAACAGGCTGATAAAACAGATAGTGTTTTAGTGGTGGGAATTTGAGACATTTGACACTTTCCAAAGGGAGACCTACAGGTTCACAGGTCATTGGGCAGAGACTACCCTTTTTCAGAAGTTGGATGCTACTATACATTATACAGTATATAGTAGACACTAAATTGTTTTCTGAAACAGGATTTTGTTTCTATGCATAGGTACATTTACACCAACAAAATCATATTCACTTTAATAAAGTATATTCTGTTTGGGGAATTGGTTTATGAACACTGGCTAACATAAGCAGCGCTACACTCAGCTTTGCAACAGAACTCACCAGAACATCCATCCCAGAAGACTCATTCACGTGTTGGTAAGATTTCTAAACAAACCAGCACATTTCAGAACTCCAACCCAGGTTAAACCAAAATAAATATCAGAGATTGAAATAAAATCCAACTCTTCTGGCTTTTAGTGGCATTTCTTAGTCAAGATGTACTGCTACTGCAGCTCTCTGTGCTAAGAAACAAACTCACTATGTACCCTCTTATATTCAGTCTCAGCAACTGAATCCAGAACTCAGTTGCTGGAAAGTGAGAAATACAGTCTTAAACCTCCTGTTTGTTTTCCATACAGCACAAGGAAAGCAACAGGGAAGAGAAGTGTTCAACATCAACCTCCATAATGTTCTTCAAGCATAAAAAATCACGGCAGAGAACAGGAAAAAAAATGAATATATTTAAATATTGAAGAGAAGCAGCAGAGACAATGCATATAACATAACTGATGACCTCCATCAACATAGATTTTCAGGTTGCTGCTGCTGCATTGGGCAAGAAAAAAGTCCATCTGTAGGGGGTCAAACACACTAAGCTTTAACCTGCAGAGGGCTTGTAGGAATATTAATGGAACAGTCCATCCCAACAAAAACATTGCAGAGAAGCTAATAATTAGAAAAGGATCTTGAAAGGGAAAAAGAAAAGTTATCATGCGTTCTTTGAGTGTCGGTGCACAAAGGAAACCAAAGCCAAGTAAGTGTTAAGAGTAATTTTACAAAATTTCATCCTTTTTAAAGCAAGTTTTCATGTTTTGTCTGCCAGTTGTAAAAGGCAGGAATGTCAAAAGTGCCTGAAGGCAAACGCTTTTTTTATTATGGATCTGACCAAATAATTCCTTCACTACTAGAAAAGGATCTAATAGATAACTTTGTAAAGCCTCTGCGACACAGTATATCAATTCAGTGCCGTGATATGGCAGAGAAGGTCAAGTCTGCCTTTCTTATAAGACAGGCAAGGCCTTTCTTCTGAAATCAGTTTTATATAAATTTGTAAAATGGACTGCTGGGTTAGGAAATGCACCATCTAAAGCTATTTGAGATCCTGACTATATTGCAAGATGGTGATGAGTGGATTCAGTTCTGCTGTACTGCAGCTTCTCACAGTACCTTTTAATAAGGCCACTGGTAATTTTAAATGTGGAAAAGGTGCACCCTCTTTGGAAGGAGGGGTGGGAGAAGCAGGGTCTACATGGAAAACCTCTACCAACATCAGCAGAGTTAGTCCTACCTGGCTGTTGTAGGACAATGCTAGAAGGATGGAAGAGTATTACATAGAGAGAAAGGCTTATCTAACACAATTGGAAGAGGGACAGAAAGGAAGCTTTACCTTTGCTCTAATTAGCTTCTGGAAAAGTGGACAAACAACAAAATGCTGAATCCTAACACATGAGCACAGTGCTTGTGCAGTCATTTGGCCAAAAAGTTTCAGCAGTGAGTAACCCCTTGTTTTCTGTCTTCTAGCAGACACCTACACTATCTCAATATCTCCAGTAATTCAGTAATGAGCCTGTATTATTTCTCATTTAACAATGTGCACTTAAATGGCCAGAAATAAGAAAGGCTATTACATTTGGTGAAAAAAAATATAATTATGTCCAAGGGGGTAGAACATGAAGTATAATGAATATGCAGATACAACTTTTAAATGCAGAACTTTAATTATCCTAAGTGTAATGCTATCACCTATAACCTGGGTTCACTCCTTTTTTTTATATCAACTTTTTTCTCTCTATTCAGTTGTTTGACCAGCTCCATAATGCACTAATTTTTTGTAACTTAGAAAGGCAGGCCATCATCAGACCATAACAGTTGGCTCCATACTAAGGCCTTGCGCATGTATTATTGTACAAGTAAATTAGGTTAATTAGGTATTACTATGATCATTACTGCACTTTTTCAGTAAATAGAAAAGAGAATTAAAAATTTGTTACTGTTGTTATTTTTAATTTTGGTGTGTAATGTATCTACTTGAACAATGGCACTAACAATGTTCCAGTAGCTTATCATTTGAGTGGTATGGCTAAGGAATCTGTCTGGGAGAGCTTTGAAATCCATATAGATACTCATAGTACATACTCTTTGAGTGCTATGGCAGTACTGAAACACAAGAGGAAAAAATTGTACTTTCTAATTTAGAAAGCAACAAATATTGGAAGACATTCTGCCACTCTGTGTCCTGTGTGATTAGGAACATGTAAGAACTGGGTCCATGAAGCTGGTTTTTTTCCCCCCAAAATGCTCTGATACAAATGCATCTTCAGTTTACAGCCTGAATCAGTCCTTTGAGAACCTCTCCACAGTAAAGCTCATGAACATTTCTTTTGTAGATTTTCTCTGCATTTTGTAAAGACTGATCTTAAAAAGAAGAAAATCTGTGAAACAGAGCTAGACTTTCCTTCATTGTCAGTAAGAGGGTACAAGTACTACCTCAATTTTACAGTTATTCTATAAATAACGCCTCACTGCATTTTCTTCAGGAGTGTATAAAAACCACCTAGCTATCGTATCTTAATGTACAAAGTACATTAAGCTAAGAGATCAAGGCAAGTTCATGCCCCTATCTTCAAATTCTCTAATGCCTTAGGAAAATGACTGCTACAAATATTTGGAGGTTAGAAGTGCACACAGAAATTACCAGTAACATTTCCCCTTTGATTGCCATCATTCTGAATAACAAACACTGTCAGGGTAGAAAGAGAGCAAGATGACATGATACCATATAAAATGACACTACCTAAAACATACCTGCAAATGAAAGCTTTGAGAGAATGCTATCTTTTTAATAGGAAATATAGCTCACTTGAATGAATATGCAATATCTCTCAGGGTTTGAATTAGATACAGACCTTAATAATTACCCTAATTACTTCTGTTGTGATTCTACCTTTGAGTCTACATGAAACAAACATCTAACAATTAGTTATACTTTCATTTAATCAACTGGTTTTGAATAAACAGCTGTTACTATTTCTTTTAACAAACTTGTTCTTTTAGAAAGACCAAAGACAAAATGCTCTGTTTTGATTTAGCATCCAACATGTCATTTAGTTTGGCCTAACATATTTATTTGGATTTTTTGCCCAGCAACCCAAGTCCTCTATCTGACCACAAAAGAAACACAACAAAAGCTACAGCAGAAGGTGAAACACGTTATTTGGTAACACTTCTCAAACAGAGCCTGGACAAACCACCTCTGAGGGTAAAAACATACACCACGTTTCAGCTTCCAAGCCCAATTTAGTCTTCAGTCTCTCAACTGAGCCTGTCAATTAGGGTGTCAATTAGGCCTTGATCCAGCAGAGCACCGAAGCATGTGTGTAATCTGAGCATATGAATAACCTTGTTGCTCACTGCAAATCAGAATGATAGTGATGGAGGAAAAATGAACAGGACCACCAGTTCATTCTCACATACAGCAATTACACCACACTTTAAAATATTTTCTTGATGAAGCAACATACTGGAAAATTGTGGCATTTGTCATCCCTGCTCCTTTTGGAGCCAGTACAAACTAGGGTTGCAGTTCATATTTTTTTTTGTTGATTAGCAGAAAGAAACTAGATATTCACTCCTCTAAAACTACATGAGAAATCAGCTCCTTCCAAAACACACCTGATTTAAAGGGACATCTCTCTTTATAAAGTTATACAATAATAAAATTGTGTCTTATGTATAGTGCAAACAAAAGATTTTCAATATTTGACTTTTTAGCAGACTCAGCACTAGTGAGGCTGCTGCTCCTAGATATATAACTAGAAATGATTCACAGTTTTGTGCCTGAGCTTGTCTGTACCTACCATGGAGAGTATGAATCCCCTCTTTTTCCAAAGCACTGAGGTCTCCTGATTAAAGAAGCTTTCCTCTAGAATAACTTTTTGCTGTTGTTCTTAGGCATATGTACTGTGGCTCCTGAGGAAAATCAGTAGCCACTCCAAACTGAGGCATATTTATCTCCACAAAAATGTAGCTACATCATGAGATTCCCCAGTTAGAGAATCACAGAGGACTGCACAATGATGCTCCTGAAGAAGTACTGGTGGAGGCAGGGCTGGGAACACCAGACTCAGGAGGCCACCGGGCTGTGGCAATAGTTTTACTCTCTGGATGTGCCTTTAGTAACTAGATGAGAAATGTAGAAATGTCATCTTCAAGATCTTTCACCTGACCTCTTCAAAGCTTATTGCCATGCTGGTTTTAAAATATCAGAAATGTCTGAGATAAACTATGCAACATGGAGCTTGCTAATAATGACAGAGGCAAGCCAGTCTTGGCAACGTGCTTTCAATGCTAGGCAAATGCCAATAAAAATACTGTGATAGTACAAAGCCACATTTTCTCCCTGAGTCTGATGCT
Source organism: Hafferia zeledoni (assembly GCA_035583235.1). Lineage (NCBI taxonomy): Eukaryota > Metazoa > Chordata > Aves > Passeriformes > Thamnophilidae > Hafferia > Hafferia zeledoni. Next base: position 94,042,725 of record JAWWEV010000001.1, read on the forward strand.
AGCCTGAGGGACCGACATCCTGACAAATTCTTTTATCTTAACTGTAGAGCAAGTGATACAACAAGGAATACAAAACTAGGTTCAGGGGTTTGCCACATTCAGTTACAAAATGCTTCCCTGCTGGGTGATGTCACTCAGAAAGGAGAGGGATCCAGTAAGAGACTAATCTTGCTCCCATTGGAGTTTACAGCAAAACTTATGCAGAAACAGAATGAAACCTAAATTTGCCACTGATGTTAAAACTGATGGACTCCTTTCTATAGCCTGTCAAGTCAGTGATAGGTTGTTTGTACCTTTGATTGTTAAAAGGAAATTACCAGATCAAAATTCTGAATCCTTATAATAAATGAACTTTTAAAAATGTAACAGTTGTTTCTTAAACACTGTGTCATATGTTTTGTCAGGCTAGTGTAACACAAAAAGTTGTGATGTATACATTAAGATTTAAATGCACCCTCTTTGGAAGTGACATGAAATGTGCAGCCTTTCCATCGTTTTTTACACAAGAAAATGAACTCATTGTTTCTATCTCAAGACTCAACCTCAGAAGTATCTCAACAGCAATGTTTTTTACCTGCTGATCCTAAAATGTTTTTGCAGTTTTCTACTGAGGGAAAAGTACAGTTTAAAAAATCCCCACTGGCATTGGCCAAAACTCTTCTGTCCAATGTATTGGCATGTTTACTTATCTACATATGTCCACGGCTCAGCCAAACATCCTTTCTCTGCTGAACAAAACATCTTCCCCTGATTTCTGGGTTTAAAGCAGAAGAAAACACATGGTGGAAGGTGCACACAATCCATCACAGGGAGAAACCCACTGAGCCAGAAAACAATTCTAAAATGTGTACAGGGCTACAACAGTTAAATCTCAAAGCTGCTGAGAAATTGCTTGGATGCTATGAGCAGAAAGTGTGGTTCCAAAGTATAATCCTAGTGATACACTATGTTCTTTGCAAAAGGTTGTGAGGCCTTGGCCTAATAAGCATAATCTCATTACACTGCAAATAAAAGTTTCCTATTTATCTCCAGATTTCAAATGAATCTAATAAGGCTTATGATACAGTCACCCAATACCCTAATCATATTTCTGCCTATCTAAAAGCAATCAGTAATTGTGTTATAGCAGAACGTGCTGACAATACCTCTGACACAGAAAGGAGAATGAGAGCCCAGCTGTACTAATTAAATTAAATGCTAGGCTGATGGAATACATTTGCTGAAGCTTGGAGAGTATGGGTGCAGAATTAATAAGCATTACAGCTTAGAGCAGGAGATGATATCATAATGGATGCAAGGTTTTGATGTGGAGAGCCTCATTCAGATTCAATGTACCATAATGTACGGATGTGACAGCTGCTTAGAGAGGTGCAGAACCTTGAACAAAGTGCACAGGAACTTTCTCTCCCCCCTCGTTTTTTTTTTTCCCCCTCCTCCTCTCTCTCCTCCCCCCATCTTTTTTGTTACTAGCTTAGGAACTGTATTTTAATATTATCAGCTCAAAAAATACTGTGTTGGGGCCACAGTTTGGTATTTATTGTGATCCTACTGGTTTGCACTGCTGCTTTTCTTCTCACCGTCTCCTCTCTGCCGTTTTAAACTTACCAGCCATGTAAATTAAGAGAAAAGCCCCTTGAGAAACAGTTTATAATGATATATATATGGCTAATCACAATTTTGCCTCTCTTCCCTTTTTCTGATTATTTTTTTAACGCCAAAAATCCCGAGGGCAGGGGAACTCCTGCAAGACAGACGAAAAACCAAACGCACACCACCTCTGTCACTGCGGCCAAGCTGCTGCTGGAGGCGCTTGGAGGGCTTGGGAATGAGCAAGAGCTACTGGAAAGGACCCAGAGCCGGTTTCCCCGTCTGAGAGCCGGCGGGGCCCCGCCGCTCTCCCTGCCCGGCCGTGCCAGCGCAGCACAATCCCGTGCTCATAAATGGCTGGCGGGGAGCGGCGGGGCCGGGGCTGCTGCGCCAGCTCCGTCGGCCGGGGCTCATTACCATGAGAATTTTGACAGGATATTAGATTTACTAATCCTGAACTTTCCGGACTGACCCCTCGCCCGCGAGCAGACAATGCTGGTGTCTGCCGGCCAAGCCCCTCCGCCTGCCCTCGGCATGTTCCCCCCGCCCCCGGCACACGCACAGCCGCACACGGGCACCCCCGGCCGCACACGGGCAATCTCTGCCCGCCGCCGCCCCTCCCCGCCCGCCCGACCCTCCAGCCCCCTCCCCGCGATCGCTGGCCGTGTCCGCCCCGCCGTGCCGAGTCGCGAGGATGCCCGGTTCCCATTGGGAAGCCGAGCCCGGTGCGGGACCGGCAGCCCGACAGCCGGAGCCTCGATGGCCGGAACCCCGTGCGGGAGCGGCAGCCCCGATGGCCGGAGCCCCTTGCGGGAGTGGGAGCCCCGACGGCCGCAGCCCGGGCCGCTCCCGCCCCGGGCAGCCCTTTTCGCCGGCCCCTTGCACCCCAAACCCGGCCCCTCTGAAAACACAGTGCCTATTAAGTTGCTGAAAACAGCAGATTTCCACTGATACTATACAGATAGAGCTGACCATTAAATCGCAATTTTACATCCCCAGGCAGCAGTAGCTGCTGACAACCTCTAAAGCTTGTAATCCCATTTAACCCCCTCCTGTCATGAGCAGGCCCACCCTTTTGGAATAATGCAGGGCAAATTAAACCTGACACGGCAACAAGAGAAATAAAACCCCCTTTAGCTTAAAAGTCATGCCACAGTGAGTAACCCTGACCTTCAGCTTCCCCGCTCCCTTCTCCAGGGAGCCCCCCAGATGATGGTGTTGACAGAGGGGAGCGCGGGGGATCGCAGGGCGGCTGGATGGCCCTGGGGACAAATTAAAGGGAATTTTGCTAGACAATAGAAGGAAATTTCACCTGAGGGTTTTATTTTTCCTCCCCCCCCCCTTTTATAAAGTCTTCCTTTAGTAATAAAACATGAGGTCTGATTGCTCCCTGCCAACTGCTCCCTGCCTGGCCCGGCCACCAAAGGTCCATCCCTGCTGGAGCGGCCCCAGCCTGTGTTGCTCACTCCCTGCCTCCGAGAGAAACCTCAGGGTTTCATAGCCCACGGCTGGCATTTAGTGCCGATTTCTGAAGGAAGCTGACCACTCCTAAGGTCCCCTAAACAAACACAAACCACCACGGGGGGGGGGGGGTGGGGGGGGGTTTGGCGGGGTCTGGGGGGGTCTGAGGGGGGTCCCAGCACTGACGACCCCCCCCCAAATTCCCCCCCAGCTCGAACTCAGGACTGTAGTCCATTTCCTTTGTTGGGAGAAGAGGGGAAGGGCACACCAGGATGAGACTCGTCCTGCATTATTCACACATTGCTGGTCCAGGAGGACAGGAAGAGCTTTCAGACCTAACCCAAACAACATTGCGCTCATTACTCTGATCTCATTTGGGAAAATAACGATTTTTATTTCATAATATTTTGGAGAATACTGGACTGTAGGGGCAAACCTCTGTAAATAGTACATCCCCATCACTACACGCTGGTGCAGAGGATGGCTTTTCACACCCAATCTACAGGCAAGCAGACCACCACAAGTTTCTCCCCAGTTCTCCTCTCTGTTTACTGCCAGCTGAAGAGAAGAGACAGAAGTCAGAAAGCACGTTCATGCAGATAAAGGCCACATTGCTACTCAGTTTCTTTTCTCTTTTCGACCAACGCAATGGGAATACAATTCTATAGCCAAAATACAATCCAACACATTTTTCTACCTCTCCATCTGTCTACAAATACACACCTGTAAGCAGCCAGACCTGACCTTTCCATCTAGCACACTTTTTTCAGCACTTCCCCACCTGTCCTTATTTCTGTACACAGAAGATCATGCGAACAAAATGCCTCCTGAAACAGAGCTATGCCTGTAGCAGGAGAGGTGAATGCACGGATTGAGTGGAAAGTTTGCTGCAAAAGTTTGCAAGCTGCTTACAGCAAACCTCTGCAAGGGACCCTGTCTGCACCACACCACTTTGACCGTAACTCACCGAGTCACTCTCCTAGAGGCCCCACAGCAGGAATGAACTTGCAGTGCTTCTAAATAGTGGAGCACCAAAAAAGCAGGCTCATTACCTGGACACATGTCTTCTCCTTACTTCATTGCTTCAGATCCCTTGATGCTGCAGATCCGCTCAAAATTTGAAGTACTCCATCCTTTTTCCCCCCGCTTTCGCTTTTTCTTTCTTTCATTCATTCTTAAATAAATTTAAAAAAAAAAGGATGCTTGACTAAAGTTAGCTTAAATTTGTTAAGAGTAAAACCGGCATAAATGTTTATTTCGACTTCCTAGTGCGGCAGTGTACCGAAGCCCAGCCCGCCCAAGCCTCTTTAGCAATGGAGTGGTTTATTTAATTTGTCAGTATAATAGAAGCAGCTGAGTGAGAGACAGAGAATGCAGTGTGGTATAAAAGAAACAAAGGCTAAAAGTACCACTATTTTGATTCCCTTTTTAAAATTACTTCCAAAGTGTGGTATCTATTGTGAAGAATAATGCTGAACAAAGCACAGTGTCTTGGCAATATTCACAGAGCTCATTCACAGAGCCAGTTCTGTCTGTACATTCAGAGGTAGAATACACTTATAAATGATGCATTGGAAGGACTATAGTTCCTATTGTATTCCCAGTGTAAACAAAAAGACAGACAGAAGCTGAATGGCATATGGGCAGCAGGGCCACACTTTATTCAACCATTCCAGCACCATTGTGAAGGTAAAATGGAATGGGAGTTCTCTCTGCAAATCCAGTGAACACGTTTTGAGTTAGGCTAACAATTTTTATATATATAAAACACAGATCTGGTGGTAATTTTGTACACTTCTGTGGAAAAGTGATCTTTAAAGCAATCTACAATCGGGATTGCTGTCAAGTTTTGGAGGTTATTCCCAAGGGGATTAAGTGGTCTCTGGAGAAGACCTGCTGAAAGAGGGTCTGTGTGTTGACTGTAAAGGTGGGCATTTGATGCACAGAGCCAAAATGGCCTAAACCAGCAGTAGCAAAAGCTGGGAAGGAGGCTGAGGTGCTCAGAATCCAACCCACCTGGAAAAAGATGTGCTATTGTAAGGAGCATTCTTTGTATGCGCTGGAGTCTATCCCTCTTTTCCCACCACTGCATCCCATTTGTTAGCCAGCAAAGACTGAGCCTGCAAAAGCAGATTGGCAACTTTGCCAGATGAGCATAAATTGCCTTTACTTAGTCAGGCATTTTCCCTGCTTAACATTTTATGGACAGAGAAAGCATCTTCACTGTGTTTGAAGGGAAGGAAAAACCACTTATGTGGAGGAAATATTAAAATTAGGTGTGTCCTTTCTGCCCTTGCTGTGTCAGCTGGTGCCAGGAAGTTTTATGATCACTAGCTCCTTTCCCCGTCTTTATATTTTCTGCTGTCATGTAAAGGCTCATGTCCTGAATTCAGTCTTTCTGATTCCTGCAGGCATGCCTGTGTCTGTGTGATACAGCATATCTGCTGCACATCACACTCCTCGGTCACATTTGGAGAGATTTGTGCAGGTAGTGCTAAGGGACCAGTCTGCCTTTTCCTTCTGTGTTTTTTTTCCCCTTCTGTTTGGTCCTGTTGCATTTGCTCCTTGCTCACCATGAGTGATCACTGACTGAGTTCCAGCAACCAGATTAGGAATAGCTTGTTTGGTTTTGTCTGACAGCTGTTTTGTACGCAATACAGCTGGGGCCAGGCAGGATTTCACACCTGTTTGAAGTCACTGGAGAATGGTGTCCTTTGGGATCTGAGTGAAGGTTCCAGTTGGTATGGGAGCTGTCTGGAGATGAGCCTGCCTGACCTGTTCTGGTATCGAAAAGCCTGGCAGAATTTGCTTTGTTCTGATGTGATGGAGATTTTGCAAGTTTCTGTCTTAGATAAGTCACTGTCTTATCAAGAACTAACATGATCATATAAATACAAGAAAGCATTCCAGATGAGGATTACTCAGCTTGATCCCTAAAGCTGAGTGCCAGCCTCTCTTCATGAGTATTTATAGCCTTTAATTAAAATAGAATCTGGAAACTCTGTGTCCCTGAGCACTTTCCTAAATTCTTTGATTCTATTCACAAGAAAACAGTACTTGGATTAAAGTATGTTTGATGTTTCCAGGAAAAAACCCAACTCATACTATTTTTTCATTGCAAGCTGCTGCCTGCCAGAACCGATGCCAAGAAACCCAAAATATTTTAGTGACTGTGCTTAGATGTCAGCACTGGTTACAGATGTTTGCGTCCTTCCACTACGGTTTTAATCCACAGAGATCGATTTAGCAACAGGACAGTTGGAAAAGTCTGCAGCTGCTGTAGTACCATGGTCAGAGCTTGATCCAAAGTCTGTCAATAGATTTCATGAATTGTCTTGTACAGCACCAGGTCCTGGGCAGGGCCTTAGAGTAGCTAGTGGCATCACATATGGCTGAAGGAATGGGAAAAAAACACTATGCCAACAAAATGATTGGGTGAGTGATCAAAAGAGAAGAGCTTGGAATTTGGAAGGAGACCTGGACAGACTCATTGTTATTGAGAAGACATGTTCTCTCATCAACTTGATAAAAATTACATCATTTGTACTGTAAATTTGAGATGCAGATGGAAACATTTTGCCTATCAGAAACCTATTTTAGAGGACATTCAAAACACACAGCAATGACATGGATGTGGAAATTCACAATGTTTTGAATGTTCTTTACTCAGTGTCTCAGGTAGGCACACATATTTTCATTCCTGAGTGTTGTGGTTTAACAACAGTCGGCAACTAAGCCCCGCGCAGCCTCTTGCACACTACTCACCACCCACCACCACATGGGGAGGAGAAGTGGAAAAAGGTAAAACTGACAGCTTGAGATAAGAACAGATTAAAAATTGAAATAAAGTAAAATATAATACTACTACTATTACTAATTGTAATGAAAAGGAAGATAACAAAAAGAAAGAGGAATAAAACTGAAGACAGAGAGGTGATGCACAATGCAATTGCTTACCGCCCACTGACCAATGCACGGCCTATCCCCAAGCAGCAGTCAGTGGCTCTCAGCCAACTACCCCTGGTTCATATACTGAGAGTGATGTTCTCTGGAATATCCCTTTCAGGTTCAGTTCAGGTCAGCTGTCCTGGCTATGCTCCCTCCTGGCTTATTGTGCAGCTCCTCACTGGCAGAGCATGGGAAACTGAATGCTACTTAGCAACAACCAAAACACCAGCATGTTACCAACATTATTCTCATGCTAATTCCAAAATACAGCAAGATACTAGGAAGAAAATTAACTCTATCTCAGCTACAACCAGGACACTTAGATACTATTGAAGATGAGCAGTTGCCAGTTGGACATTACTAAATGAGGACCAAAAAGTTATTGCCGAAGATATAGGTATGTCTTAAGAGGTCATAGAATTTAGACAGGTAGCACAGACTTATCAGACACTTGTTACAGTTAGTGATGAAAAATGAAATTTCAAGCTGAGCCAGCCTTTGCCAATATTTTCCAAATCAGTATGACTGTCTCACCCCTAGATATTTCAGAAAAGGCTGCTGGGCCTACACATGGGGAAGGGATGTCTGCACATCTCTGCACACTGGAAGGAATAAGTATGAGCTAAGTATCTATAAAAGTATGTTATTTTTATTTGGCATGTTAGTATATATTGGTTATGCAATTATATATGCCATGAAAATGAAAAATAATCTTTTTCAGTCATTCCTATTATGACTGCAGGATTCCAATGCAGATATGATCGTCACTATTATAACTTCAAGTATTAGAAGTAAAGTCAGCTCACAATATGTAAGAGTGTCAGTGGGTGCAACTTATTATTTGGTGTTCTGGAAAAAATAATGAAGATTTGTGGGGATTTTTTCATGTATAGAGACCACTAAAGTTTCTCATGAAGGTAATTAGGAATTATTTATAGCCTGATACATGGAAAAATCCCTGTCTGGTCATCTACTACATCACTACCATTCAATGTGTTCTGAAAGAGAAGATTATTTTTATGACTTTCTAGCACTTAAATTCTTCAAGAGGTGAGTGAACACCCATGTCAGAAGTTGTTCTTTTAGGAAGATAAAATTATGCCAAGAACAGTCAGTAGACTCTAGATGCTGAATTTCAGTGACTGCACTACCACACTGCACATCTTATTGGGGTACTGGTGGAAATGTACCATTTAGAGAAAATATTAGAGGAAGAGATTTCATGGTTAAACTTGGTTAAAGTGCTGTATAGGTAACATGGTTCTTAGAAATGTGTTTGTCAGGGAGCAGAAACAGAAACACCTACTATGTCCTATTAAAAACACAATAATTGAATTCAAATTTCAGCTACTTTCTATCCACAAAAAGACCACAGAAAATTTAGAGAAATGATTTTTGGAGAAATTGCATGGGGAGTACTTTTGAATTACAAATACATTCAAGAAAATTATAAGATGATTGAAGATAATTCATTAATAGATAAAGACTGAAATAATTTAATACATTATTCATGATATATTATTCTCTCAGCTCCCTTGTTGATGACCTTCTGGTTACTCTTTTTTTTTACAGTGCTAGTGGAAACTATTCTTTAAAAAGGAATATCCAGAATTCCTGGCATAGCTAAAATAATAAATTGTGGACATCCTTGTATATCCTTGTAGAGAATCTTCTGCCAATGATTCTAAAACCTCTTGCATCTGATCAACATGGTATTATTTCTGATTTATATCAATGTGACTAGGATTATAAAAGTGTCTTTTCACCTCAGAGGCTATACAGCTTCCGCTAGTTTTCCTTTGCAAATTTGTACTTTATGAACAATTTCCTCAAACTCTGTTTTAAGTAATTTAATTACTTAATTTAATAATCTAATGGCATTTCATTCTATGTAGTTTTTATCAGCACACAAGTGAAGTCACTGAGAAAACAAATAGTTTCAGTAGGAGTGGTGAAAACCTGGCTTCTCATGGATTTGTATCCTACATTTCTACAGCACCATGCTGTAAGGACTTTGCTTCTCCTCCCTGTGTCTTGTGACTTCCTCTCCACAATAGCCTTATTCCCTCTCCAGGTCCTCAAAGGATCTCCTTCCCCATGTCCCCATGCAGTTCTTCTCCACTAACTCAATTTCACTGTATTTTTACCTCCCTCCAGCATTTCTTACAATGCCACATAATGTCCCAGAATTTTTAAGATCCCTGATGAGCCTCCTACATATCACCAATTTCCTCAGTTCCCTCTTCTGTCTCCAACTACCAGCTGAACAACAGGCAACGTGTCTTGTGGGTGATTCTGTGCTGCATCTGTGCTTATTAACTGCACAGCATTTATTTACTGCTTGCTGAAGAGACATCTGTGCGTGTACTGCAATATTCTGTCATTGGTGGGTAGGGATTGATTTGGGTTTCTTGCCTCTTCATAGTGGCTGCTTTCTTGAAACAAGAAAAATTATAGTCCCTGAGACACTCTTAGTTGGACTTGGCAAAAGCTAGTAAAGATGAGAGGAAGCTGGATATTTGAAGAGCAAAAATGCATAAGGCTACTCTTTTTAGGAATCCAGGGTCAAATATACTTATTAGGTAGATAGCATTTGCAGACTTTTAAGTGTGCCAACTGCTATCCGATTTTTGTTTCTCACCTAATTTCGATTCTGTCTTTACCATTTGTTGTCCTCAAGAAAAAAAAAGCAACAGAAGAATGAGAAGGGAAAACTGTGTTTTATTTATTGCCTAGTCCTCCATCTTTCAGTGGACTGCTTATTAAATGGACATATGCCATCCAATTTTTTTTTTTTTGGCTTTCAGTTTTCATCTCTTCTCTCTCCCCTATTTCCCTTCTGTCTGGCACCATTTTATGCTTTACAGTTTTTTAGAGTCTTCTTTCCTAACTACATTATATTAAAGCATCTCTGTTCTAATTCTTTCTATTGCTGCCTCAATTCATCCCTTCTTTATTACAGAATGTGGATTCCTGCCCTTTTATTCAATAAGTAGTTGTTACCTTGCTTTCATTTTATATCCTTGCACAGCGTTTTTCTCTTTTAACTATCTATTTTGTCCTTCTGCTCCTGTTTTTCTCCATTTTTTTACTTATTTCTTTTATCTTTCAGTTTTCAGTATTCTTTCCTCATCATCCAACCCCTGTTCCTTGTAGTAAAAGTCTGACTGGTAAAATATTATTGATATTTGTATGCTCTATTTCATAAATTCTTGTTTGAAAGGAAATTACATTTGTTTCCAAAATGTCTGAATGCTACCAGCTGCTAAATTAACATGAACAAGTTTTCAAAGTTCTCTCTTACACAAGAAGGTTGATTGCTTACTTCCTACCATCCAAAAGTAAAGCAAATTAATAACTATAACTTAAACCAAGGATGATAACATTTTACAGTTACAAGAAACTTTTTGCCCAGCTATTATATGTGGATGGATAAAGGTAAGTGCTACAAGTGTTACCTTTCTTGACATGAAAACTTAGGTTGTATAACAGTCTAGCAGGAGGGAATTTTCTTTCCTAAATTCCTATTCTTAATGTGTTTGACCCCATATAGATCTTAAAAAAGTGCCAAATCTGCCACAGGTAGCAGCTTCTTAGTTTGATGCACTTCTGTATAATTTTGCTGGGTTTAGATACATCTACAGGCGAGTTGAAAGTTTGGTCTTTTGGGAGATGTCACTAGGCCTAGGGAGGCACGTCCTTAGGAGCAGATACTTAATATTTGGAGGTGCAGCCATTGCTAGACAATTGGACTTGTACAACTTGTCTCTCAGTGCAGTGGATAGCATGCTTACATTTATATGTTTCATAGAACCATGGAATGATGCATTTTTGTAAATGAATTCTGTTGCTGTTTTCTTCCATTACTTTCTTTGCTTTTTATGTTAGTTGTCTTTTCTAGAATAAGGACTTGCTCTCTTACAGACCAGCTACTCTAGTGCTACAATAACAGAAAATCTGAGGTAAAAGTGCTGACAGATGTTTTCATGGGAACACAGACCAACTGTATAATTCTCCATCTCCTTAAGCTATACTTTCTTTGGGAAAAATAGTCACTTAGCAGCATTAGAAGTATTAAATTGTTAAATACAATACTAGATGAATCTGCTGGGACAAAACCCGTCGGTCTTGCACTGTACAAATGTAATGGAAGGTTATGTTTCCCTGAGGCCATAAGAGATGGTAGCAGTCAAAGAAAGAAAGGTAGCAGAGGCATTCTTCCTTGATATAGAAACCAGTTTGATCCTAATGCATCTATGGATTTGACTGCAATTTAGCAGTGTATACAGTAAAGTAGCAATGTAATGTTGATGGTTTTACCAAGGCTGTCACTCCTTATGCTGAGACTGTGTGTACAGTTTAAGGTCTGCTGTGGTGCATTTAGAGTGAAGTCTTGCAGAGAAAACAGTTTGGTTTCTGATTGTAGTCTGCCTTGTCTCATCTTTGCAGAGAAAAGAAAGGGAGCAGCAAGAATCCCTTTCCAAGCAAGGATGCATTTTCAGGACATATATTGTTTTTCCCCTTATGTGCATGGAAGAAAGTCATTACTTTCAAGTTGTGGAGCTTCAAACTCTGCAATGTATGCTACTTGGAATTCCCTCTATAAGACTATGGGATATGCTAGAGATATAGATTCTTGCTTTAAAAATTTGCAGAGTTCCCCGAGTCATCGTTATTCTTTCTGGCAAACCTCTTGGCACCTGCCTTTAGTGGTTATTTATCAAGAATAGTGAAGACCAAGGGTTCCTGTAAAGGTGGACTATGAAATACTGGTTTTACTGAGCAAGAACCAGTGGAGAAATCACCTAGAACACTCATAGGTACTTTTTGCCATTGACTCACCATGGACTTGCTAGAAGTCTCTCCCTTTCTGCTGCCATGTTGGCAGCGACTGGAGATTGTTTAATGCAGATTATCCAGGAGAGACACAAGAACCTTTATTTCTGTTGTATTATCTTCAAGCTGGACTTTTAAAAGGAAAATCTGCATTAGCACCATTTACTATGCAACAGTGAGTGCACAAGTGTCTGTGGTTGCTAGACACATGAGCTTCAAGAATCAAGAGCAAGTGATGGCAATAAAAGATTACTAAAAAGAAGGGTATGTAATTGATTTTTTTCTTCTAGAATATGTTTTGTAAAGTTTGCCTTTGCTAAAATTCATTTGTCACTGATTAGAAGGAGCATGCATTGTAAAGCCAGAAACAGCTATTACAGTGAGGTTTTATGACTACAGATGTAACACAGGGTGTAGGATTTGTAGAGTAGGTTTTATTTGGTGTCAGAGATAATATTTCATAAAATTTCAAGTCTCAAATGAAAATATCCAGCAATGGAGAGTCAGCCATAGCTATAGGCTGTTTGAGGGACTAATTATGTTTACCATTAAGGACAATATGTTATTCCTAAACAATTTGTCATCTTTTAACTTTGTACCCTAGGATTCTAGTCAGAAAGGTTCTCCATTAAAATACTTTATCTCACGGTGTCTATACTTTCAAATTGTGATCAAGTTCCTTCTTTTTTCAGTTAAACAAGTTAAATGTCTCTTACTGTAAATCATGTTTCCAACTTTTAAAACATTCTTGTGGTTCTTTGATTTCCTTCTAATTTGTTCACCTTATTCTTGAGTTGAGGAAATGATAACCAGGTAGAGGATCTGAACAGCAATCCCAGCAATCCTACTTTTTGCTCCTGCTTCTTTCTGAATTGAAGAGATGTATTATCACTTTACCTCAGTAGCAGACTGAGAGTTCATGTTCAATTTGCTACCCACCATGACCCTTAAGTCTTTTCCATGATAGTTTTTCCAGATATGGGGGATTCTAGTCTTTGAATGATCTTCCAGCTCTATCTTCTGGAAGAGATGTCATTTGCTACTAACCCATTTGGATCTTTAAGGCAGACTTTTTACAATTTTAAAGACATCCACTAATTTTCTGCTGCCATGAATTGTCCTGGCCAAACTATGTTTGAAAAGAGTCCTGCTACTTGAAGGACTTGAAAAAGTGTCATTCAAGTTTGATGTACTGTCTTGAGCTTTGAGAAAGAACGTGTGCTCACTGACATATTATGAAATCATTTGACTGAGAGTTGAGTATCTTTAACCATAGATTGGCCAATAGTTTATTTGTGGCTTTTGTGACAGGTAGTCATCTTTCTTAATGACTCATTATGCATAACAGCTATTCCTTTTCTGGCAGTTTCTAGCCCTTCTGCCTATATGTAAAAGCTCAAGACCTTCCAAATGACTTTTCCTCTCAGTTCTTCCAAAACCAAAGACTAATTCCCCCAAACATCTACTTCATCACTAATGCCTTCTTCACACATTCCTTTTGGTTCTAGCTGTTCCCCATTCCTGTTGTCTTCTGTTTCAACTGCCAGACCCCCAAGAGCTTCCTCTGCTTCCTGTGCTCACTGTCCTTCTTAGTTTGATAGCATCATGGTCTGGAGGAAGACTGAGTTAGGAGAAAGTCACAGAATGGAAGAAGGAGAGCAAGGATAGATGCCCTTCTGGAGCCAGCTGAAGTGATTGATCACATCAGCACTCTCAGCAGCTTGTGACTGCAAGCTGAAACGCAGCTCAGGAGAAGAGCTCAGAGGATGTTCTGCTCTGCTTCAGACGAAGACAATGAAGTTAGCTCAAGTCACAGTTAGCCCTGGCCAAAATAACCTGTCTCAGTTTGCCCGGGGTTGGGGTGCACATATAGTACTTGATTTCACTGTGTAACCTCTAATGCTGCTGTGGGAACAAAAGGTTGGGGATGACAATTTTTGAAACTGGTGTGGCTGCTGGCAAAGTGCAGCTGAATGAATTTGGTGATCCTGAACTGGTTTATACACTATACTTGTATGATTCAGCCTGTATGCCTTTGTGTGCAAATGTTTCTTCACTGGCTTAAAAGCATTTGTGCTTTCTGTTTAATTTGGAGTTAAATGTATACATTCAGCTAATAAAAATCAGGTTAAGCTTCAATGTGTTCTCAAACTAAAGTTCTAAACTTGATAGAAACTCATGCAGTGTTTTTAAAAATGAAAAAAAAAGAAAAAGTAACAAAGAAATTAAGTGAATGAAAACATGAATGAGGTAATGAAATTAAAACAATTTTTCCAATTTAACAAAAAACTGGATTTAAAATTCACGTGGTAAAATCTGTGCCATTCTTGTAATCACAGATCTGTACTGATTTAATCAATGGGGTTGATCACAAATTCTCTTTAACGGAGGGCCTTAAGTCTGTGTGTGAATGGATGCTTACCTTCAAGCATACAAGCGTTGCCGTTTCTTGCATTCTTACATTAGGCATATTTGTACATGCAGCACTGAGCCTGGAATTACAATCTGATGCTGCAAAAACTTTATATTGCCCTCATCTTATTACAATGTGATAGATAGTAGAGAGGTTATTAGTCTGAATAACACAGCTCAAAGCATTTTAATAAAATAAAATTGCTATATCTTCAAACTAAATGAAGTTAAATTGATTGTTTAAAGAACATCTGACAGAATTCTCGTATTTGATGAAAATAACTGATATTATGAAATATTTTGCATTCTTTGTATTTTTAAGGACAAACAGAATTCCTGCTCCATAGATGAAGCAGCAGAAGATTTAGACAGAATGCAAAATAACCAAAATCACCACAAAGGACAGGAACCCAAATAATCAAATTGTCAAATAAACAAAAGTAAAGAGCTAAAAGCATGAGGTTACTGTAAGCTATTTTCTATAATAACCCTCCCATTCCATGAAGGAAGAGGGAAAAATCACTAGTCTCTTTATGGAGTACATCAAACCTCATTTTGTTCTAATGTGTTAAAGTGCACACTGAAAAAGGCAGAGTTGACTCCTGGGGAAATAATGTTAAATCAGTTCAGAAAAATGAAATTTTGAAAAATACTTTCATTTTCCTTTTAGTATTGCAACAAATTTATTCATCTGCCTAGATAATCTGGCATTTTAAATAACTTCATGCTTAGGCTCTGTCAGTTTGATCTCCCAAGGTTAATTGATTATTTCTACAACAGTCCTGCCAGAAAAGATCAGAGCTTTTACATCTTTCCATTAATCCTTGCTGTTCAGGGAGAGGGTGCAAAATGAGAGTACTACGATTGGCTTAAATCTTTGCAGGTCTCTTATTCCTCCCCTCTCAAGGTGTATCATGTCCGATTAGTTTCACATCACGGCATTCCATTTCATTAGTTTCACTGACATAGCACTTCAAGTACAGTCTAATGATGGGAACATCACATCTACTGTCAAGCATCTATCGCTGGTTACCACCCAAGAGCCCTATCCCCTTATTAAAAAGGATGCTTGAGTCAAGGGTAGTAAAGGAACGGTGAAAAATTGAACTGATTTACTGTGAGAAAAAAGTTTTGAAACATCGCCCTCCTAAAATAGACATTCAGCGTTTTGCTGCGGTAAACAACCATCAGCATGCGACACAGCCTCTCTGGGCTTTTCGAGAAGAGACAAGCTTTATCAGCAATTGATGTCGCAGTCCTTCTTTGCGGTGGCATAGGCAACACAATGGGGGATTAACCCTCACGCAAGGCAGTGTGACAACTCATCAGTTGAAAAACAGAACCTGGTCAAACGGCAGCTTTTAAATCAGCATTAAAACCGCTGGCATAGAGGATCCCTTAAAAACAACTAGACAAAAGCCCTGCTGTGGTTTGTGGGGAACCCTCACTTATTTGAAATGATGGCAAATTGTATTTTCCTGTTTGGAAACAAAAATATTACCAGCCCATCAAAAGGCCGGAAATAAGCAGAAGACAGAGGATTTTTTCTGTTATCAGCCCCTTCTCCTGCGTTTCACATCTCCTTTCCTCTCCCCTTAAATTCATCTGGCAGTTACACATATTAGTAGTTTCCTCTTCCTTTTGTTTAGAATGTAAATGAAGATCTGACTGCTTTAAAGAGATGTTGGTTTAAGATGCACTTAGCAGTGCAGTGGAGGTAAAAAGTCTGTCAGCAGCCTTGGTGTGAATTAAAAATGCAATGGGTAAAATTGCCAGCCTGTAGGTGGGTGCAGAATTTGGCCCTTTGAGAACGTGGAAAGGCTGGCAAGGTGTGCCAGGTTCTCCCCTCCTCCTCATTTCCAGGTAAAATAATTTCTGTCTTGAAATCTGAAAGAAAGGGTCACAGCTGTACTTGAGTAACCCTGGGGATATCACCATCATCAGGATTTTATCAGGTTTAATGTATTAAATGATACAATGAAATACTAATGACCATGTCCCTTTGCAGTGGTTTACAACTTAGATCAGCAACAGCAAAGTCATTTAGAAAGATCAAGGGCACCAAAATTAAAACATGTGTAAATTAAACACATGTGAAGTGCACAATATGTGGCAAATTAGTTCAGAAAATACTAAAAAATGTGCATCTTCAGGGTTTGCCTGCACACCATGATGTGACAGGTATTATTGCCCTTTGTACAATTATTTAAACCCTGTAGGAATTCCCAGTGTCAGAGTATGTCAGCATACTGTTATTAGACAAGTTTAATTAGGATCTACCCTGCTGCTCCTAACAAGTATTTAATTAACTTCTAGGCAGGGTAATTAGCTTTAGATTGTGGCTGATTTTCTGCCTCACCTTCTGTTGACACTTGGCCTACGGTAAGGCAGCTTGCTTTGCTGACAGTGTAATGGATAGTAGCTTTGGGAAGACTAATATCAAGGCTGACTAGTCTAATAATAATAATAAAAAAAAAGATGAAGAGATGAAATAATAACTCCTAGGTCAGGGTCCAAGGGGATAAAAAAAAAAACACCACTCACCAGACAGGCAGACAAAAAAGCCTGGTAATGGGAAAGCAACAATCTGAATTTAAGCATTGCAATAAAAATAGTGAAAAACCTGTGATATTGAAAAATGAAGCAAAGCAAAAGGATTTGAAAAGTATTTATTTCATGTATTTTCTTAAACTGAATAAAAGATGAAGCTTAATTATTATTTACATAGCACTATTGAGGTGTGCCTGTACTTTTCTGAAAAAGTCTTTCCAGTATAAATGAATCCTTGAATCCCTGCTCTAAAGAAATATGCCTCACTTCCCATCAGCACAGTAAAGAATATGCCACAAAGTGAGCATTTAAAACAATTAGCATAGACCAAATGAACCATTACAAATTGGTCAGGTCACCGTTTAACCCGTTGGTGGCTTCCTGAAGAGCTCTGTGATTTCCAAGAGAGTAGCTTTTGATATATGGTACGCTATTCTTCTACCCAGTCCTGATATATCATTAAAAATAATGGGACTGTATTCAGTGCCACAGTTACAAAAATTTTGGGGCTAGAGGGAGGGAACACTTGGGAATTTAAAACCCTTTCCCTATCATTAGGACAAAAGGGTTATAATTCTCTTTCATTTTGAAAGAAGAATAATTTTTTAAGAAGTCTTTTAATTTTTTGCAGAGTGCCCCAGGTATCAAAGCTCTGCTTCTCCCCAAACTGCCTTAGTAATAGAAATATACCAGCATTGCTGCAAAGCATTCTCTCTTGCAGAAATCCTGGTGCTGGGTTTGCATCATTGTTATAAAGTAGGCAAATGTTCTACCAGTGAAGCACAACCTGACTACTTAGAGCAGCCCAGAGAGATTCAAATAATCACCAAAACATTGTTTCAAGAGGACCCACGTTTTGCATATTTGAACATTTCAGGTGACTTAATAAGACTCATGTTTGTTGTTCTGCTGTGGGAAGAGGCAGCACCCTCTGTGAGCTGAGTGGGGAGAAAACCAGAGTTGGACTTCAGTACTGCTCCATAGGTGACCACTGAAGAGCAACAGAGTATGGTGTGCTTGAAATTTCTCCCTGAGATTTAAAATATTTCAACCTATAAGCTGACCATCTCCTTTAGAAGGAGGCCAAGGACTGGATTGCAGTTGTAGTTGAGTGGTTAAAAATATATACCTCCATCCCATTTATTCACAGCCATGAAACACATTCTGGGACCACTGAAAGCAACCACCAAGGTGCTTTTAGTATTCACATGAACTAACAACCATCATTTTGCATAATCTTAGCAATAGCTAACTTTCTATTTGGTGAATAAAACATTAAAATAAATTCTGAAATAGGTATTTTGGCTGTGGGGGATTTTTGTTTATTTTGCTTTTGGTTTTGTTTTTGAGATTGAAAGGTTTATACATCTATCACCAGCAGAGAGAAGGGGCCTTTTGCATCTAAAATAGGGTTAACTAGGAAATCAGGTCTGACTTGGAGATGGCTGAAATTCTCTCCATCAGATGTGGGAGAAACTTCTAGCAGTTTCTTACAGAAGCCACCCCTGTAGCCCACCCAATACCAAAATCTTGCCATGCAAACCCAATATATATCTATTTTCCTATCCTCAGGATGCTTGCAGCACCATAGCCTGAGTCAGAAATGCATACTGTCTGCCTGGAGGCACCTATGTCATTCCACAGAGACAGAGGATCTTGAAGACAGTCCTGAAAGTTTTGCACATTGATAGAGCTGCCCTTTGCATGCTTCCACATCCCAACTACCCAGGAAGACAAGTTGAGCTATTTGACTGTCAAGTCTGGCATCGGCCAACTGAGCAACACACGATAGTGGAACTTGGTTTGTTGCAGAAGACTTCAGTGGATCATTTTACACTTGCAATAATCACAGTTGTCTTTTAGTCTGTACAGTCCTACCTTGAAGTCCTCTTTGAAATACAAATACACTGCCCTTGCCCTCAGGAGCAAGCATGACACCTGTACTCTTTATTAGGTTTATGTAGCAAGATTTCGGTGTTGGGGTGGGGGGCACAGAGGTGACTACTATGAGAAGACACAAGTAGCTATCCCCATGTTAGAGATGGTTCCACTCACCTGCAAAATTACTTTTTTTTTGATTGCCTTTATCTCGACCTACATTTTTTCTTTTTTTTTCTTTCTTTTTTTTTTTTTCCTTTTCCCCCTTGCATCTTATTTTCTCCTCCTGTCCTGTTAAGTAAGGAGAATGATAGAGCAGCTTGGTGGGCACCAGACATCCAGCCAAGGTCAACCCACCACTGCTCCTCAGGATAATGACTACTCTTGGAACTGCAGAAGGGGGTCTCAAGGGTGGGCCATCATTACTTCAGTCAAGATTTCAGGAGAAGGAGAAAGAATCAGCAAAAGGAATCAATCACATGGCATTGACAGAGACTTTTGCATATGCCAATGCCTTTGATGAAGGAATATTGGTTTAGTCATCACAACAATCATAAAAAGTGTCCTTTATAAATATTTCCCTTTAAAAATAAGTTGCAGTTCTTCATTGAACATTTTAGAACTTAGACAACAACAATGGAGAACATAAATGAGCAATATGACCTTACGGATGAGATAAGTAATTCTGTAATTTCTGTCCTCCATGATGCCATTGTCTCTCTGCCAAATACCCATTATATGTTTTCTAGTAGAAGCATCATAAACATGAGGTGAATGGACCTTCCAGAGCAGACACAGATATTAGATCAGTATTCAGTGAAACTCATTAGCAGGGTTATCCATAATGACTAGGAAAAAGGCAGTTTCTTTGCTACTGGGATCCTGCTAGTTTCTATAATTATGCATGTAAGCATTGCACACCCAGAGAGCTTTTGGATAGCATGATGGCAGATCCCTGCCTATAGGGCTTGTAAACACACATGCAGCTTACATGCTACACCTTCTATGTATAGTATAAGTCTGTAACCAAATGACTTCTATTGTCTGTCAAACATTTTAAAGTAGACAAATGTATATGGATCAGTGTTCATGAACATACATATCTATAAACAAGATGAATTACAGAACTCGAATGAGGCTGGTTAAACATTTTAATTTAATTATTTTTCTGGAACGTGAAATGCACAATTTCTCTCATAACCTCCTTGGCTGTAGCTATCAGGAGGACTAATCACACTACTGTGGGATTAGAGAGAATTGGCTGTTTCTCCTAGCCTCATAAGACCCCAGAGGTGTGATTATCTCATGGTTACCACACCCCTGTTGTGTCTCACTGCTTCAGTAAAATAAATGAACTGTTAAATTGACAGTTATAAATGAAGTTCCTGCTGGCCAGCTGACTGTGGCGTTTGGGGGAAAAAAAAGGGGGAAAAAAAAAAAAGAAAGAGCTACTAGCCAACACTCATTTAATATTGGTGGGTTTTTTTCTAATTATTTTGTGACTTGTTTCCTTCTGAAACTGTGGTATGGAAGTAGCATGACAGAGAACTGTCCTCCGGCTCCTTGCCAAGCAATCTGATATACAGGAGCTCAGAAAGCTCAGCATGAACAAGCAGAAAAACTAAGCAAAGAAATATGACTACTAGCTGTCAGAAAAAAAGTCATTTATATAGAGTGTATTAGTCGTTCAAATGTCAGTCACAGGAGACTGTTTGTCAGGTTACATCTCACCCAGAGCAATGTATTTGGCTTTTATCCTCGTGAAAATGATTTCTCAACTTCTGCACCACTGGCAACTAGCCAAGAGACTAAAGTGACTGTAATACACTCCCCCTCCTCCTCCCCACTGCCGTCTCACCCAGCAGCCGTCTTTGCAGCTAGACAGCTCGATCTCCCAGTCACGTGTACAAACATAGGTGTCCTGGCCACAGAAATTCCATAGCCCAGCTCTGGGGACAGAGCAGCAACTCCCACAGGAATCATCCAATTGTACTGTTAACTAAAAGAAGGCACATAGGGAGGAAAAGAACAAATGTGTTTTCCTTTTATCTCTCACTAACCTGTACTGCTATCAGTCAGTTTTGTACTTTTTTCCCTAGGTGCTGCAGATAACTGAAGGACAGTTTGCCGGAGGGAATTTTTCTCTTGGTCCTCCTGCACAAGATCTGTGCCTGCAGCTTGGTTATTGCTGCTTTTTGGAGTCCATATGATGGCAGCATGTTCAGGGAGGCACATCAAGGCCCTTTTTGGATGGAGATTCTCACTCTTAAAATGTACTTTTCACCTTTTGAGTAGTTCCTGTTCTTCTTCTGGGAACCACTCCTTAAATTGTGAGCAACAAAATTGGGCACAGCATTCCAGGAGAGACAAACTAATGCCAGTTTAAGTAATAACCTGCTCTATGTACTTCTACACAGTTTTCCGAAGATGACACTGGGTCATATGCTGACAGCTCATTTTGCTTTCATTACTCACCCTACCCTACAGCTATTTTCCACTTATTTTTTTCCCCATCTTTTTTTTTTTTTCCTTCCCCTTATGACTTATTCTGGGTTATCATCTCCAACACCATCTTCTGTATGGCCTTGTAAATACTGCTTAGACAGCAGACTGCTTTCTGCCCAGGAACCATCACTGAAATGTCATTTGATGGGGTTTTGTCAGTTCCTCCTTTAGTTCATACCAGAATTGCCTTATTTTACAGACAAATCCAGATGCTTTCCTCCTGTGATAGACATGGCATTTGCCTGCCACTTGCAGAGTGACACAATCATCAAGTGAGAGGAAATGGTATCCATTACATGACTATGTTATACTGACAAAGCAGTGTAAAAAGGTTTTGCTGTACATCATAAGGTGGTGTTGTGTCTGCTCTGTAACCGGTTATATGGGCACCATTCAGCAGAGCCAAGAATCTGGTACAATGGGCAAAAAGGCATATTTGTCTATGGAACTGTGGTTCTCAACAACCCGTCTACCAGCGTGGTATCTAGGCAGTCCCTGGGATTTACTATGGAAAACAGACCCCAAGAGATCCTGTGAAGGAAAACAGGCATTGCATAAAAACTTGCAGATCTTAATTTCCACTTGATGGTTACCTCCTACTGTTAATTTTTCCTTTTCTCCTGCAAAGCTACCTGCTTTTGCTTGGGTTCTCATTTTAACTCTGTCCCAAAAGGTAAAATGTCAAATTTAAAGTGATCGGTTCCCCCCTCCCCCCCATGCTTGTTTTGTGGGTTTTTTATGTTATTTGTTTTTGGGGGTGTTTTTTTGTTTGTTTTCTTGAGAAGGAAAAAAGAGAGCAAGGAGGAAGGGACAGCAAACAACTTAGCAATTTATGTCAAGCTGAATAATTTTATTCACTTTTTTCATAGTAAAAATTGTATTATGTGTCATTTGGGTAGCACACAGGAAGTACTGCTTATGTATTTATGAACTCTCTGTACACATGCAATTTTTTAAAGCAGTGACAAATGTATCTAGCACCAGTTATGTCTTGAGTTGAAAGCTAAAATATTTAAGTGCAGCTTCTGCTTGTTGACATGTCTCTAAACTATGAAAAAGATTGCACTGTTGAAACAGAAAATGCCTATATTATTTTTTTTTAAAAAGGAAGCTATGTCTGCGAGAATTATAGTTTCTTACTATTATGAGTTTTCAAATAAGATAACTTTAAATACTTTGTGATTGAAATCTGATGAAAATACTATAGAAAAAATTTCACTGTTAATTTTGAGAGATAGTTGTTCACAAAGTGGGTTTTTTCCCTCTCCCCTCCCCTCCCCTTCCCTCCTCTCCCTTCTCCTCCCCTCCCCTCCCCTCCCTTTTTCTCCCCTCTCCCCAGCTTTCCCTGTCCTGTACATCAGACATCTGAAAAAAAACCCACCAAAACCCCAGTGGAAATAACAAAGTTTCCCTATTAAGAACAGATGAGTTGCTTTCCATATCTGCACATCTTTATCCTATCCCAGCAAGGCAAAGTCTAATCTACTCCTCCTAGCTTTGCCAGCCTTATGGCAATATCTTGCTGACAGACAGTTTCCAAAATGTGCTGCTGATCCAAATTTATTGCAGCTAAAATTAGGCTTTTATCTCTGGAATTCTCTAAAGCAATCTAAAGGAGAGTGGCTTTACCAAGCTAAAAATGCTTTTTTGGAATGTTATTTTTTTTAAATATTTCTACTTGCAATATAAGCTTAAATGAGATTTTCAGGTAATCATATGACTCCAAGAGCTAGAATACAAGGAGACTCCTTGGTATTGGAAGGCATGGAATACCTCTGTAAAAGCTGTTGGTGCTGAGTCAGTTTAAAGACTGTCAATGGGAATAGAAGTGGGTTGACAGAGGAAAACCCTAGGAGGTAGTTTCTTCTCTTTCCTGCCCAGATCTTGACTAACTCTTAACCAAGATGATATTATTTCTGCATAAGAGAGCACCCTTGGACTTGGAGAACACTGAATTAATGTTGTTTTTATGCCATGACCCTTCTCTGCTAACACTTAATGTCTGCTTCTGAAATGATACATAGACAAAAGGGTTTGATGCCTGAACTGGTCTATTAAAAAGTATCAGAATGAAATGGAAAGCAACATTTCTGTTAGAAGTGTTCTCATGTCTCTATGTGGAGACACAGGTGAATATGTAGGTGAATGCACATACTATATTTCATGTATTTAAGCTTGACAGTATTTAAATCTTCAGGTGAGAATTTTAATCAGTTTACTGAAGGAAGACTCCTTGTCATCTTCTTTTTGGAAGTTAAGAGAGTGAATTCTCTTTTGAATACTTATTTTTGTAGATTTTCCCCTGTGGATGCAATGATATCTGATGTTGCTAGAGATTACTGCTGCCGAAAAGCTCATAGGACTGATAGGCAGGAACACACCTAAATCCCACATTGCTCATCTTTGAGCAGCACATCCTGAGATTGGAACTGGGAACACGACAGGAGGCCTTGCCTGAAGATGCAGAAGAAAGGTGGCAGTAAAATTGTCCAGTAAAAATGCCTGTGTGTTTGGGGTTTCCCAGGTGGTGGAGAGAAACAGTTCATAGACAGCGAAAACCAAAAAGGAGCATCTGTCCTCAGCTTACCAAAAAGAAAAGCAAAAAATGAAAAAACTTTTTTCACTGGAAGTGGAACCCACCGAATGAGAAGAAAAATAATTGGTAGTATATTTTGGTAACCTTTTGTCATCAAGATCTTGTCAGAAGATTGGATTTTAAATATATGTGTATGTGGTCTGCTGAACAGTGAAATTGTTATCACTGTGGTTATTTCATGCAACAATACAATTTTCTCTCTGCTTTTCAGAATTCTCTGGCATTATCTTAGGGATAGCACTTTGCATCCACTCTGCACAGGTAGGAATGACTGTAATATTAAGTAGAAGCTGGACAATGAATCTGCAGATATGTGTGGCAGAGGGTTCACAATAGCACCATCAGTAACAGTCCTTCAGCTTATCTCCAAGAGAGTCAAGCACAGCTTCCCATGGTGTTATACCGAAGAAATACCACTGTCTTGGGGAAATTTCTTTCAGAGGTAATGCACGGGTGAAATATCCACCAGGCAAGGGAGTTGGTGGAGAAAGGAACACTGGAGCAAGTGGTGTTTGAGAAGACTTCACTGGCAGCTGATGGAGGAAGGCAAGTTCTGCTCTCAGGAGCTGCCCAAGGGATGTGGAAGGCTGGGCTGATTGCATAGGTCTAGTTTATGCAGAGGTGGGATTTGGTGTGAAGGGGCCTGACTTATGCTGCTTTGTCCTAGTTTAGCAGGTGGGACCAGTTGGCACTGTGTGGGGGTGATCAAGGTCATGTATTCTACCCCCTCTATTCATTTCCCACAAACAATGGACCATCTGCAGCAGCTGCCCAGGGAGTCATTAGCACC
>JAWWEV010000001.1:94067387-94099104 GCA_035583235.1 Hafferia zeledoni
TTGTGTGAGTCCCCGCCCTGGGGGAGGGACTGGGTGCTCCCTGAGGGTACATAAGTGGTGGGTAAGAAGATCTGGGAACCTCTGGTTGGATCCAGAGGAGCAGCAGGACCTCAACAGGAGGAGATCACCACTCTCAACCAGACTACAGCCATCACCTGCACCAACAGGTTTTTCCACTTCCTTTTGCTTTGGACTTGGGGAACCACGCAGGTCTCAGCACAAGGGCTAACAAACCCCTTTGGGTTTGTACCCCAGGGCGCTGGGTTTTGGGAGTTGAAAGCAACTTCCCTTTGTGTCAGTGTGTTTACTGTATTATTATTATTGAATTGTAGCTCTGACTTATAATCTCTCTCGTGTTGAGTTCATTTCTCCTGCTGGTTTACCTTGAAACCAGCACATGCTTACACCTCTGTTAGGCACCACAACTCTGTTTTAACCACAGGAATTAGTCAGCAGAAACCACATCCTGTCTTGGAGCATAATTGTCTTAACATTGCAAATTAACCAGGAAAGACCAGAAAGCTTGGCAGTTGCCTTCTTTTTTTCTTTTACTTAAAAAACAAACAAACAACAACGTTAGAAAGAACAAGTTAATAAAACCTACATGAGGCCCTGACTCCATGGAAGGTAGCAGTAGCTTTGTCATTGACATCACTTTGATAGGATCACCTCACTAATATCTGGTCATTATTTTATAGTTCTACTTTGATAAAACTTGTGGAAGTGAATCTTATAGTTATTTGATAAATTTACAAGTTTTCCAATCACAGAAGTGGTTTAGGACATGTGGCTATCATAGCCTGCTTATCACTGTATTTTCTGAGGATAATTATTCCTTGAGGAGTTAATTAGAAGATTATCCCTGTATATTCACACACACACATACACGTATATGCAGCTAAATTGTTTTTACGTAAGCAGTGCAGAGCTAAAAGGGCATACTATTAAAAAGCTGATCATTTTATCAAAAAAGCTTGAAAATTTTTGATTGGTATTTAATTGGTGTTGCCAGATTAGTACCGAAAAGTAAAGGATTGTGTGACAATTTGGAGCAATTTTGGAGCTTTGTGTGATCTCACTCATACAGTAATTTAAACATGAGATTTCTGTGAAACCACTCTATAGGGTCCTGAACAAGCTACAAGCTTAATATTTTACTGTTACTACATTTTCATTTTAGCAAGCCTGCTTTTTTCATGGATCTTTTAGGACAGCTACTACAAAAGAAGTAAAAGACCTGGTATCTCATTTCTGAGTACTTTGCTAGACTTACAGGGAGGCAGAGTACTCAACTCAGTGCAAAACATGTAAAAATTCTTATGACACAATTACTTCTATCCCACTCTACACCCCCACCCCCACCAGCAAGAGAAAATGCCTTAAGAATAAAGTTCATGATAAGATTTTTTTACTGGATAATATAAATTGCATCTTCCATATAGGAAACTCCAGGTGCCTCTTCTGAAATGAATCAACCTGTACACCCTGTTCACAGCTCTCCTGATTTAGGTATTACAGTCCATGGAAGATTAAACTATGATCAAATGTATATGTTTCTGGAACCAGCCATTTCAAATTCTGTGAATTGGTGCATTCTATGTAAATAAAAGGACCTGATTCTGTGCTTTGAAATCAGTCCTTTCCCTCCTGTTTGCTGCACAATGCCATTTGACTTCTTAAAAATTGGCTGATCCTTTTTCCTTATCTGCACCTGCTCTACTTCAGAAATATCACTTAGGGAAATCTCGGGCTGGTTCTGTCTGCTCTGACGTTAGCTTTGTCATCGAGAGCAAGCAAGATGTGGGGTAAAAAAAAAAAAAAAGTGTAATCCAAAACAAGGAGAGGGAAATGATTCATTTAAACAATCAGCACATTTCAATTTCATTTGACAAAGGAATGAAAAGTCTCCTAGACCAGCGTGTTGGCAAATTTCTTGCAAATAGACACATTAGCTGATATCATCAGCCTACACAGGCTGTACACTTGCACTACCAAACCACTTAAGTAGGTGCTTTACTTAACGTATTTTAATTTTTTTACCTACTTTGTTGAGACAATTCAGGTGTATAGGTTTAAAGCTCAGTGTATTTGCTTTGTCCTGAAGCCCTATAAAGAGATTTTATATCCTGTGATATAAGAGGACTCAGCCTACATCATCCCCAACACTCTTTAGCTGGAGTGAGATTCCAACACAGCTATGCCAAGGAAGTGATAGTAGTTACAAAATCATGGAGAATAATGGATGGATAGGCTCAAAGGTAGAAGGAAAGATGCATTAAGTGACAATTAAGATCTAGCCATGTCTTAGTCTCTTTCCACAGCTCCATGTAGACAGAATGAATCACCTCCCCTTCTGACTTTGAAAGACAGGTAACACATGGCAAATTCCCAGGTGGCTCACTTAAGTGAAGAAGTTTCTCTAATTCAAGGGAATTTATTATTTGAGTTTAAAATAAGTTTGCCCTTACCTTTCCACTATTTAATATTGTTGCAAGGTGTTAGCTTTAAAGGTAAACCTTTTTGCCATGATTTTTCCTACATTGTTTTCTAAAATCATCTCACTTTTATAAAGGGTTTGGTCCATGTCTGTGTTTAGTCTCTGTTTTCTTGAATTGCTCAGATAAAGCAGAAAAGTCTGCTGTGTGCAGAGATGAGACAGATATCTAGGTTGCCTCAAACTCCTGTGGTTACATCTGAGAGGGAGGAAGGGACTCTGGATTTTCAGGGAGACTGACATCTCCAAAGTGCTTACACTTGACCAGCTATGCTCATCGTGGCTGAGGCTGAACTGTGTAACTGTCACCCAGGAGATTCCCAGGACTAAGGACATTACACTCCAGACCTTTCCTTAAAAGACAGATCTCAAGAGGTTAGAGAAGTGAATAGGGAAGCCAAATGAAGAGGCAGAACTACCTTACTGTAATGTATGAATAGTAAAGAACTGCTTTCCCAAAGGATCTTATAGGAATAGGAAAGAGAGAGCAGGTGGACAAGGATGATAGGAGCATGGCTCTGTGCAAGGGAGGTTAAATAGACTAGAGCTCTTTTACTTGAGAAAGAGGTGATTCAAGAGTTGTATAGACACTGAGTGGAATAAAGAAGCTGAACAGAAAATTATTATTCTCCATTTCTCTTTATGCAAGAACTAGGAGGAAACAGGTAGGAGGTCAAGGAATAAATCCAAAGTAAACAAGAAGGAAATTCATTGTAGAATGAATTAGTAGAGTGAAAAAGTGGAATGCACAGAAAATGTGGTTATGGAAAAGGTGCTTGTCTTCAAGGATTAGATAACATCATGAGAGAATAGTTTGTTATGAGGAATTACATTTGATGGTATCTCCTGTGGCTTCCTCTCTCTGAGGCTGTGATTTCTGAGAGATATGAGGAATGGGAACCCTGTGTAGGTTCCCTTGGCCTTAGAAAGAAAGGACTACAGGAAAAGGAAAACAAGGAGAAAACAGCAGGAATGACAGATGAGAAAATGTAAGATGAAGATCACATGTTGAAAAGTGTGCAGCTGGGAAACTAGAGGGACTGCTGGGCACTCTGACAGTTCCTACTGCTCCCTGAATATATCTGAGGTGGAAGTGAATGTTACCCTTTCCATAGGCCCAATAAGAAAAAGGAATAGAAACTAGTTCTTTCCAAACTTCCTCCTGCAGGTGGTGTGAAAGGCCAGCTTGGCTGGGGCCAGGAGGAGGTGATGAGACAGTCTTGGGGACATGTTTGGCCTCTGAAAGGGAGAAGGGTAAGAGCTTCAGGAAGATGGTCACTGTTGGAAGCAGTGTCCTGGACCTCAGGGTCCCTCCGGCTGATCCAGTACAGCTATTCGTAGTCTCTGCATCTGCACTGGCACTGCTCTGACTGTGGGGCTTTTGGTATAATGGTGAGGTTCCTTCAGGAAAGCAGAAAAGCAGTCTTGAAAGTTTGTCAGAAAAGACAAAGAGTCAAGGGAATTTAGGACTATAGCTGAAAGTTGGCACTATCCCTTTAAGCATAGTTTTACATTATCTAAACAATACATTAATAAATAAAGTTTCTCATTTTGCTGGATGATGGAATGCGGGCTCACTCTTGTGTTAAAATGACATATCTGTTCTACTGTATGGAGTTTTTTTCGTATCATAGGATCATTTACCTCTGCTTTCCCTGAGTTAATTCTTAAAGTCCTTATCTTTCTGGATAAAAAGAAATGTCTTTTTTCCCTCCCATATCAAAACATGTGGTCCTGTTGGTATCCTGAGGAAGGGCCATTCACTCAGAATTCCATCTTCCTGTTGTCGGTGATCAAGCCAGGGACACACAGAAAGATGGAGCTGTACTGCCATGCATGTTAAAAGTGATTTTACTTAATAAGTGTGAAATTACATCTAATTACGAAGTTAATGTAAGTGAATGTAATCAGATACTTACAATGGGTAATGACATGATATTTACAACTTATAATGATCTTGTTATTATACTGTATATAATGACATTATCAAAATTCCTTCTGAAGTTTTCTCCCTCTTTAATTGACTTCTTCATATAAAGGAAATTATTTAAAATGTTTTATAATATTCTGTGTGAATGTTTTACAGTCTACCATATAGGTTTAAACCCTTCTTAAAGCCTTGGTAATATCATTGCTATTTACTCCTTTAATTTTTTTTAACAAAAATAAAAAATGCAGCAGCTCTTTTTAAGGTGTGGTGTGAGAAAGCCTTTGAAAAAGTCTAATTTCCATTCTTTTTATTGTACACCACTTGAAGAAGTGAACAGAATTGTTAATAGGAGGCAGCATGTGGGCAAAACCTTACCTTAGGCAGCAAATGACCTTGGGGCTATTCTCTTGGGCAAGTCATTTTATGTTTTTATGCTGTGGTTTCCCTATCTGTAAATGGGGAATGATGATATTTCATTTCATCTGTGAAGTCATAATATACAGATGAAAACTGACAAATATCACACGGAAAGGAAATTATGAATTCACAGAAGGAATGAAGACAGACTTTAATTGGAATGAAGGCGCTCCACTTTAGTAAACACCAGGCTTGCCTAATTTATGAATATTGGTGCATGTCCCCTACCCCCTTCACACAAAGCTCAGATAATTGGTCTTTGTTCAGGGAACTGCCTATGGGTTGGAATAACAGCAGGAGCTCCCTTTGTGAGTGCTGTGGGCCCAGCTCCAAAGGTCCTCTCAATACTGGTGTATTCAAGGCTGCTACAAACACAAGGCCTGATTCATGTCACCCACGTTACACCACCTCTATGCCAGCATAATTCCATTTAAAATGGTAGAGTTGCTCATGCAACTGAAGCAATTGAAGTACTGAAGTAATTCACCTGATTTTAGTGAAATTACTCTGGCATAGAACTGGAGTCAAACAAGGACTGATTGGAGACTGTAGGGCTTGAATCTTAATTGTTCTCTGAAGTCTCCTGGATATAAAATGCTATTTTCTGACCTGTGAGCATTTGACACCTTCTCTGTATGGAATCAAATGGCCCCACAGTGCTTTAATCCTTCTCACCACTGCCTCATGATCCCTTTTTATGTTAGCATCAAAAGGGCCAAAAAGTGGTTGCTAAGCTTGCTGACAGCACAAGAATCCTCCAACAGGCCAAGTCTCTTTTTCCTTTACTCTGGCAAGGCAAGCCCAGGGTTGTTACTTTATAGTTGAGTCCCTATCCAAGTCAAAGACCACGTTGCAGCTCCAGAACAGGTGGCATCAGGAAGCAGCTGCCCTTTAGAACCAGAAGTGGGGTTCCAAGTCGATGGGAAACATGGCTGTTCCTCAGTGCTTTTCCATTGATAATGACACAGATAAGTAATGCAGAAGCTCTGGCTTTTCATCATTTTACATCTTTGCTATAGTGTATTAATGAAGGGGGCTATGTAACATAGCCTGTGCTGGAGATGCCAGCAGCTCAGGTAGTTAAAAATGAAGCAATACAGAGAAAGAGGCTAGAGAAAGCTGAGGTGCTTAATTTAACCTATGCTGCGTGTCCAAAGCAGAGGTGGTTACCCATGAATAGATGATACCTCTGACAGGTATGGCTGACAACCAAGAACTTGCATAAGGCTGACATTGCCATGCAAAGCCCAAGTGGATGCAGTGCTAAAAGGGAGGAGTGGAAGGAGGTCTAGGCATGATGGTCACCATTCAGGGGTTGCTGTCTGAACGATCATTAGGTTGCCTCATCCATTAGACCTTTTTCAGCAAGGGAAAAAGCATGATTAAGACAATGGAAGTACTTAGACCACTGGAAATTACAGACTTAAATCCTTGTAGAACCAGGTATCATTTCTGCATACTGAATCGGATATGAAGGGATGAAATTGAGAAAAAGAAGATATAGGTGTTTCATCATCACAACAGGAGGGGAGATAAAAAGTAAGACACACATGCTTAGCAGGAGTAGTGTTTGAAATACTGTGCCTGCTTCTTTGCTTGGGTTCTGAGGACAGAGTTAGATTCTGAGGACATAACTCTTTAGAAGGCTGAAAATTTTCAGATATTCTCTTATGTCAAACACCAGTTTGAATCTGGGTAAATTGCAGAGTCAGCTGCAATATAATCCCAGAAATATTGGACCACAAAAACGTGATTTCAAGTTGCTGATGTACAGGAAAACAGTATTAATTCTAATGAACAGCAGAAGAGTGCTTGTATGCAACCCAGGGAACACAAGACCTCCTGTAATTCATAATTTCTCTACTAGTTATAAAACCTTAGTTTCTATAGTTTTGCATTCACAGTAGGATATTAAAGCAGCAGGCTCCATGGATTTGATCACAATGTACATTCTTCTACAGAAGGCAAGGTAGCAGGAAATGCTTTCCTTTTCAGCAGTCCGACCTAAGAAATGCCTGAATAAAGAACATACCAAGAAGACAAGGTGTGTTCTCACATGTATCCTCTGAGACGACTGACATGCAGACCTGGTCACCGAAAACAAGACAGTGCCTTCTTTAATGACTGAGGACATATTATGTGGTTTATCCCTTGTGCAAAGGTCCACTGGCATAATGTTCAAAATTATTTTTATCATGGGAAGCTATACTAGTTTCTTCACATCTTACAGTGGACATAGAGGGTTTCCTTTTGTGCAGTCAGAGGGGGTCATTAAGAAACATGCAAAAGAAAGGATGAAAAAGAATGAAGTCATTCACAGCATTGATCATTCCATATTTTCTGCACATGTGTGGAAGCCTGAGTACCTCTGAAACATTTAACACACCAAGAGGCCATGTACTCAGACCAGAGAAGAGACATTAAAAAAGGATTAAAACAAACCTGAAGGAGGGTCCTACCTTTTCTAAAGCTCTGCTATCCTAGAGGAGCTAAAGTCAGCACTATTTCAAAATCAGAACTTCACATCACTTGTAAAAATCTGACAGGTCTGCAAAGGAATAAGAATGGAATACACTGACTTGGAAAGCCAGTTCAGTCCTGGAACAAATATGGTCCCACTGGTTCATTTGTGAATACAACACAAGCATCCAGTTTGACCAGGAAGAAGGTCACACGACTGAGGGTAAAAACTGCTATTACCAGATTAGCCATAGTGCTTTTCTATGCGTTTATTTATCAGCTGCTTAGGTGGGGTACCAAGCATTAAAAATAGCCATTCCAGCAGTTAGGAAGCTAAGCACTAACACTGACTCTACCTATCAAATCAAGCAGTAGTGAGAACTGAGGGGATGTTGTCCTAAGGAAGCTACAGTGATAAAAGCAGTGGAGATGGTAAAGACTGCTTGAAGGATGGCTCAACAGAAGATTATACTCTTTGAAGAGTAGCTTGAACTGTCATTATGGCTTTCAGGAAAGTCTTTAAAGAAAGACTTTGAGATGATGGAAAAGGAGACAAAATTCAGGGGGAGATAGTGCCTAACATAAGAGAACATGGTGGCCCTAACCCGCTCAGAAGTATGAGGCTGAAGAGAAATTATGGGCACAATTCTTCAGGAATGACCTAATAAGAATGTGTTCCGTATATGTTTTTATGAACAATCACAAGAAGTGGAGGCAAGTTGTCCATATTTATTGTCACAAAAGTGTGTGGAACCAATATCAGGGAGAAAACTTACATAGTGTTTTACAGTGTGCATCAGATTCATTCCTAGGGACAGGATACAGTCTAACTGGAAAACTGCAAGACCATGTGCACAATGCATACAAATAACCAGATGTTCTTAGCTGTATAACAGGGAGTCAGACCTGTTAGAACCAGAGGTGATGTCTATTTAGGCAAAAGAGAGGATATAGGAAGTAGGGTATATGGAAAACCTCCAAGTCACCTTTATTATGAAACCAAGAAAAAAAGTAAATATTATTCTACCTCTTAGGTTATGTGTTTCCAGTAGAGATAGAAATTATGAATGTCATTGAACAAGATACTTCTGTGATAAAGAACCTGTGCTAAATGAGGTGGTTTCAAGTTTCAGCAGCTACAGAGGTTTTCTACAATAATCAAGGGAAAGGACAGTCTCCTTTGCAAGCAGACACAAAGACCTATGTTTGTTTAGCCAAACAAAACAAAGGTTGAGAGAGGGAATTGTTGTACTCGTCATATATGTCAAGAGAATAAGTATCAGAGAAACTTTAACTAAAGAATAATATTGACATAAGAATAAAAGGCAGTAAACTACCTAGGAATACACTTAGGCTAGAAACCAGAAAACATTTGCAAACATCAGAACCATAGGGCTTGGAAGCAATCTTCCAAAAAGGCTGTGTGGGCAAAAAAAATCCCAACTACTTTCCAGATAGAGACAGATCAGTTAATGAAATAAAATTTGCAACACGATAAACTATGAGAAGAGGAAATTTGATTTTTTAGTTTGAAGGCATCTTTGAATCCAGTGCTATGCCTCAGCTTTATAATTTGATAATACATTATATATTTTTAATTCTCTTTATATAAAGAATATATAAGATTTCCTGCATATATTGTAGTATTAATGATGTAAATTTTTCTATAACATCTTTGTTTTTAAACCATTGTCTCCTTTGTGCCCCACCAGTACTTACCCTGACTACAATTTCCAGAACCCTGGAAAATGTAATGTAACAATTTGTTCACACACTCTCTTAAAAATATTTGGTTTAGCACTAAAAATCACTACAGTAAGAATAAAGATTGACAGGCTGATGTCACTCTGCATTTGATATCTTCAGTATCATATTGTTCAGGACAAAGCTTGCAGGTGGTAGATACAAAACAATAAATCCAAAGCTAAAGGGAGCTACCTTCATATTCAGTTTTAGTTTATTGTCAGGAAATAAAGCTTGATTCTAACCCTTCCTAATAGTCATGTGTAAAGAGACGAGCTGATACTGGCCAGAATGGACAAACTTGGCCCTTTAAGGCAAATCTATGCTTTTCTGACTGCATTATTTATGAAAATATTAATTATAAATGAGAAACCTGTGGAGCGTGGACGCAAAGCAGTGAGAAATGGAGAGATGCCCAAAGGAGGAATGTGATCAGTTTCAGAGCACTCCTTGCTACAGAGCATGGCTTGGTGCTGAAAGGTGAATGCTGGTGATTGCTCTTGGTTCAGACCTGCAAGCTTTGCTCTGTCACAGAAGAGAAAGGAGCTTATCAGTTTCCTGTTGCTCCCAGGTATGTTTTCTGCTGGCAGGGGAATTATGCACCAGGCCTCCTCTGCATTTTCCTCTGAATGCTTGCTGTTTTGTTTCCAACATCTCTATTGCTGGCAGGATTTTTTCCCTCCACAGTTTTAGTTTCAACAGGTGCCAGGATTAGAACTGGTCAAAGTACAAAGGTGCATTCATTCCTAAATTGTCACTATCACAGCCATAACTATCAAAGTGTTGCCATCCCACTTCCTAGGTCAATTTATAGCATAAATACCCTGTCAAAGGCACAATGATTTATTCATTCCCCTCAAAGATAACTATCATATGGTGGGACTCATTATATGATTGATTTCAGCTTATTTGAATGATTGCATTGCTGATGGTGGAGGCAAAGGGAGGCATCAGAGTTCTGGGAACTAGACACATAACACCAGTGTCTTTTTCATGGGAGCTCTTTCACTTACACTATAAATCTCAGCCTTCAGCTGGATAATCCATGTCAGCTCTAGTAAGATTGTCAGAGCCCCTTAAAAAAAAAAAATCTAAACCAGTTTTGCTTAAAAGCGACATGAGATTTGTAGGGATCCTTGGAAATTTGTGCCTGTCGCTCCTGATCCCTCTGATGGCAGTTTTACTAAGTGCCTGCCTCAGTGAGATAGCAAACCCCAGGGAACAGAGCAGCCTGGGAGTAACAAAACTTGTGTGGTTTCTCTGGCTGTTGTCAAATCCAGGTCTTTGCTGGTGGCGGATAGATAAACGAATAGATGACTTTGGCTCTGCTGAACAATCACAGTGCCCCTCTGTGGTTCCACACACCAGCAGTTATTTCAGTGCAGGTGGAGCCTTGCAAAGATAGAAGTGGAGTTAAAATTTGTATTGTAATGGGAAGATAAATTATTTGGAAAAAAGTGGAAACTTTGTCATATAAAATACACAGTATCTTGAAAGGTGTACCTACATGGCACATGCAGCTTTAGTGCATAAATGTCAGGACTTGGTTTTCTCACAGTAATACTTGGTGTTTTGAAAAATCTGTTTTAATGAGCTGTTCTACAGTGGAAGGCTAAGAACAGAGACAAACTGATGAACTTATAAACTAGCTATTTAAATGAAGTCCACTTTACAACATCAACTCATTTAGAGAGTAGCTTCTTCTTGGACATTGAGCGTGCATCTACATTTACGTTTGAGTTCGGAGCAGTAAGGTGTTACTGAAGTAAATCTCCCAGATGCCTCCACTTGCACTTTGTTTTGCATCATGAAGCAGTCTCAGAGTACATGAATTGTATTCCTTTCAAATGAAACTAAACTGCAAGATCTGCTCCAGGTATGCATCTAGAGGTCTCTAACCATAGATAGGCACTGGACAGCTACTGAAGTGACTTCCCCTAAAAAAATCCACTCTGATCCTCAAGACTAATTACTTTGCTCCACAGAGGCCCATCCTGCTCATCCACACTGCTTGCTGAAAGGGCACAACCTGCATGAGTCTGGTCCTGTGGGCAGCATGGTCCAAAAGACTGGTGTGATAAAAAGGCCTCAGAGTCCAACACTGTGAAAACTGCATGAAGCATTTTCTTAGCTTTTCCCACAAGCACCGCTATGAACATAATTGACGTTTGGGGTAAGTGTATTTACTGACCTATTCTGATGAGGAAGCAAGGTTTCAATACAGGTATTTGATAACGGCTCTGCCATCCTTTCTCCCTTCATGGAAAATCCTTGAGAAATCTGGTGGTTTTTAAATCTGATTCCCAGTTTTGAGAATCTGCAAAATGCAGCAGAACTGAAGTTTGGTTAAAGAATTCCTTTTTAAATCTTCACCTGTGCACAGAAAAAACCCTCAAAATGTAAGCTCTGAAGAACCAATAGTGAATGAATTACTCCCTTTTTATTTACTTTTATATTTTGTGTTCTGGACCTGTTTTCTTAACTTTTCAGGATCAGAAAACTGAATAGTAAATTTGTGAAGTTTAAAAATGCACAAGCAGTTCTGTTTCATGTCCAGTTTCTTCCCAGGTCCGCACCCATGGAGGCATCATTCTGTTTGTTCTTACATCAACATTTCAGTAGATTCCCTGGTGTCTTGGGTTGAGCTGGCAAAATGCCAACTGCCCAACGCAGAGTGTTAGAGCCTCCCTCCCCTCATTGAGGAAAGGGAGAAAGGAGAAAAACCCTCTTGAAACTCAAACTAGGTTTAAACCAAAACTAATTATTTATACAGAAAAGAGAAAATTCAGAAAAAACTGCAATATAACACACACTTACACAAGGTATAACAACAATTTTTTTACTTCTCACCGAAAACAGATTTCATTACTCTAGATTCATAAAATACTCTAAAAGACATTCAGCAAGGCAAAAGAGACATAGCAAGGCAAAAGAGAGAGCATAACAATAAAATGTTTCTGCTTCCCTGAAACTAAAACAAAATACAATGTAGTGGCGGCAGGAGCAAGGTCCAGCACAGCAGGGCAGCAGCAGCACGTCCTGCCTCCACTGCAGACATGATGGAACTGAGAAACTCCTCCTACCTATCTCAGGTTTGCGTCATCTGCTATGAAATATTTCTTTGGTTGTTTAAGTCAGGTGATACCTGTCTCTCTCAATCTACATAGATTCTCTGAGCCTGCTAATTTGAGGCCTGCTAAAACTGAGGCCTAAATAAGGACTAAACTGAAACTAAACCCAAAACTACCACATCTGGAAATAACTGTCTTCAGCTAAAACGAAATATTTTGCAGAAACACATTTTCTCAGGTTTAAAGGAATACCTGCCTAAGAACGGTGACTTGCAAGGCAATCTGCTGGATCTGCCATAAAGACACTATGCTGCTGACGCATGCAGCAGGTGACAGGTTGCTGTTTACTCCCTGTTCTCTGGACCTTATGATGACATTGGTTTATTTTCATCACTCTTTCTCCAGAGCAATGGTAAAATACAGCTTTAACTCATGGATAGACATATGCAGGATTGTTGTGTTTTACGTCATGGACCATACAGAAATATTGATGTGGTTTTATCTGTTCGATCTTGAACCAGTTATTATAGCTCTAGAGAACCCTGATATTAGGCTGCTCTTTGAGTTTTATCCAGGCATAATGTGCTATTCAATTGAAAGGCTGGCTGTGAAGAAGATGCAGAGGGTGTAATCACAGCCATTACAGAGAGCCATCAGTGGAGCCAAACCTACACTTTCCACAGTCAGCAGTAGGCAGCTAGATGAAAAGGAACTATTAGAAACCAAACCTAGTGCCCAATGTGTAATAAATGGCCACAAGAAAGCCTGTTAGGGAACTGTTTCCACAAAAAGGCAAAATGCTGTCATATAGAAAAAGAAAAGATTCAGCGCTAGTTTAAAAAGGTCAGCTTTTCAGGATAAACTGACAACATCGATATTGGAAAGCTGCCACCTTTACCACCACCTCTTGTATCTTCAAATTCTGCCCTCCAGCCTTTGTCTAGGGGCAGAGTTTATCAAAGGGACTCTCTTCATAATTCTCCCTCCTCCCTACTTGTCTCATATTTCTTCTTTTGATTTTTTTTTTTTTTAAGTGGATTATTTTTAGGGCCATTTTTAAGTCATTTGTATTCGGTGATTAAAAGAAGCCAGAGCACTCTTGGTCTTTCTTTCTCTGTCCACCCTGCCACAGTGCTTTGGGAAAGTGCAGTTTCTCCCACCTTCTCAGCATGTGGAAACATCAGTGACTTTCTGAGCAGTCTCCATGGGAAACAGAGCAGGTCAGGAGCAGTGTTAACAGTCACCTGTGAAAAAGAGGAGCAATAGCCAGTGAGGCCAAGCACCGTTTAAAGTCAGTGTTTCTGAGAAGTTTGTATTCATTCATCTCCTTAACATAAGAACCAGTCCTTCCCAACAAATTGTGGAACCACAGGACTAGGAAACATCTTGCCTGGTATTTAGCCCAACCAGCTATGTCAGGTGCACTTTTCACTGAATTGAGAAGCGTTTTATTTAATGTGTTCTCTAAGTCTGGCTTCTTTGATGCTGATGTCTCTGCAAGCTCTATAGGGGACGGAAATTATTATAATCCTCTCTGTAAAGAGATTTCTGCCAATTTTTAGCAGTTAATGGATGGAAATAAAACATGTTCATCCATGAGAAAACCTTGGAGAGGTGAACCTTCCCACTAGCTGGATCTTAAGGATGTAGGTCAGTATGAAAGTTTAGAGTAGGATAAAGAGAAGAAAAGGGACCAGATGCAAGGCATTGAGTCAAAACTCTGCTTCTGAGATCCTGGAGCAGCACTAACAAGGCAGGTACTGCCCAAATCCCTTTTTTCCAACATAACATGCCACCCTCAGCCCTTATATGAAACCCTGTGAGGCTTGAGATTTTTTTTTCCTTTTACTAATCGCTCCTGTGTCTCTTTTCTCTCTCTCTTTTTTTTTTTTTTTTTTTTTTTTTTTTTTTTTTTTTTTTTTGTGTGTGTGTGTGTGTTTGTGTATGGAATGCCTGCTTGTCAGAACAGAAGGAATGGGACTGAGCATGGCTTTCTGACCTAGTGGGTACAGCTTGCTCTTGAGCAGGGTAAATTCCAAGGTCCCAAGGTTTGCTGGTGCCTCTTGTCCAATACTGGGTGTAGGTAACATAGAAGACCGTGTGTGCAAGAACATGAAAGACCAGGGACTAGTAAATGAAGTTTTCTGCCTCTTGGAACATTCCTTGTTCATTCCTACAATCCTTCTCAGTTAATCTTTTAATATTACATGTGCAAAGGAGCTACTTCAACTGGAAAACTAGAGGGAATTCCTCTCACTACTTATATCCGTTCTAGAGATATTTGTATGCCCGTGGTGTGACCTTTGTTCAGGAGCCTGGCTTTTGGCACATTTTGAGGTGCATGCTTGAACCACGCTGTTTTTCATATTGTAATGGCAATGACAGCATCTTTTGGCTCCATATTTTAAAGAATGAGTGTGATTTTTCCTCAGACCCTTTTCAAGGGAGAAATAGGACAAGCACTGAGTGAGCTGGTAAAGGCAGCTGTTTCTGATCATGATGCCTCAAAACTTGTGTCTACTTTTTCTTACAGGAGTGTGAAGAACATGGGAATAGAGGAAAGCTTTCTGGATGTGAGGGATGGGCAAGGGATGCTGCTGGAAAGAGCATTGCTGGGAGATATGGTCATAGTGGTGAGAGAGCAAGAGGTTTCTAGAAGGTGATCCCAGCACACTGAGCCAGACTGTCATCAACACTGCTGTGCTGGGGATGGTGTGCCTTGTGGAGACCAGTATTCTCAGGGAGAAAAACTTGTCCTCACTTTTTTTTTGTGAACTACTTGAAAATCTTTACTAACTCCTTACAGAAGGCGGGGCCTGGCACCTTTTTAAATCATGTAAGGCTGGCAAATGGTTGCAGTATGTTGGTAGTTAAAGGGCATAAAGAAATCGGCAAATGAGGTAGGTATAACAGCTAATGAGATGGGTAAAATATTGTGATATACAGCATGAGCACAACATATGCCTTTGTACCTGAATTTCTTGGCAGAATACAGCACTCCAGCCTCATCATCCTGTTGCATGCCAAACAAGTCACTATAATTTGTGTTTGTTCATTCTGCGTGGTGCAGCTCACACATGCTAGTTATTCACAGGAGAGGGGCAAACAAAACTCTCCAAAGCCTTATGACCTCCCTGCTATAGCAGGGATTAGGGAGAACAGTTGTCAGTGTTAAGCACTCTCTCTGAAGAAAAATCTAGTAATTCCCAGGAAGATTTCAAGCTGCCATGTAATACCCTTCCACTAGCCCCTAGTTACACACTCAGACTGCTGTCTCTGCTCATACTGTCCATGGGGCTCCATATAACTTCAGGCAAAAGAGGAGATAAGTAGAAAGAACAGCAGGTATGACCCAGAGCCTGGCCTCAGTCTGCACAGTTCTCCTACATTGTTCTCCTAAGAACTGAGCAAACACTATGCTACTCTAAAACAGGCCAAATATCCACTACCTGTTACTTAGATTAGACCTATATAAAACCTGCATGGACTGGAGAGTGAGCAAATTGGGTCTGACCAATGGGCCATGCACCAACCAGTTAGGAGTCAAACTTAGCAGCTGGCCACTGCTGGAAAGAAAATGTAATGGACCAGGACTGCTTTGAGGGAGCTGTGTGTCAGAAAAAAATGGAGAGGCCAAAGAAACACTGAGAAAATGTGAAAAGAGGACCCAAAGACAACCAGAGACCAATATCTGTAGCAATGCTCTAAGAAAATCCACTTGTGAGAGCAAGGACAACAGGTCATGTGTTTTTTAAGGAATGAGGTCAACCCAGGGACTTGGAATAGCAAACAAAGACCTTGCTTCTGGATACTTAGTGCCTCTTATGTTTACTGAAACAAGACATTGTATTCTGCTCTTTTTATCTAGATCTAACCTTACCAAAGATATCTGTTTGCTTGATAATACTTGGTGGTAACAGCCTGTGAAGACATAATATTGGTTAAGGATTCAAGTCCAAAGAGAAGATTCAATTAACTTTTACTGACTTACTCTTATGTATTGAAAAGTTCACTTTGCTTAGCACTTGATGAACTTTTCCTCTAATTACTGCATGTCATTAAGGTAATACTACCTCTTTATCCTAAGGAGAAACCACTAATGAGTATCCAAGCTTCGCTTGCTACTCATGTCACCAAGTCATTGAATATCATAATCTTTAGGTAATTTAATGCCTGAATTGGCTTGGATCTAAGCTTAAAGACTTTTACTACTTGGTCAGGACTAGTCTGTAACTCCTTTATGCCATGTGTAAAGAGCACTAGGATATGATATACATGTGTTTCGGTCTGAAAAACAAAAAGTAACCTGACCTCACTAGGTCTGATGGTCTGTAGATTCATTGTTTACTGGACATGTCTGAATTTGATATTTAAACTACGCTTCACAGTCTCCTGATCTCTTTGCTGCACACAATGGTAGAGTAAGTTCAGCAGTACCAGCCTGGACAGACTGT
The DNA here is from genome assembly GCA_035583235.1 of Hafferia zeledoni. NCBI lineage: Eukaryota > Metazoa > Chordata > Aves > Passeriformes > Thamnophilidae > Hafferia > Hafferia zeledoni. The sequence goes on from JAWWEV010000001.1 coordinate 94,083,957, forward strand.
AAGGAAGTCACCCACCAATGGTGATGATAAACAACCTTTTACAGCAATTATCTAGTTAAAACACCATTAACAATTACATCAATCAGAGAACTTACTGAACTTATTTAAAACTAATTTATTGGCTATAAAAATATGGTGTTATGAATTTATGGATCATTAACTTTTATTCCTGAATGAAATATTGCTTACTGAAATGCTCACAAACTGTTCTAAACAGCCACTCTTTAAAACCATATGAAATAAAATGAAATAATAGCTGAATGAAGGGAAATGGAGGCAAGGTTTCTAAATGTTTGGATAGAAAGAAAACCTAACTTCTTATGTAACTAACTGAATGAAGATTGCGTTTTCAGATAAGATTGAAATCTACACTTAAATAATTAAAGCAAAATTTTAATGTGCAATAAATTCTTCTTTTTTAAATGAAGAGACATTATATCACTGATCAAAATTCTTTATCATGGTCTATTAATCACAGTCCGTTATTTTGAAACACTGTTAAAGAGACTGTAACAATGTTAAAGTTAATTAATTCCTTCAAACAGGCAATACACAAATACAACTTTAGCAGCTCCTCCAACCTCATTTATATTATTTCAAAAATGCCTTGAAGACCAATAGTGCTGTTACAAATGGATTGTAACTAACTACAATTTCTACTTTACTGTTTCCCAATGAGACTAACTCAGAGTGGAGCTCCACTTGTTTGTAATAGGAGAATTGTAAATGTCATACACTCTGAAATTCTATACAGGGCTTTTAAAATAAGGTGAAACACTTGCATCAGTCTGCACTGTTTCCAGAGGAAACATTTTCCTTGAAAAACTGACTTCTGGGTTCTGCAACAATGACAACAGTATTTTCACAATATTTGCTATGTTATTCATTTACACCAATTTAATTCTGTAACTTCTGTATTGTTCTGTAAGCTACCTCTGAAATATGGCAGCACAAGAAAAGAATTGGGAAGAAACTATTCAAGTTTGATTTATAAAGTAAGAAGAATTTTGGCAAGCCATGTATTTAGTGTGTCTAACATTTTCTATTATAAAGTTTTATTTCCTTTTCCACAGCAGTTCGTGTTCCCATGATTTGCAGAAAGATTTTGATATTTGACAAGAGAAGAACCATGTCCAAGAATAAGCTAGTGACAGTGTTTCAATTTCAATTGCATAATTTCCAAATCAGAGTCCAAATTGCAGTATTGGGGTTTTTTGAAAAGTCAGCATCACCTGCAGGAAATCAAGGCAAACGAGCTTGGAAGGTCTATCAGCTAAGAGCTCAAATAACTTTTAGAGTAGAGGCAGGTTCTTCTGTAAAATTAAGAGCCTCATGGCAGATACTGCCACAGTCTGAGAGGCTTCTGTCTCTTCTCAGTGATCTTTTAGGTAAGTGCCCTTAGTACCTAGAGCTGAGTGGAATAGAGGGAAGGGAGAAAGGAGGAAGTGTTCATGCAGCCACTGTGTAGGAAAGAACACAAAGTTCACTGCCTCAGGAGAAAAGCAACACACAGCAACAAAATGAACTAGTGTGACTCTGTACCTTTACACTTTGTGTAATCAGTTAAGAAGAGTTCCCAGAGCTGTATTACCACTGTATTCTTTGAGCATCTGGATAAAGGACCTTATTTTACTGTAGACTAGTAAGTCTCCATTGCGTGCATGACAAGTGCTTTTAGGATGTAAAGTATAAATAGTTCTCCCAGGGATCATAGAATCACAGAAGGGCTTGAGTTGGAAGGGGACCTTGAAGATCGAGTTCCAACCCCCCTGTTATGGGGGATTTAACTTACTCTACAAAACATTATTTTATTTGACTAAAAATTTAAAAATCCATCCCCTATAACTCTTCTTTTAGATAAAGTATGTAATGAACAAGACTCCAGTAGTGTTCTTTGCTTTTGGCAGGCCCTGATTCCCTCTCTGTGAAACTGTAAGATTATGTGGGTATAATTGTGTGATTGAATTAGCTCAGTGTAAGAAAATGAGCAGTAAAGGCTATTTTATTTTTCTCTGCCTGCTCTTCCAGGCATTTTTCCTCCTGAAAAATGGGACATGGGAGAGAGAAATATTTTTCTTTTGAGAAATTTAGAAGAGCTTCTGTCACCTCTTTCTTTTGGTTCTTATTCTGAGACCAGGTGTTCAATCTCCTTACTGGTTCACTATGAGGATGGAAGACATATGTTACCAGGTTATTATTAATCTAGTCTGAGATATAATTCTTCCTGTGGATGACAGAACATATGGCTTCTCATCCCTCTGCATTTGTCATAAGCCTGTGAGGCCTTTAGTAGGTGATGAGATCGGGATCCATTTAATCTGTTTGTATGTATGCACGCACGCGTACGTGTGTGTATGTGTATCCATGGTTTATATTTTTGGTTTGTGTTATGAGATATTAGGGAGATGAGAACCATAGAAAATCATATTAAAAGTTATCCTCTTACTTGTTCATCTCCTCTGTCCTTTTTGTTTTCCTTTCTATTTTTATAAACAAAATGAAATTTATTATAATAAATTGAGGTTTCTTCCAGTTGGTGAAGTAATAATTTTCCTCTTTGCTGAATAAATTGATTCTGAGGGCCATGTTGGTATTATTTCATTAACTCAAAGGGCAAAGACCTTCTATTAGCATAGGGTGTAATTATTACTAAATTAAAAGGAAGTACCCTTGAGATACTGTGGGCCAAATCCTTGGCTGGTTTAACCCAGTATTACTCCACTGAAGTAATAGCAAGGTGATGTACATATTCAGTGAGAAACAATCCAGCATTGATTATAAAGAGCCCTAGGAATGATTACTAATAGCTTAGTTATTGAGAAACAACTTCCAAGCAGTTAACTCCATCTACTTTAAATTATTTTAACTAATTTGGAGCACATAAATTGAGGAGTTTAATTTACCTATACATCAGTAATGGAGACAAGGAGGCTTCTTCAGAGTGTAACTGAGAATGGTTATCCATTTATAATAAATGGTTATCCATTTATACCAGGGCTGAAATTAGTTGATTATGTTCTCTGTCAGGAGATAATAATGTGATTGCATTCCAAAACAGATGTATGACTTAGCACTTGTTCACTGATGCCAGAGAGCGAAGCCAGAAACAATTTCTATGGGCTTATGTCACACACCATAAAATCCTAGCAAAAATGATGCTGAAGCTTATCTTACCAGTCATTTGTCCCAGGGCTGTAAAAAAGGGGCTCTGAAAGTTACCATCAGCACAGAGTACAGTGTGCTGCTTTCACGTTTTTTCCTGGCAAAATGTGAAGATGTAATGATATGTTATTAATCAGAAGTGTAGTGATGGAAAGGCCTCTCAGTGAGTAACTTTTTTCATTTTCCTTCATAGGGAGCTTGTAAATGCTAATATATATTTTCCCTAAAAACTCCTCATTGTTACAGAAAAGGAGGTTTCTAATGGTCTGAGCAATAATTTCTAGTGCTTCTCTGTAAGACTTTGCCCCTAATAGCTATGGTAAAGCTGTTCTGATGTAAAGTTGTTCATCTCTTGTTGTCCTTCCCTTGGAGGACATCAAGAAGTGATTGTCACACTTTTTATACATGCTTTCTACAGTACAGTGCAAGGCCTCTCAACAATGTTGGCAATATTGAAAGATGGCAGTCAGCTTTTGGGGAGAAAGGCTAAATTCAGACTGTGCTTGCAAGTGTAAAAATGTATAAAATAAACATTATTGCTGCTGTCCCAATCCTAGAGTGTTACTCTTTCTTTTGGGATCTCCTCTTCCTGACCAGAAAAGCCCTAACTCTATCCATCTAAACCCTTTTCTTGGCAGCAGCAACAGAACTGGCTTTCTAGGACTCTGGCACAGCACTGTAAGTAGCCCATAGCCATTTAGCTGCCTCCAGCATCACAGCCTCCTCTGTTGTACTCATCACAGAGCACTTTCTGCTTTTACATGTTGAAGGATTGCTGTGTCTCTTCCTTAGCTTAGTTTTTGTTTTCTGTGGCTTTGCCTGCTGGCTTCCCCTAAATTGTTTTTGGTGTAAAGTGTGTTGAGCAAATGGGGCATTGATGTACAGTGGCTCTGACTGGAAGCAGAGTAAAATCAGCACATTGTATTTCTTACCTGTGACACTCCCCTGAGTTTCATCCAGAATTAGATTTGCCTTAAATTTTTCTCTTCAGAAGTGTCACAGCCCCTGTAACAGTTCCTTTGTGATGGATTGCTGCCTCTTCAGTTTTTCATTTTGTAATTGTATATCTGCTGTATATTTTTTTTTCAGTGTAGTGCTGTGCGTTTGTCTTTATTGAATTCCAAGTTTGATGTCCAATGCATCAAGATCAGTTAGATTTCTGATATTTTCTTCCCTTGTGTGCTTAATGTTATGTTATTACAAATGGCTTGTGTATTCTCTATTCTGGCACCCAAATAATTCATGAACCCTTTGAATTAAACTGAATCTAGGACAATTCAGTGCAGAATCTTGCTTGAGTTAGACCTATGCTGATAATGCATTTGGGGTATTTGTGGTTTAAATGCATTTTCAGCCAGTTTTGCATCCATTTTATGGGGATTTTATTTAGGCTATATTCCTGCAATTTGTGTATATCAAGATATGGAAAACAAACTCAAAAAACAAACCAAAGTGCAGATGTAGCACAGGTATTACTGTGTCTTTTTCAATTGCCAGAGCAGCTGTCCTTCTGATAAAAAGGAGACAGTAGATTGATTTGACATGATTTACTCCTGAAAAACCTATGATGGCAGTTTTAATCACTTTAATATCCTAAAGATGCTTATACATTGATTATTTAATTCTTTGCCTAATATTGCTTCTGACAGTGAATTAGGTAGGCAATGGTCCTATTCCCCCTTTTTAACCATAGATACTAAGCTGCCTTCTCTGTAGTCTTTTGAATGCTTTCCCTCCCCTCCTGAAGTTGTCAGGGGTAGTTCTAATGCCTCAGGGATTGCTTTGGGTGATTCTCTAAGTGCTCAATGGTGCATTCCATCAGGAACTAACTTAAATACATTTTAAATAACTGAATACTACTGAAACTACCCCTTCTCTTGTAAATGAATTGCAGTAACATTTGCTCTCAGTTAATATTTTCCATGACTGAAGAAAAACGGGAAGAGTCCACTTTCCTTATGCCTATTTTTTGCTGTCCTCCCCCATTAAATGATGAACCTCTATTTTCTTTTATCTTCCTCTGATTTCAAATGCATATCTTTATTGGTATTAATTAATTTTGCACTTTAACAATTCTAATTTCATCCTCCTTGTTCGCATTACCTCATTATACACATCCTATGGGTATAGATGGAGGTGTTCTAATTTATTTTACTGGAGTGTGAAAGAGCCCCTTACTCTTCATTACCATCCCACTAGTAGAGGTTATTGCCTCCATAACTGATGTGTTCCTAATTTGTCACAATAGTACATTGGGTGGGCTACTGTACGTCGTTGTGACAGTGAAATACAAAAGCTGCCCTGCAATACCTATAGTCATATCTTGCTTTTCCTGCTTGTCTTTTGATTTTCAAAGGACTCTCTATTTTCATCTTGCTCTTCTTCCTACTTCCTTCCACACTGGCTCTTGTGCTTTTCATGTAACCTTTTTCAATAACTGCCAGATCTTCTACACTTCTGTTCCTAGCAGTTGCTTACCCAGGAAAACCTACTTCAAGTTAAGTTCCCTGACTTTATAAAATATGCCTGTTTTGAAAAATATGGTTAGTTATAGAAAAATTAGATACAGATATTGACAAAGCCTGGAGTGAACAACATAATTATTTTCTAAAAGAAGGCTAAAATATTTCTGCCAGAGGCCTGTAAAGCATACACCTTTTATGTGAATCAGAAGTTTGATGACTTTTTTTGCAGTTAAGAAACCTTTCAGACATTGAGCTTAGACATTGGTTCACATGCATAATTGTAATTTGACATACATTCTAAATGAGCAGACATGTAAAGTAATAAAGATTGTCTTAGAATTAATGCATTTCATTCTCATATTAGTTTCTGCTTGTCCTCTATAAGCCCTGATTTGCATAGCAAAACTGAGTGACAATGAAAGGTTTAAAGTAAGAAAGTAAGCTTTGTTGTTGCAGAGCTCTCAAAGTTGAGTGTGAAGCATGGGTGGTCTCATTTGATATTCTCAGCCTTTTCCTTGTCTTGTGAAGCAGTTGCCAGAGAACTTTTCAGTCTTGCCATGAGATGGTTAGTATAGTTACAGACAGCTCTGATGCAAAGAATATTTGATCAGATGTTGTTGCCAACAATGTAGAAAGAATTGGTATATTGGAGGAGCCAATCAATTATACATCTTAAAGAAATGAAGACTAAATGTTTCAGAGAAAGGTGCTCATTGTCTTTAATCTGCTACATCCTTGTAGTGTTGTTGAATACCTTTGGACTTACTGGTTGAGAGGATAGCAGTGCTCTGTGCTTAAAATGATTGATTGGACACCATCCTATTGATATATAGATAAGAACTGTACTGAGAGTGCTTTAACTGTTAACATTTTCTTGGCTGGGGAAAAGAAATTATTTTACCTATGATCCAGAGTGATATGGTGGGAGTAATTAGAATTCAACACTTGTGAAAATAGTGCTGCAAATGTATATCCACATTGAAAGTTTAAGGGAAAAAAAATGCAGAATGAAGGATAAATAATTTAAAAGGCAAAATATTAATTTGTTCTTTTCCCAAGATTTTTTCCAGTTCACCTAGGGGAAAATGGTTTTAGCTGTAATTCCTATGACATCAGCACTTAAATATTAGAGATTCCTTCTAGGAAAATACACTGAAATAAGTTTTTCTACATTCACATTCTTTAAAGAGATCAATTTTGAGGTGGCAGGTAGTCAACTAATTCCACTTGCAAGAGAGTAAGAAGGATCTCAGCCTTTAAAAAAGAAAGAACATAAATGAGAGCTTTTCAAGCAGCTAAATCTAATGATTGTTTTCTGAGGGTACTTAAAGAACTGACAGATGAATCATATGGCTGTTCACAGTTATTTTTTAAAACTTGGAAAGAGGGAATGAATTGCCATGAAATTGTCTCTGGACAGCTATGGTTTCTATTTAAAAAAGATATTATATTGAGAAATTACAGACCAACTGAGTAACTTCAATTTCTAAAAGAAATGAGCAATCAAATAAAATATTTTTAAGTACCTGAGAAGTAAAGAGATGAGGAACGGTCACCATTGATTTGCCAAGAACAAATAACATGAAACAAACACAGTTTCTTTCTTAAAGTAGGTAAGAGATCTTGCTCACTGAGGAGAAACAATAGGTGTCATCTTTCCAGATCTTTGTAAAACTGACAATGTCTCACATGATATTTACATAAGCAAGCAAAGGAAAAAGAATGTATAAACAAATTAATGGGCATATATAAAATGAGTTTGAAAGGTGTACTCAGAGAGTAGCCAGTCATGTTTCACTGTCAAAATGGAAGGCTAAATTATATGGACTTACACAGAAGTTTGTCCTGTTTGTTGTACTATCGGATACTGTCATTAATAACCTGGATGGTGGAACAGAGAGGGGAGTGACTATTTTAGCACTGCAAGGCATGCAAATACTTTCATTGAGTCTATGCCAGAGAGACAGATATTAATAGCTTTGTTTTTTTTCTGCTTTCTTGCTGTAGCCAAGTAGTGAGAAATACAATTATGCTAGCCCACTTAAGGGTACTCCCCCTCTAAAAATGTATTCTGTCTTATTCTAGAAGCCCTAGGCTGGGCTCCCAGAGTCAGCTGAGAGTCACTTTTCATCCAGCAATGATTCCCTCCCTGCCCCCCTACAGTGAAACTCCCCATACTCAATGAGCATGACTGCATATTCACCAAATGAATATAAATGTTGTTTGTGTGCTGAGTGTGTGAGGAGCAGGAGCATGCACACTGTTCAATGGCTGTGTTCATAGCAGTCAGAAAATGAGTAGGCTGCAGGACTGAGGAGCATTTTCAAACTGTGACATTGCAGCCAATTGGATCAGTTGTCTGACTGCCAAACACATCATTAATTTAGACATAATGGCAGAGAAACAAGCAGCAAGTAAAGGGGGATGGGCCTGAAAGGCGAGAGCCAACAGGTTTCATTAAAAAAAAATCTAAAGCAAAAAAAGGATTTTGTTTGGCTTTGTTTGCTCTCATTTCCTGGTATGTTGAACTTCACTAATTGATTCCATTAACAGGAGACCTGTCTTTGTGAAGAGACTGGAGTTTTAAGTACAAATGCTTTTACAGGTCGAGTATATTATAAAATTGATGTATTTGGCCTCTTAGGCAAGATGCAAAATAACATCCTTGAAGTTCCATTAGCAGAACACAGTGTTTACATCTACATGATCACCATATTACCTTCCTTATCAGCATAGTTTAAAAAATAACCAAAAGTTGAGAAAACTGCAAGAAGGATTCCTAGGCGAAGGTTTTCTTCTTCCTTTTTGATTCCAGTAGGAAGATCTGCCACACTTTCCATTAGATAGTGGAAATTTCTCAATCCCAGAGAGCTCCATGCCTTGGGTCTGCTTGCCCTGTCCTCTACCAGTGCCTCTAACTGCCTTCACGAGGCAGACAGATATGAACTGCTCTGTTTTGTAAAGCTAGACAGTGTAAGTTTTTAAACTTTTTAGGACAGAAATGGAGATCTGGATTGTAAATTAAAAAGGCAAAGTCTCTGAGGGAGCATATCTCCTTTTCATGAGTTATGTTCATGATCCTGTTTTTACACAGGAAAGTATTTGCCTTATGATAATGGTGATATTATTTATTTGAGTCACCAGAAGTCAACAGAATAAGTGGAATTATTCATGTGGAATAATAATATCTCCAAATAAGGGAAACCCCTCTGTTCACACACTTGGGGCTCATGAACCACATGTGATAGGCAGAATATAATATTCTGGACAAATGTTGAAAAGCAGTATGATATAGTTCAATAAAGACAACTGGAATGTCCTCCAGTATATTGCCAGTGAGATGGTCCATGTAAGGAGGCAAAACCATTGTTTTCTTCCACTTCAGTTGTAGACCAGATGAAAGAGAGATGCAATGGTGAGATTCTTTCATATGACTGAATCCACACACAAGTAATTCTGTGACACAATTAGACTTGCAAATCAAAGATGTCTTTTTCAGGTGTGATTAGTTACCTCACAAATAAATTGAGGAAATATAAGTGAATGATCTGACTAAAATGTTATAATTATAAAATATGTTTTAATTTTTATCTTAACCTGTTTTGAAACCAAAACTTTCAGTGTAATTTATAAAGAAGAGAAGGGCTCCTCAGTATTGCAATTTATTTTTGAAAGAAAAATTATAGCACAAAAGGGACAACAAGATACCACATTTAAAGACAATTAATGGCTAAATTGAAACAATGATAATAGATCAGTTCCAACCACAAACCCACTGTAAGTGCTGCTCAGGTGTCCTGTGAATTAACAGAAAGCAAGCTGACAGCCCATGAATTGTGTTCACTGCTCAAGATACAGCAGTATTTTTGTGAAGACTGGATGACTACCAATAGAAATCTGAAACAGTGGTTTAGCAATTAGCTCAAGCCTATCTATCTTGCAGCAGAAAGGAGTGTTCTTGTGTTCCTTCCAGTCCACTGTCAGGACACTCTCACTCCCACCTAAGACTATATTGTATTCAATTCTTTACATTCTTGCATTTCAAACTAGATTTCTTTCTTTCAATGACATATGGAAGAATAATGCTGACAGTTATTAACAAAAGCACAGGTCATCAAGAAATGGCCTCCCTTTTATACAAGCCAGGTAGATTGTGTGAACACTGGTAATGCTAGGCCAGGTTTATGCTCTTTCTAGCAGGAGATAACACTACATGCAAAAACAGAAGAGGTACCAAGAATAAATTAAGACTGATGCAGTTCATAGGAGGACGGTTAGATCCAGTGTTCTAGTTCCAGCTGGGATAGAGTTAATTTTGTTCTTAGTAGCTGGTACTGTGCTGGGTTTTGGATTTAGTATGAGAATAGTGTTGATAACAGGGTTATATTTTGGTTGTTGCTAAGAAGTGCTTACCCTAAGGCAAGGACTGTTCAGTTTCCTGTGCTCTGCCAGTGAGGAGCTGCCCTAAAGGACTGGAAGAAGCCTGGCCAGGACAGCTGACCTGAACTGGCTAAAGGGATATTCTATAGTATAGAATGTCTTGCTCAGTATAGAAACTGTAGTGGGATTGGCTGGAAAGGACAAGTTGCTGCTCTCAGGGATGGCTGAGCATTGATTGGTGACTGATCAGCAGTTGTATTGTGCGTCACTTGTGTTTCTTGGGTTTTATTTCTCTCCCTACACTAATACTAATATTAATACTAATATTAATACTAATATTAATACTAATATTAATACTAATACTAATGCTAGTACTAGTGCTAATGCTAATGTTAATGCTAAGGCTAATACTAATATTAATACTAACACTAATATTAATACTAATACTAATTCTAATTACTATTATCATTATCATCACCACCATAATTATATTTTACTTTATTTTAATTATTAAACTGTTCTTTTCTCAACCCATAGATTCTACCATTTTTTTCCAATTCTGCCTGTTCCCTTGAGGGATGGGGGTAGTGAGGAAGTGTTTGCATAGTACTTAGCTGCCAGCTGGCACTAACCATAACATCTAGTTAAAGAAACCTGAGAGTAGTGTGCTTCTGGTAACCGTTTGAGTACATGAGACATTGCAAAATATTCCAATGGCAGCATAAGTTTATTTAATTCAGCGTGAATGATGGACTTCCCCATCAGGGTCTGCCACTCCAGTAACTACCAGGATACATCTGAAGGTGGTCAGTCATTCTTTCAGTTTGTTATAGTTGCTTGTCATTGTCAGTTTCCAGGGATCTCTGGCTGGACTTCCTTGTACAAAAAGTTGGCATCAGTCATATCTTGCTAATGGACCATTTTGAATTTTTTCAAAGTCAAAAGAAGACATTCTGGTTCTTTGAAAACCCTTCCTATGCACCTACATGCAATCCAGATGGCAAACAGTATGCCACTGTGTCCAAAATAGAAGGAGTGGTGGTCTACCACCAATGGAAAACATTAACTACGTAATATATCCTGTCACTTCAGCATTTGTCTCTATGAGGTACTGCATTGATCAAAAGGAAGGTCTTCTCATTAGAAACTAAAAAGGGAGATCCATCAACTCCTGAAGTTCATGTTCTGTTAAAAAAGTTGTGGGTTTGGAAATTATTATCTATAACCTATCAGTGATATATTTGAATGCTGATCGTGTGGATGACTAAAGAGGAATTTGTAACTGGATGACATTCATGCAAGTAGTGACAGAATGCAGTGGCTGTATTAATTTTACCTGACTTTAGGTCCACAGTTAAAATGGTTGTGTCTGAATCATTTGTCTAATTGATCAAGAAAAAATGGCTCCTCTAGAAATTTCCTTCCAGATACTGATGCAGAAAGAGTTTTGATTTTTTGATTTTTTCATTTTTATAGATTTTAGAAGTGCTTGTAACTGTAGTAAAAAGCAAATTTAGTGTGTTAATATTTCTAACAGCTTAAGTTCAATGTTTATACATGCCAACCTCTGCCGCATATCAGTAGCTTACATTCTTTTAGTTGTTTAGTCTTGATTCCAAAGTAGAAAACTGAAGACTATCAGAAAGCCTATAAAATGAGACATAAACTTAAGCCAACAACCTTAGATCTAAGAACCCTGGAAAACCTCCAAGAGCCCTATGTGTGCTGAAGAAGAGGAGGACTGATGAAGAAGAGGTCTCACCTACCCCAGACTCAAATCCTGAGGGGGTGGAACAGGGGTAGGACTGGGGGGGGGGGAAGTTAAATTGGAGATGTGTAAAATAATGATTGGGTAGACCATATTATAAAAACCATAGAAACCCGTGTTTGGGAACGTGTGTGCCAATATGTATTCCAGTGGGCCCTAGACCTGATATTAAAGGACCTTCACTTTTTATCTTATCCCACTCTAACTTGGTTCAGAGTTCTGCTTTGCTGGGGTTTCTCATAGCATCAATACAAATACTCTAAATGGTTTTTATGGGCTTTTGAGACACAAGACTATTTTTAAAAGAAAACAAACTTGTATTAAGGGACATCTCTTATGATCAATGGGTTCTGCTATTCCACAAGTAATAATAAGGAAAGGGTTATATGCATAAAAAGGAAAGTATAACTGTCTGCTCCCAACAGAATTTTTTCAAAACTGCTCACAAGGTGGCATCTCAGAGAATTATGACTGTATTTTAAGTAGGGCCATGCTTTTTCTTCCAAGTTGATTTAATTTTTTTCAGTTCTTTTGCTATTACTTAAGCGGCAGAATCTTACTGCTGCAAAAAAAAAAATCATTATTTAATAACATAAAGCTGAAAACATGTGGAGCAGCTTCGGACAATTGCTTTACACCATTTTAAAGTTTTGGTTTGTTTTGCAAGACAGCACCTCTTGGTAGAAAGAAAGCCTTCTAAAATGTGGATGCTGCAGTGCGATTTTCATGAATCTACAGGAATCTAGACTGAATCAATGGTTCTAAAAGGATTGTAAAGTTTACCATGCACTTTAATGGATGTTTACTTTGAAGCCCATTTTTAACCTTGCAAAGAATATTTTTATTATTAAATGATTTACTTGCTTACTAGAATGGAAATTCGGTCTTCTTTCTGCAACAAATTTTTCTGAGTGTCATTTCTAGGCTGTTCTCCCTACTTTATCTGGTCCCCACCCTGGCAATTTCACCAGCACACCCTAGAAAAAGGTCTGATTTTCCACTCAAACCCACACTTCTAAAAGTAAAGATCCTCCTGAATCATCAGGTAGGAGATCTGGTATCCCTAGAAATCAGTGCCCATGAGAAATTCAGGGAAAGGAGGGAATTACAAGCTGTCTTGGTAAATACAGTTGTCAAAGCTGACAACTGAGAAATCAAAGGCTGGCAGTTTGTTCCCACCAGAATCAGAACAAGGCCTGGTGGTATTTGATTTGCTCCCAATGGCAATTCATAGACTGCCACATGATGCTGTCAGCTGATGAGAGGAAACAAGGATTTCCAGACTACAAAAGTGTTAAACTATCAGCAGGGAGTAGACAGAAGCAACAACAGCAAGGAAAACACAAGAAACTTATTTTGCATGTAAACACAAATTTTGACAGAGGGAAGATAGATGAAAGTCTTTCACTGCTAAATGTTCTTGTAGGATGCTTGAGTCTTTCAGACTGGAAAGTGAATTTCTTTTCTTACATAACATGAACATTTACTAATGTTTATTTCTGTAACGGTCAGATAAGCATCTATATCAATTTGCTTCATAGTCTCACTGCAATTAATTTAGTTTCAATATTGGACATTTAGGACATTTCACTAAAATGAAGAATATAAAAGGGTGACATAATTTCTAAAAGAATTCTATAATCTTAAAAGGGTAAAATATATTTTCTGCTGAAAAAAATAGAACATCAGATTTCCGTGCTTTTTCAGATAAAGGAAATGGTTCACACCATGGGCAGACAACTGTTACATCCAGTTTGCTGATGAAACAAGCATAGCCTCTTTGTTTTATGAAGAAGATGGACAGGTGAAATGCTTGAACTGAGGGAGAGACTGCTGCCAGAGTCACCTTAGAAAGGATCCCCAGATGAACAGCCTCACAACAAGAAGCAGCCACACTGATGGCATAGACGAGATGACCCAGTGAAAACAGTACCAAGCACTTCCTCCCTGTGTTTGACAGAGAAGTAATAAAGCTGCAACCATCATCTCCTTACAAACTAAGAGGAAGGAAAGTCCACCAGAACGCATGTTAACCAGCATTCATTATGCTGTGGGAGGAGGAGACTTCATAATGGGCTCAGACCCTCTGGGGGTTCCTCATCACAGTGATGGCAAGGGACCAGACAGCTTCTGCCCAGCTCTTCCTTGAGCCAAACTGACACAGGCCAAGAAACAGTGTTTATTTATTCAATAAGAGTAGCTTTTTTTTATCATCTTGAATTAATATTAATATGGATTAAATTGGAAATAGAGGGAGCAGTAGGGAGTTATATAGTCTAAACTGAAATGGATGTGCCAGATTACATTGCTAAACTCCATGATCAGCCATGATATGGTTCAGCAGATGAGTCTTATATTGAGTAGGCGTCCTTTACATTTCTGAACTGCTATTGTCTCAAAAAAATCTCATGATGTCTTTCTCAGGGGCTGAAAGCTCGTCCTAGTGTCTGTCAAACAGATGATACAAAAATAGAACCTCCCCTTGATATATCAGAAGAATAGAGACGATTCCTTAATAGTCAGACCACAGTCCTCGTGGCCCACAGTTCCTGAGTCTGTCTGGAAGTGGTCCATGCAAGGTGTTGTATTTAGAAGAAGCAGCAAAAAGTCTGTGAGGGATGACCAGGGAACCACTTTCTCACAAAAAGCACAGTGTACCACTGAGGACCTCAGGCATGCTCAGGACCATGGAGTTTCCTTGCACAATACCCAGGGTCTTGAGCACACCCTCTGGATCAAGGCTGCAAGGGTTTAAGGTGTGGACTACTTTTTCTTGAGAGTGGTGATGGTGATGAAGCAGCAATTAAAATCACTAATGTCCTCATGAATTGTCTTGGCTCTTTGGTGGTTCAAGACTAATTAAAGTGTTTTGTTATGAAAGCTCTTAAATAAAAACTCCAAAGATTTAATTTCTGAAAGTGCCTCTCCTTTGTATCATAAGGAAACAGATATTTTCCCTGACAAGCTTGAAGCAAAAAGAATATTTAACGGATATGGTGAGACTTCATCCCCATTTATCACTCCTTTCACTTCCTAAGAGCCTATTAGAACCACTGATTCTCTCAAAACCATCCTGCTCCACAGATATTTACATAATGCATGATTTTGTGTCTGTGTCTTACCATACTTGCTTCTCATATTCCCACTCAGCTTTCCTAATTCCTCTCCTATTTTTTACCTCTTACAATTTAATCATAGAATCATCAAATCATAGAATTGATTGGGTTGGAAAAGACCTCCGAGATCATCAAGTCCAACCCTTGGCCCAACTCCAGTCCATTTACCAGATCATGGTGCTCAGTGCCACATCCAATCTCAGTTTAAAAACCTCCAGAGATGGTGAATCCACCACCTCTCTGGGCAGGCCATTCCA
>JAWWEV010000001.1:94099204-94120116 GCA_035583235.1 Hafferia zeledoni
CCCCATAGGACTTGTGCTCCAGTCCCTTCACCAGCCTTGTTGCTCTTCTCTGGACCCGCTCCAGCCCCTCAGTATCTTTCCTGAACTGAGGGATCCAGAACTGAACACAATACTCAAGGTGTGGCCTTCAATTGTGCTATGGTCTTCAACAGGGTTTGAATTCCTTTCTCCAAAGGACATGTCCCTGATAGAATAACAATCTTGAAGTCTGCCATCTAAACTTGTGGGTTTTTTCAAACTTTCCTTTTTTAGTTCCTCTTTTGTTCAGTTACCTGTACTTTCTGTTAATCAATCATACTAAACTTAAGTGGTTACCACTGCTAATTCTGCGTCTGCTCACTCTTACCATGCAGCATGAAATTAGAATGAAATGTGAATAAATATAGATTAAAAAAAAAAAGACAACAAAACTTTAATCTCCATTTTCAATCTAAGTAAAGTTTAGCTCTACGTCAGCTTGAGTTAATGTTCTGCCCAAAGCAGATAATGCAAAACTGCAGTGGTAGGTACGGTACGTACAAGCACTAGTGTATGATTGTTTAAATAGCAATCCCTCCTGCTTTGCAGTTTCATTAGCTTCCTATATTTAAGTGAAGAGCCTGTGAGTAGTGACTGAAGTAGAGAAAATGGGCTGTTTAAGTCCTGTAATACATTCTAGAGTTCTTGTATTTGTTATGAATAAAGAAGTCAAATATAGCATGTCTAGTAATTCAGAAATCTAAGAGTGATTAACTATTTGGATGATAAGAAACACATCCTGATTTCAAGGCTGGCTTAACTGCATGACCACACAAACTTTATGGGGAGAATAACATCATGTTTGAGGTGAGGATGTTTGGATAAATGCGTTAGCATTGTTAGTTATGAAAACACCTTTCGTGCCAAACCCTGCGTCTTTTCATTCTTTTGGCTTTTAAAAAATAATTCTTTAATATCATAACCTTTCAAAAATTCACTTTCACTGTCTGCCAGTGTCCAGAGATATACATAGGCTAGGCTTCCTAACTGACCTGCAGTTAACATTCTTAGAATTATTATTTTGGTCTGTATTTTCACTGTCATAAATCAGGAGAAGCACCACCTCAAGAAAATATTTCTGTTCAGAGAACACTTGTGTTCTCGCCTTCAGCTCTAAGTTAGAATCTGTGAAAAGACAAGGGTGTGTTAGTGTTGATTGCTGAGCCCAGCAGGTGCCCTTCAGCCCAGCACTCTTCCTCAAGATAGCCAGGCTACTGCAGCAGTGGGCAAAGGTGTAAGTGCCTTACACAGACCTGCAGCAGGGCCTCATCTGCTCAGAAATTTTGAAGGAAAAACTGTTCAATGGGAAAATAGAGAATTGTCTGTGACTCTGCTCCTCACAAAAATATTTTTTGTTCCCTCAGCATATTTGTTTTCATTTGTCGTCCTTCTTCAATGTATACTTTTTTTAGCCAGAGGCTGTCATAGCCATACCTTATTGCAGAAGCAGAGGAATTGACCAAGAAGCTGCCTAAGCTAGAAAATGAAAAGCGGGCAGTTCTCAAGAAGGCTCAGTGTTGCAAAGAAGGGCTCCCTAAGTCTCTGTTGTGAACCTGCAGCAACTTCACATTTTCCTATCCTTTGCCTCCCGCACAAACAGTAATCAACTCAGTGAGAAGGACCAAATGATTAACAAATATGAGAGGAGATCACTTCATTCTCGTCTCTGCCTGCTAGAGCTTGAACCCACTTCAACTATGGCAGGATCCAGGCACTGAGTTGAGGGTTGTTGTGTCCCATCCTCTTCTGATGATGTGTTTGCACTTTACATATAAAACCTCAGCTCACTAAAGAGTTAGATGGATTCCATATTCCTTTCTGGGTCAATGCCCAAATTGCTAAGATAGTGAGTTGTTATCTGCCTTCCTCTCAAAATACCTTTGTAATACCCAGACTGTTCAGTGAGAAAGAGATGGAGGGGTACCCAGTTCCAAGAATATCCTGCCTTCCAGAGGGAAGTCACTTCTCTGGGATGTGAAACATACTCCTGTCTCTTCAGACATGGGAAAAAGCTGATGGTAGCTTTCTGCATAAACAACTATTCAGACAGAAAGGTAAAAGGGTGATATTCATCTGTTTTCTGGCAGTACTGGATTAGAGTTTTGGATTGTTATTTTGTTTTTTAAAATTCATTTGGCTTTGGGCCTTGTGGGTGAGATGGGTGTCTCTTTTGCAAAGCCCATGGGATCTTAAACAGAATTATGATGCTTAGTTTCTCTGTGCTACTCTTGAGTAGCTTGCACAATACATGTGTAGTAACAGGGATGAAGATATCTTTGGGACTTCTCTAGTATGTATACATAGATGTAATGCTTCTGTGATGTACAATAGTTTTGAGTATTGGTATTTTGAATCCAGCTTGTACCCTATAAACTTGTGTCCACAACATGAACAAGGAAAGTTCTCTTTCAATGCCTATCTTTAAATTAGTGTCTTCACAAACAGAGTTCACACATGAAGCAATGTGTGATTGAAACTGGAGGAAACTAAATGAAGAAATTTAATATATGATTATTCTCTTAAATGTTTATATTATTATACTGTAGACATTCCATTTTCATTCTCTGTATTGTGAATCCAGTGCCACCAAGCCCAATGTTAAATGTTGATCACTTAGCCCTATAGCACTCACAATGTATGTTTTTGCTTCTGTAATGTTTCTTCAGTTTTTCCAAACACTTTGTGGTATATCAGGATCCTAAAAGAGATAATTCCTGCCAGTAAACACAGCAAATCGCTGTATTTACTTTTTAAGATAAGTGAGAGAAAATAAATGTACTGTCATTGAGTTTTGTGTCCCATTCTTTCCACATGGATGAGCAGTGCTAATAGCCATGCTGTCATACCACAGTTTCAGTACCTGGGGTGATCTTCCCTACTTGAATATTATGCTGTAACCTAGTCCTCTTCCTATACTTTTCACCTGCCTTTTTCTCTACTACAAACTGCAACAGATACTGACCTCTTCTCGATGGTGACCAGTGATAGGACCCATGGGAATGTCAGAGGAAGTTTAGTTTGGATATTACATTGGGTATTAGGTTGGATATTACATCAGAGTGTGGCTGGGCACTGGAACAGGCTCCCCAGGAAAGTAATCATGGCACCAAGCCTGCCAGAATTCAGTGAGTGTTTGGACACTGCTCTCAGGTCCATGGTGTGACTGGGGGATGGTCCTGTGCAGGGCTAAGAGTTGGACCCAGGCTAGAAAACTGTTGTTAATAATTATGCTGCAGAAGTCATGGCTCAAAGCTGGGTTTCTCTGTGCAGAAACAATCCAGTTTATCCATATGAGCAAACAGCATGTTCTAGTGAGTTCCCACTACCATCCTTTGAAACAACTTGTAAAATATTATAGTCTACCTTCTCTTTAGCACAAATGGTTTGAATCTAGCAAAAAGTGCGTCTTTGTTTTTTCCCTCAGAATAAGTGGTTAGCACAAATCCAAGATTTTAAGGTTTCAGCTAGAACAGGAGTGTCTGGTTTTCCATCAACCATAAGGTTGAATTATATTGTAAAAAGTTGTTTTGTAGTGGTGTATGGTGATGAGAAATACTCTGTGAATCATTCTGATGACTTTTAGTTGGACAGTGCTGAGCTTTACAACACCCATATATAAACTAGCTATGGATACATTCGTGGAATCTTATGTCTGTGTAGAAATTATAAAATCAGAAAAAAAATTAATATAAAATTATTAGAACAATTTTATAAGCCAATGCAGGTGTTTATGACCAATAGCCAGCAGTTGGGTAGTAAAAATGCCTCCAGTGCAACTACATGGATTGCAATAAAGATCCTAATTATTGATGCTCTTGGTCTGCACCTCTTCTCAGTGATAGCACAGCGGCACTGCTTCTCACTGTCATGATCTAGATGTCTCCAGGATTGTCCTGCAGTTCTTGATGGAAATTTAGGATCAGCATCTGCCTTTACCTTACCTGCATGACAGTAGTGACTCCATGTCTAGAGAAATACATATGTGCATGATTGCCTTTGGCCTGCCCAGTGACTGAAGCACAGACTGGGGATAAAGGCAGTAAGAAGTGGGGAGGAATCACAGCTGTAGCCTCCTGGGCATGCAAATCTATGGTAAGTCTTGCTGCAGAGTCCAAGGGTTAGGTGATGAGAGAGAGAGGTGTGCCAAAATATTTTTGGTGTCTTTCAAAAAATACCAGGAAGGTAATGGAAACCTGACTTCAGGTGGTCTATAGGAACAAGCTGAGAGAGCTCCACTAGGGTCAGGTGCCCAAAAACACTTCCAACTACTGCAGAAGGGACATTTCCTCATTTTGAAACCAGGGCATTGCTGTCAGCACTAACCAGGAATCTTTATTGTTTTTGTGGCTCCAATGACCAAGTTCTAGCTCTCTGCTCTGCAATGCTATTATGGCATTGAAGAACAACCTCTGTGCTTTTAAAGTGAGCACAAGTCGTCCTGTCAAATATGTTTATTTTATTCAAATTCTAGATATATATTTTAAAGAAAAGTATGATCTACATCCATTTTCTTTCACATCTGTTAACACCTCTGATATTTACCAATATAGAAAAAGAGGATGTATATAAAAAAGTAATATTTAGAAAATTATAAAAAAATTAAAGTGGTACAAAATAAAGTATTTTCCATCCAATTTGAAAAAGCTCAAATAAGAAGGCAACAGAGGTAAAATTAGTTACTACAGGGAACGCTGACATGGATAATGTGGAGAACTGAATGTGGCTTGCAATGAAAATGAATCCCAGTGAGCATCTACTGTTAACTGTAAGCCACAAAAGGCTACTGGCAACAATACTTTGGGAATAATGGCCATTTCATTTCAGTGTTTTTTCTACTCTTTTTCTCATTAAATCAAAACTCATCCTAAAAGCCATTATGCCTAATGTGTGTTCAGAACTACTTCTGAAACTAGCTGTTGTCCCTGTTCTGATTTCAGTGGTTGGGTATCTACATCAAAATCATTGCTATTTTAATTGGCATACAATGACAGATTTTTGGTGCACTATATAGAAAATTATAGAAAGTTAATTTTCCTCTCAGCACTACACTTCATCCAAGTGACAATTTTAAGTAATTTTAAAGAGTAGGTTTAAAAAATCTTTCATGATAGATGATGATGCAGTCCTGCAGAACCTAACTTTTTTGTCAAGTTGCTCCAGTGAGCAATGCAAGCTGTCAGTCTGATGTTACCTGAAAGCTGTTTATTTGTCTATGCAGAAAAATTTTGTAACAGATTCCTACAGAGAAAACATATGACACAAAGAGTCCAGGGGAGAATCTGCTGAGTCACAACTGGACCATACTTGCAATGAAGGTTGCTTGGGGAAATTTACATATGATCTCTTCTTTGCAGAGGGAACTTGAGTTTTCAGCTGTGATATTCTGGATGGTCTCTGCCCTATGGGCACCACGATGCTTTCAGAGTTCATCATTCATCAATTCTTACATCCAGTTCAAGGATTCACAAGGTTAAAACCAAATTAAATGCATCTGAGATATGAAAAAAATTAATTTCAGGGCATAAGCTTTGCTAATTTGGGGAACTGAAACTGTGTCAGTTTTGCCCCTTATGCAAGCAGCCATTGACCCACTCTCTGGGCAGTGTGTCATTCTGTGCCTGGCTGTAGACTATGATTTTGTCACAGTTATTCCAGAGCCATGCTAGAAACCTGTTGCTTTGCTTATGACTAAAGCAAAATCCCTCCACAACGCTGCCTGAAATGCTGTCCCAAATATACTGCTTGGGGTTGCTTTAAGTTGCATATCATGATAAAGAATGAAAATTCAGAAGATAAGAATTTTCTCATCAGTGGTGTGTTTGAAGAAATTTGACATAGACATTTCCCTCATATGCTGCCATCATTTTGTATGTAGTATGGACAGATAAAACTCATTAGACTTCAGCACCACAGGTCTTTAGCAACATGATTCTGCATACAATTAGCCTTCAAGAAAAATAGTGCAAAAGGTAAAGACAAACAAACAGCAAAAGTAACTGTAAGCTAATAATAATTTCTGTAATGTAAAGATGTGTAGCAGTGTTTACTACCTTCTAAAAGAGTAGCTTTGTGGAGTTAACAGTTCATTAAAATAAGAATAGCAGGGAACCTGAGTTATTTTGCTGATTCATGAACTTTGCAGACACAAATGCTAGTAGAGTATTTATTCAATGTGCTTCCATTACATTAACAGAACTGTTCTGGGTATTACTACTAGAAAAAACAACCTATAGAATCAAGTACTTAGAATCTGATTTTCAAATTGCTCTCCTTTTTGCATTTGCATTGATGTTTTGCATTTGTTTGAAGCTTGCATCTGCTTCCAAACAATAAGCACTAATTTTAAACCTGTTTAGTACTCATTTAACCCAGATAGTTCTTTTGTGGCCATTTCACATGCATCTGGGATTCAGTGCAAAGAGGTTGCATAGAATAAAATGAGAGGAAAATGCTGCTAACCAGCAGCTGCAAGAAAGGGCCAAAAGGAAAAAAAAAAGTGGAAACACTATACGAATGTGCTACCATTATGACTTGAGAAGCAGGCACATGGATAGTGATTGTGTGATTATGTTAGGTAGAGACTGCTATGGATGATGACTGGCTACTGGGAAACCTAAGCTTGGTCTGTGTGAGAGGTAATTCTCACTGATTTAATGGATCTCTGATATGCTTTAGATAACCGTCATTGCTTACCTGTCAGCTAAGGTTCAATGAAGACTGCCTGAGCTTTACAATCAAAAAGACATCCTAACAAATAGAATGTCAGATAATGTAAACTAGGAACCCATTTCTTATAGCAATTAAAACATCAGCTGGAAGTGTGGTGAGATACTGAAACAGGTTGCTCAGGGAAGTTGTGGATGCCTGGAAGTGGTCAAGACCAGGCTGGATGGAGCTTTGAGCAACCTGATCTAGTGAAAGGTGTCCCTACCCACGGTCAGTGTGTCAGAGTGGATGGCCTTTAAGGTCCCTTCTAATCGAAATCATCCTGTGATTCTATTCGTTGTCCTGTGGAAATTCCAATATGATTATGGGATTTATTCATATAAGGGGTGTTTTGAAAATGTCCTTGCAGTGGGACATGGGATATCACATACTAACTGAAACAGATGTAGCTGCAGGTAATTGAGATGGTAGTTTTCTCATCCCTCGGTATGAGGTGATGCCCAGCTTGCAAACACTTGGTTCATCATAAGTTGATTTAGTTCCTCCTTCTACTGAAGACAAGCTTGCACTAGGATGCCAAACTGTTACCTGAAATATTTGGAGTGAGCATGTGTGTTTTCCCAGTTGTTGTCTCTGCTGTCAGCTGTAGGCAAAAAGATAAACAGCTGACAGGAAGGAAATCAGCTTGTTAAAAAGCCATTTCTTTGTTCACTGAATGCAGGCCAAACCCCAAAAGTACCTAAATCTGGGTCAATACAGGCTGGGAGATGAACTGATCGAGAGCAGCTCTGCCAAGAAGGATTTGGGGATGCTGGTGGATGAGAGGCTGGACGTGAGCTGGCAATGTGCACTTACAGCCCAGAAAGCCAAATGTCCAGGACTGCATCACAAGAAGCATTGCCAGCAAGTCCAGGGAGGTGGTTCTGTCCTTCTACTCCACTCTGGTGAGGTTCCATCAGGCATCCAGATCTGGAGTCCTTAGCACAGGAAGGACATTAACCTGTTGGAGGAGGCCACCAAGTTGATCAGATGGATGGAGCACCCATCATATAAGGAAAGGCTGAGAGAATTGGGATTGTTCAACTTGGAAAAGGGAAGGCTTCAGGGTGACCTAATTGTGGTCTTCCAGTACCTGAAGGGAGCCTACAAGAGAAATGGAGAGAGACTATTTACAAGCACCCTCTAAAGACAAGACAAGGGAGGATGGCTTTAAACTGAAAGGGAGTTGGTTTAGATTACACATTAGGAAGAAAGTATTTACCGCGAGGGTGGTAAGGCACTGGACAGGTTGCCCAGAGAAGTTGTGAATGCCCCATCCCTGGAAGTGTTCAAGGCCAGGTTGGATAAGGCTTTGAGCAACCTGACCTAGTGAAGGGTGTCCCTGCCCACTGCAGGCAGTGTTTGAAACTAGATGACCTTTAACGTCCCTTCCAACCCAGAACATTCTGTATTCTATGATTCTATGAAATGTCTAGTTCACCACTGACTAAGGCTGTAGTCACTTTTGATATTTGTAGTCATAAACCCCAAGGCTAATGAGGATTGAATGGCTGAATACATGTTATCTAGATACACTATGGTCCAGATACAGCTCTCATTTAATCAGCATAAATTAACTGGAAGTCAGTGATGTCACCCAGTAAAAAATCCACTGAGATTAAGGATGATGTTCACTTAGATTCTATCATTAAACAACAATCATGGGTGAGAGGAGAGCTGTTCACTTTGTTTAACCACCTGTAACACAATGCAGCATTGTATTGTGATCCAAATCAAAAGAGGTACAAGCTTGGACACTCTATCTGCTTGTAATCTTCTGTAGTAGCATTTATCTTCTTTCATTATGTCAGTGTTAATGGGACATGTGGGTGATGTGCTTCTCAGCCTGACACAGTGGTTGTATTCCTAGATCAGCACATGTCATAAGGTGAGCTCTTGCAATCTGTCGGCCCTGTTCCCACTCTAGATTTCTTGTTACATTTTTTGTACAGAGACTCAACATATAACGATGTGATAGACATCTAGAACAAGTCACAGTGCCAAATGCCACATCATCTGCAGTTCCATTTTAAGGCAATGATAGGACTTGATGTTAACTGCTTCTATTTACTGTCAGCCATTGATAGCACTTGGGAAATTCATGAAAAACAGTGATGACAGAAATTTTCCTTCCTGCATATCTGAATATGATTTCCCTTTCACCTGTCTGCAAATGTGGTTCATAAGGTGTCTACTTTGATTCCAGCATATTATCTTAATCTTAACACTATCTTAGCATAGTAAGTTGTTCTTGCTCTGACTTAAAAAACAGGGAAAGTGTTCAGGAGAATGTACCTGTTTCCATACCTAGAACTCTTTCCTTGCTGTACAGTAGGAAATTAAAATGAGTGGTCATGTTTTCAAACTAGTGTGTGTAGAAGTGTGACTTCAAAGTTTCATTGTTCTTAAGCAGTTGTTTTTTCTCCTGAGATCAGTGGGGATTTACAGGTGTTCAGCACATTTGGTCTCCTGTTTAATGCTACTTAGAAATGAACAATTTAAGTAAAAAAAAATCTTTCTGGAAATTTAGCTTTGAATGAATTTTTCTTTTTTTAAGTATGGAGAAAGTATCTATATAAAACAAATTTCACTTTTACATATTGCTTTGTGGTTAAAATGAACATTTCAAATAATAAGTAAAATAAAAAGATTTTTTTTTTTAAGACCTGAATTTTCTGTCGGTACATTTTAATGCAGCAAAAATAGGTCTCAAAATAAAAGCAGGAGACCATCAGCTGCCTCTCCTTCACCCAAGGCTTACATGTATTACTGGATAAAAAACATGAAACCCTTTAATGGAACATTACCCAATACTACACATATAATTGAATAACCTTGAGAGGAAAGATTGGGGATTTAAGGGAGAAGATCAATTTAAAATCACTTAATGGATGGACGCATTTAAAATTACATAGAGTGAGGAAGGTGAAAGGTGCTATGGAATAATTGCTTCCATCCTCTGGAGATAGTGTCTTAAGATGTAAATGAGAGTTCATGTTCCAGTGATTTATGAGAAGTACACCATCACCAAAGGAAAGAAAATTGTGAGATAAAGAAAAAATAATTTCTGAACTCTGGAAAGACCACCTCACCTAAAATTTGATCCAGTGCCTGCTCCAGTCAAGGGGAGATTTTATTCCCACTGAAAGATGCCAGTGGACTTCAGTTAAGTATTGCATTAGGCCTCTTATGATGGTAAAATTTTGCAGGAGAGAAATAAATTGTTATGAAAGAGATACCAGCTCCTGAAGCTCAAGTCTGTAGCACTCCTGCACAGAAAAAAGTTCCCTGAAATGAACACATTTGGTCACGTCATGAGCAGAAAGTTTGGAACTGAAGAGGTCTGGAGGATCTCTTTAAACTCTTTGATGGACGTGGGTAGATGGACTGCTCCATGCATCACATGCTCCACATCTACATTGTAAGGATTGTACCACCTGCAGGTAAGTAGATCACATATCCAATAGCACCCTGTTGTAGGCGGCAGCATGGGTTTGTAAATAGAGCCTAGCACTACCTGGTCTGTCGTGGATTTGATGTTTTTGTCCCTAGGAGGCAGTCTTGGGCACACAGTGGTTGGAACAAGTATGGACAGTTATGTTTAAATGTGGTTCTTCCTTGCTGCAGGTAGTCATAGGTATTTGGGATTGTGCTAAGAGTGGCACAAGTCCAAGTCTTTGTCTTGCTGTTCCCTAGAGTTCATACAAATTCCCTATGTAAAAGCATCCAAAAGGTCAATCCTTGGGACTTACTGGCTCCCACATAGAACTGAATATATGCTTAAAATCTATATACAGACCTTCCAACAGGAAGTAGGAATCAGTCTTCACAAAAATGTGCCAGTTTTGGACACCTTCTTGCACATAGTACATTTCATCTACTACAAACAAACACAAGAACTCAAAATATCTCTATGTGACTAGCACATATGACAATTTTCAGCTGATAGAAGCAAAGTGACATACTATGCATCTTCTAGCATACATCAAAGAATTGCACCAAAGACCTAACCTTTCTCTTCCTTTCTGTGTTTTCTGTTTGTTTCACCAGTCACTTTTCCCCTGGTGAATAACTTACGGGGGAAAAATGTCACATAACTCTAGGAAGTTTTTTTATAGAGACACTTTAGTGTGGAAAATTCTCTTCTTAAATGCAGGACAACTAATCTCTGTTGTCCTTGCCAGAGGTTGAAGAAAAACTTTACGAAGTGGAGATGCTCCTAACTGCTATCTCACTCTCCCAAGCCCTCCATCTCACAGGAAATGATTCTTTCTCTAAACTCTGACACTGCTGCTGCTGAAGAGCACTTCAGTTTTGAACACGTTATTCTACCATTCACAGGCCTTTGAACTGTTGCTTTTAAATGTGGCTGTTGAATTAATGAATAATTTTGCCAGGTGTTAGAGTGCATGAAGGGAATACCAGCCACACACTTTGGTTGATCTGTGTTCATTTTTGCATTACAAGATGTTTATTATGGTCAGATAAAAGGTCTGGCTCATTCCCCTACCTTTAATATGAAATGCAAAGAATGAAGACAGAGTTAGTAAAAAACTTTTGAGAGTGTGATTTACAAAGCCAAAGAAATCAAATAATTTGTTTATATGCAAAGCTCATCAAAAATATTGCTTATTTAATCTGATTTAGATTAAAGAAATGATGTTGTTATATCAGGTTGCCATCTTTTCTGATAACAACCATGACATATCAATGATTATAAAACACATGAAAAATACAGAGGCTTCAAGTGTTGTGATACTAGAGGTACTTGATTTTTCAGGGGAACTTGAAAAGAGATTTTAGTTGCCATTCATTTGCTGATAAGTGAACATTATACTTCTGGCTATGAAGAAAAGCCACAGAGGAGTTCTTCTCCCAGTATGAACTGCTTTTCAGTGGTTGTAAGGAAGCAGAAGGATTGCCCTTCTTTGAGGTTCTGGAGGTATGTCTCATCTAAGCACAAACTCTGGGTGGGTGGTGGTGCCAGAAGTTGGTCTTGGTCTGTACCTGGACTTGGAGCACTTGGATGTTGGACTATCCGGACTAAAGATTGGCTGTATGTCACAACATGTTTAGAGGTCCTAGTCTCCTACTTACCCAGACTAATACCTCTGTAGGTTATGTTTGCTCTATTCATATCTGGATTGCAGGTCAATGTTTCACCTGTGTAGAAATCAGGACACAGGGGAACAGAATTCTCCCAGGTCTTTCTCCAGGATTAGACCTGTAAGAACTGGAGAATGCTCAGTGTGAGCTGGTATAGATTAAGTCATGATGTTACTCCATGAGAAACTCTCCATGGTTATTTGCCATGTTTTGCTAAGAAGTTTACATTAATGGATGCTTGCTTACTTTTATAGTTCAGAGGGAACTCTTTCTCCTAGAAGGACTGATAAAGTTTATCAATCTTTTTTGTTTCCTCCTGAGATGTGATCCACCTCCTGGGATGTCTGGATAGTTGAAAGTATGTAGCATAGGATATTGACTATTCTGAGATCATTACCTTTCTTTTCCAGTGGCAGGGTGAAGCTTTTTTTGGCTTCTGGTCATTTATGTTACAGTTTCTATTTCTGTACTACTGATACTTGGCTTTCCTGGTATGCTTTGTCATCATGACTGTCGGCATTGAAGCTCAAGAGAGCAGTGGAATATTCACACTGTCTGCTCTCTGCAGGTTCTTGCACTTGGCTTCCAGTAAGTCAGTGAAGAGAAACAGCCTTGATGCATAGGCAGTGGCAGCGAGAATATAGCTGGAATGGATTTGCTTTTTTTTTGTGATGGGAAAATGTCTGATGGCCTGTTCAGTAATTGTCCTGAGGAAGTCTTCTAGACTGAATGCACATTACATGCCTTTCTGTAGTGCATAGGGTTTGGTGGTCCCTTCCTGATCTGCTTGCAAAGCCAAACCTACCACACTCACAATTCTTCCCTTGGTGGATGATAGGAAAGAAAATGAAACGTGCAACAAAACTTGGTCTCAGCAATCAAGAGGAGCTCAGCATGTAGAGCCACAAAAATAGTGCAAGAAGCCACATAGAAAATAAACCTTACAGGGGAAAACTGAGAAAAGATAATGAACAAATGTATAAGCCACAATATTTGCCACTTTACAAAGTTTATAATTATGTGCTTAGATCAACTGTTTTGCTATCCAGAAATATTGCTCTCCCCTTTGCTGGTCTTAGCCAACAATTGCTACTTAACACTGAGAAACAGGCATCTTAAGAAAAAGGACAAAGAACCTCTCCTTGAATACACTGATATTAAGATAATGAAAGGTTTCAATGGTAGTATTATTAAAGGTTGACAATACTGGGTTTTTATGATTCTCTTTATACAGTTCAGATAAATTAAATAAAACTAGCTCTTATCTGTAGAGCTCCTAAAGCCACACTGTAACAAGAGTCTCAAGATCATCTTCAGTAAGATACCTGGGGTCCGGGCAGGTCTGTGAGGGAGAAGCTAATGTCATGTTCAGGGTTTAGACTACTAAGAGAACTGCCAGCAGGACTGAAGCAATGGCCTACAAATTTTCTGAATGTTGCATGTATGTCAAACAGAAAGGAAAATTAATCAAAACAATGTGGTAAAGATAAAAATGACAAAACTTACAGTCAGTGTAACACCACTAACGCTTTAACTGATGGCTTGATGTCAAAGATATGATGGATGTGTCACTCACTGTGAAAATATCAGCATTTGTCAGGTATAGCATCTTCCCAGGACTGATTGACATATAGGTCAAATTGCAGCTTCTGCTTCTTCAGCACATAGGCCATTCATCTCTAATGCAACCCCAAATATAGAGTAATTAAGTAGAGCTTAAAAAAGCCTTCAGATAAATAAACTGTGTTCAAAACCATCTTCAACTTCTCATTGGTAAACACTGTTTCTGTCTACTAATATATATTGACAAAATTAGTGTTTTCATGCAGTGTTTTATGGTACATTACCTAAACTCAATAAGCAACTCAAGCTTTGTGTTTCATTTCTAACAGTGGTTCACAATCTTTCACTACCAACTATGGGTGTCACAGTAATAATTTGACAGGCAATAAAAAGAGAAAATGAGCTTTGGTGCAGTTTTTACAGTCTGTTCTACACAGTCTCAGTCACTGAAGTGGAAAGAATGAAGATAAACAGCTTAACCAGTATGTTTACATGCATCAAACTAGGTATTTTCTTTAAAAATTAATTGAATTTCACATATAAATAAAAATGCTTTGATTATGGCCTCATGAATTTGAAGGAGCTTTGAAAGAACTGTTAAGTTCAGAAAGGAAACATATTACATTTTTCTGCTACCAAAACACAGCAAAAAAGTGTCATGTCCTTTTGCTTTGGCAGTTTCCATAACACTAGACCTTAAGTTCTTCCTGAACTATTAAACTAACCATGAGATCTTTGATTTCCAGATGAAACTGGGAGAACCCCATCAGACTTACAGGATAAAACTCTGAAGTCCTTTTAAAGACATCAATATTTATCTCAGCTCAGCAAGGGACTTAGATATATAAAATTCAACAGGAAGAGTCACTCAGATTGGGGATGTGCTGATGGGATTTTAAAGCAGGGCACGTTTTGATGTTTATTTGTTACAGTTCCATAAAGTACCATTAAAGCTGCACAGGTAAGAATTAAAAATCAGAAAATGTTGAAAAAATGGTATGATCATTCTTATCCCTTGCACATTGCAGCAAAATGTTTAGTTATTCCTTCGAGCTACATGATTAGTGCCATGGAATTGTCCTTACACATTGGAAGGATAACTATTTAAGCACCATCATTGTCTTTTTGCAACAACCATGAAAACAAAAATACCTTTAAAACATGAACAAAAAAAAAATCCCTGAAGCTGGGTAGAAACCACTGGCAGAAGATGATCATAGGATTAATCTAAAGGTGTTTTTTTATGGGTGCTTTTGGAAGAGCATGGAATCTGTCTGCTAAGCAAGTTCATGTGAGAAGGGAACATACCTGGCTTTTAATCTTGCTTCAAGTATTTTTAAAATTATTTTATAGAAAGCCCATATATAATCCATGACATGAAAGCAGGTCCCAGGAGTAGACTCCGGAGGTCCTTGGCTTCTTTTAGGACAATGATGAGACTACCCAACCCCTAGGCAAAAAGTTGTCCCCTAGGGTATACAGATCATTTTTTGGGTCACATTCTTTAATAGTGAGTCATGTTGCTTCAGCAAAAGGCATCCAGTGTTACTAAGTTATTAAATAGAATGTAGTTGCTTCGGTATCTTATGTAGCACTTGTTCCAAAAGGTGAATTCAAAGAGCTCTTACTGACTGACATGGACCTCTTAGAAGTCAGCTTCAAGAAGAAAAGAAATGCCTAGGTGCGAGATTACAGGAACTTAAGTATTTGGTGTCCATAGTGATGCCCTGCTATACAAACACACACGCGCACACACTCATGCACACATAAGAAGACAAACGTCAGGCAACTTTAATGCCAAACTGTAAGGAACATTTGAAATTAGCAGCTCAGTGGTGGTTTGGAGAGATTTGGAGCTAAGAAATCCAAACCTTGCCTGAGTCGCACGGAGATTTCAATGTAGTACAATATAGGTCTTGACAAACACTAGTCATTTGAGATAAATTAACCAAAGTAAGGTACCATACTAATGTGCCTGCCTGATGTCTCATGACTAAACTAATTCATTCAGGGCTAAGTTGAGAATCGGTGTGTGGTATGTTGTATACCATCTAGACATTCTCTTTATGGAGAGGCACCTAAAAGTTTATTGTGCTGCTCTTATGCTCCAAAGCAGAGTCATCTGCTGCTAATATACAGTTATACATTTTCCCTGCTGTGATGATTCAACTGTGTTAGCTGGCACACCGAAGGGAAGAAGCCAAATCTCCACTCATTTCCTCACTCTTCCCACTCACTCCCTTGTGAAGAAGGGGCATTAGCAGCTGTGCAGAGGCTGTTATTCTCTTGCCTGCCACTACATGCAGCCCCCACAAAATAAGTAGGGCTCTTGCTATTAGTAAATAAAATAAATGCTGACATAATTTAAAAATTATAAAGTAACTTTTAAGTGAACATTTAATATAGTCTGAAAAATAGAGGCAAATTACAGTGACAGAGGTATCTGCCTCAGTTCTTAATTCATGGCTCATAACAACAGAAGTGATTCCATGTTATGATGATGAGAATACCAGACTATCTATTTTTAAAGATATGTAGAAAAAAACCCAGCACAAACCTGCACAGGAGAAAGAACATCAAACTGGAAGAAGAGTTGCTGAAAGAGAAATTTTTTTACCCCTTCAGTCTCATGAGAGACCCCGAGCAGAAGAATCCTGTTCTTCACAGCCATGACACAGACTGTCAGGATTGGAAGACACCTGAAGTGATTTTCTATTCATTTCATGGTGCAAGGCAGAAAAACATCCAACAAAAGACACTATGGTCTCCAGACCACCAGCTGCAACTTTGCTCCTCTTGTTTTAAGAAGATCTTCTGCACATTCAACCTTAGCCTCCACTGTCACAATTCATTTAAGGGGTAAGGAGAAGAGGTGCTCATATTTTTGCTGTGTATGGATGTTATATGTACTTGAAGGCTGTTACCTACTTTCCCTTCATCCTTTCTACCAAAGTTAACCAAATTTCAACCCCACTTTTTCGGCATTTCTTCACAGGGTTTGCCTCTCTGTCTGTGCTACACTCATTTTGACTTTCTGCTACCAGTCCAAATGTTTTCTGAATTAGTGTTACAGAGGAAACCTATGAATGCTCAGCTGCACTGAAAACCACAGAATTTTTTCTCTTATTGTTGTAAACTTTAAGTAACCCCTTTTTTAATTTCTTGGTCTCTCATGGGAAATGTGTTGCAGTGAATTGTACCTGGTGTTAAAGAAATAACTCACATACATTTAGAGGTATTTAGGAAAAATTATGCCCTCTTGAGTTATTGTTTTCGACATTTAACTTTCTTTTATCTCAGAAGAAATTCCAATGATGCAACTGGAATGCATTAATAATTTTTAGTTAAAAATAGTGAAGACAGATCTTTTGTTGTTTTTTTTTTTTTCAAATTGTGCTATTGTTGGTGACATATTCATAATTAGAAACTCACCTACAAATCTTGAGAAAGTATTCAAGAAGATAGCAGAAGAATTTTCTAACTGCAAGTACTTAAAGCAAACTTCTTCAAATTTGGGGAACCCTAAAAATTTGAAGAGCTACAATGAAATCTGGCTGTTTCAAGCAGTCTGATCAGTTTCCTGGGATAGCACAGTAGGTTCACTTGAAAAAGTTCATGAAAATTTAATTTGTGATTCTAGAAACAGACCTAGAGATTAAAAATCTCATTAATGCCAGTCAGTATGGTATCATAAAAAGTAGGTCTTGTCAAAAAACCCTGATAGCTTTCTTTGACAAGATTACAGGTCTGCTTGATAAAGGCAACTGTGCTGACATAGTTTACATGGATTTCTCCAAGGTATTTGACTGCATGATTAAAAATCTTAGGTTACAGGTGCAAGTTGGATGGATTAAAAATTCATTCAGTGACAGATCTTAAAGTGTTGCTGCTAGTAGGAAGACATCAATGAGCATTACTGCCAGGGCTTCTAGAGACTGGTCCTTGGTCTCATAATATCAAATAATTTTAATTAGTAACATAGGTAAATAGCTCCCAAACTTTTCTGCTTGTGGCTTTCTGTTTCACTCAGACTCACAAATACCTCCCTGCTACAAAAAAAATGTTAATACCTGGCAGCACTTATTCTTCTACTCTATATTCACTCACAGACAAGCACACACTTGTTTAACTATTGCAGCACCACTCAAATCCGAATTTGATCACTGCCATTTTAGGTAAAGTGAAAAAATGTTTCCTAGTTATATGTGACATATTAGAAAATTAATATATAATGTGGATCAGAGGGTAGAGTGAAGTGTAATCCATTGCCATGTGCTTTGTGTGGAATGGATACATTTAGAAATAAGCAAAGCTTTTGGAAATCTAGGAATAAACCTCTGTTTATGAACATTATAAGATCTATCTATATTGCGGAAAACTATCTTAGAAAATTCAGAGAAGATGGCTGTTGTCATGAATAACTGCCTAACCCTGAGTTTTATTCACAATGTTGAGACTAATGATGGATGATTGGATGATTGGAAGTAGGAAATTAGCCCCAAGAACAGATTTTTTT
Organism: Hafferia zeledoni; assembly: GCA_035583235.1. Classification (NCBI taxonomy): domain Eukaryota; kingdom Metazoa; phylum Chordata; class Aves; order Passeriformes; family Thamnophilidae; genus Hafferia; species Hafferia zeledoni. The sequence continues at coordinate 94,117,113 of JAWWEV010000001.1, forward strand.
TCTTTTAGCAAAAGGGTTGAGAGGCAACTTGATAACATCTTCAGATTATCAGATATGGAAAAGATATTCTTTAGGGAAAAACTATTTAGCTTTTCAGAGAAATGTATAACAAAAACTGGAATACAAAATTAAATTGAAAAAAAAATCCTAGAAGTAAAAGTAAACAAATGCTGGAGCTGCCTACCAGGGTAGGTAGCAAGCTTGTTAGTCTCTGGAGTCTTTAAAATCATCTATTTGTGCAAGATGTGCTGTGTTACTATATCTAGGAAAAATGTTACATCCAGTAAGAACAGACAATCCAGCCAAATACTGCAGAATTTCTTTCTGCTCTGAAGTTTTGAATGAGGGAATAAAATTTAGAAAGGCTTTTTTTTTTCTTTTGGAAGTGGGAGTTTAAACTTTGAGTTAGTCCAGTGCAGGGCTCACTGATATCAGCTGCAAGCTCACTGGCTTTTCTACCATTTTTTTTAAACCAGATTTATAAATTTCAGACATTTTCATGATAACTGAGATGAGGTGCCACCATCAGCTGCCAGATGTTGCAATTGCATGTAACCAGCCCTCCAAATGCAAGGAGAGAGTCCATTCTTCTGAACAATTTCCAAGTTGTTGTTATATTTTTATGTTTTCTTGTTGTTTCTGTGTTGACAGATGTTGACACTGGGTAGAAAGATCTGTGTCAGCAGTTAAGCACTTTCTGTTGGCCTAGGTCTTAGATTTGGAGTCATCTCTTTAGGCTGAATCGATCATAGGAAACGATACACAAATGTTAAAAAACAATGTCCTGATTTGCTTTGCCCTTGTCCAAAGCACTCCTCTTCTGTCTTTCATTTCATGATCAGTGTTTCCCATCCTTTCCATAGGAATCTAGAATGGTTTTTACTCTTAGCACCAGGGGTGCCCCTTCCTCCTGGGAAAAAAGCCATTTGTTTTGGTGTGGTGTTTGTTGGCTCCTCTTGAAGGGCCTGTGAAAAGTACCCAAGAAAGAAAACTCTTTTTAACAGGCATGACTTTGATCAAGGACAGAATTTAGGTTTCACTAATGAGTTATATAAGTGGTAGGGAGGGAGAGAGCAAAAAAATTATTTCTCTCTCATTGTCACTGTCCTTTAAGTGTTGTTATAGATAATTTACCCTGAACTGACTTTTAAATAGTATACTTGAAAATACATTATGCAGACCCCACTTACTTCTCCCACTTCTAACAGACGAAAGAAAATTCTAGTGGCTCTCCAACCAGGGTAATGCCAGCTGCTTACGCAAAGAAGCAAGGGAAGAACAGCAAACCACAAACACTGAGGAGAAGAATGAAAGAATGCATTTCTGAATATAATTACCAAGAGGACGTTCCAAAGAGAAACTCAGTACACAGATTATCTTGACTCTGGACAACTCTGCACAGATACTTCATATGAATACTATCATCAAATTATTTTGGGGATAATTGTTTAGCTTCTCTGAGGACACCCCCTTGTCACGTGGGAGAAGCTTGCGTGTCCTCATGAGGTTGTGTGCTCTGTTGGTGGTGGTTTGTACCTCCAGTAGGGTCTCCCATGCCAGACAGGTCTCAGCTGAAGGGTCAAACAAAGTGTGTCCACAGGCAGGATGGGCTCGCTAGTCCCCCAGCAACCATCCTAGGAGAAGGACAACTCCAACCCCAAACCCGGGCAGATGGAGCTCGCTTAGCCCTGTAAGGTCATCCATCTAAGAGAAGGATACTTTAACCAAACCTACATCCTTAGGTATTTGCTGTCACTGTCCAAGCTTGCTCAGCTGTGGCAGATGAACCTTAGGAGTAAAGGGTGGGGCCAGTTCCACGCACGCTGTGCCTCACCTAAAAAATCCATTGCGCAGACTCAGAGGGTTCACCTATATTGCAAAGCCATGGCAGGTGATAAGAAGCATTGGAAGCTGCAGACCCAACCCCACATGCAGGTGGTTCAGGATATTGGTCATTCTAGACTTGACCCCGGAGATGACAGTCTCGTGGGGTAGCATCCTGAATGACCAAGCAGCCTTTTTCCAAGAGAGCACTGCTTGCTCCACATGGAGAGGGGCCTAGAAAAGGTGGCCTAAACAAAGCTCATCTGCAAACCGCGCATCCGGTTGGATAACCGTGGCCAACCGGCATCTTCCAATGTGGTCAACCAAAACCAAAGAGAATTCAAAGGCATACACCTGCCTCCAAAGGCGTGTTCAAATTAACACTTGCATGTTGGAACATCAGAACCATGCTTGATACTATGGATAGTGGATATCCTGAGTGTTGTTCTGCTCTAACTGCCCACGAACTCTCACGATGGTCTGGACATTTTCAGACTCTCTTCAGTGTCAGCCATGTAGTCCAAGGCTCGGCAATTCAGCACATTGCACAACAACCGGTGAAAAATGAATTGGATGCAGCCCCTACTATGGGAGAGACACTTAAGGCCATACAGCAGGTGAAAACTGGCAAGGCAGCTGGGGTGATGGAATTCCACCTGAAATCTGGAAGCATGGAGGTCAAGCACTCCATGCCAAATTTCATGAGCTTGTGCATTGCTGGGAACAAGGGGAACTACCATCAGATCTCCGTGACACAGTCATCATCACCCTCTACAAGAAGAAAGGAGAAAAATCAGACTGCTCAAATTACCGAGTTATTACTTTGCTCTCCATTTCTGGTAAAATCCTTGCAAGAATACTTCTGAACAGATTAGTACCCGCTATTGCAGAAGAACTTCTACCTGAAAGCCCATGTGGTTTCAGAGCCAATAGGAGCACCACAGACATGCTATTTGTTCTTAGACAACTGCAAGAGAAGTGTGGGAACAGAACAAAGGGCTCTATGTAACTTTCATTGACCTCACCAAAGCTTTTGACACTGTGAGCAGAAAATGCCTGTGGCAGATCTTGGAACGTTCCTCCAAATGATCATCCTGCTACACGAGGATCAGCGTGGACAAGTCAGATATGGTGATGCACTCTCTGAGCCCTTTCCAATAACCAATGGTGTGAAACAAGG
>JAWWEV010000001.1:94120216-94135077 GCA_035583235.1 Hafferia zeledoni
AAACTCCATAAAAGAGTCTGGTCCAATAAACACCTGAAGAAAAGTACAAAGATCAGTGTCTACAGAGCCATTGTACTCTCTACTCTTTTATATGGGTCTGAATCATGGGTCATCTATCGCCACCACCTTCTCGAATGTTTCCAGCAGCTCTGCCTCTGTTCAATCCTAAACATCCACTGGTCTGATTATGTGACTAATGTGTCTGTTCTTGAACAGGCAGGGGCCACCAGTATCGAGGCCATGCTGATGAGAACACAGCTGCACTGGGCAGGGCACGTCTCCAGGATGGAGGATCACTACCTCCTGAAGATTGTGCTCTGTGGTGAACTTGCCACCGGCTGCCGCAAGAGAGGAGCCCCGAAGAAGAGATACAAGGACTCCCTGAAACAGCACCTCAGCCTTGACCGTATTGACTGCCACCAATGGTCCACTCTGGCCTCCAATCGGGATTCATGGATACACAGCATTCATGATGCTGCTGCTTCCTTTGAGAACGCACGCAGAGTCAGTCTCGAGGAGAAAAGACAACGCAGAAAGAACCGTTCCTCGCCAATATCACCTATGGAGATGTTCCGCTGTGCCTTTTGTGACCGGACTTGCCTATCCTGCATTTGCTTTTTTAGCCACCAGCACACTTGCAGCAAGCGTGGGTAGTGCCCTTCCCAAATCTTTATTCGTGAAGCCTAGCCATGATGAATTGTTCAGCAAAGGTAGACGACAAAGTATTGCACAAACACACACAACAGGCATACTTGTTATGGCATCAGAAAGTTATGAGCACATTAGTTTGGTACAGGGATGCAATTAGGAGAAGACTTTGGATTCATCAATTTAATTCAGCTTTTACTGCTCTCTCTTCCTTTTTTCAGTACTTGTGTAATGTTCAACACTTCACTCAGTGAGAAAGTTTAACCATCAAAACCTTTCCTGCTGTATACAGGCGTGATGATACTAGACATTGCCTTGCAGTTGGGTAGCAAAATTCAATTGGAGATGATGAAAACCCTTGAAGAATTATGTGCCATTTCTTTGAAATGTGAGCAAGTTTTGGTTTGGTTCACGTTTCTGTAGAAAAGTAAAACTTGATCAAAAAACAAAAAAAAAAACCCTGACCAAAAACCAAGCACAAAGGGCTTATTTTTCATGAGGCTGGAAGAGGCATAACTCCTTTTCCCAGATCATGTAATGATATCAGGAAAATCTCTTTGTTGTTTGACAGTACTAAGAAGCAATAGGAAAAGCATCTTGGGGAAAAAATTCCCCACCTCTCCCAAGAAATACTTCCAAGGTACCTGCAGTATCTGTGCTGCAAGGAAAGGTGGAAAAAATCTTTTGAATTTATGAGTGATATCTTCACAATCAGACACCTACCTGTGGGTGTCTGCAATGCCAAAGTCTACATGGGAAGAAAGGGTTTAAGCTCTCATTGCCTGCAGAAAATAAAGTTAGAAGAGCCTAGACAATACTTTGAACAAAAGTAGCTAACATTTTTAGATGACCTAGACTCCACATTGCATCTTCTCTACTACTCCAATACTGCACATCTAGAATTTATCCTATCCTAGCAGACAAATAACACTGGTGGTGAGAGGCCTGATAAGAAGGCAAGGAAGCTTGAGTTTACAGCTCTAATTTTGGACAGAAGAACTAGAAAGTTAAGAAAAATTAAGATTTTTTTTTCCATCCACTAGAAAATATAGGTACTTCATGTAAACTGGTTAATTATATATTTACAACTCATTCATAAATTTCATATTAATAAGACTGTATTCATAATGGCAATATCGAATGCAGCTCTATGCTCCGAACAGTGAACTTTCACTATATGAAGACATACTGAAGTGAGTGGTTTCTAAGCTTTTCTGACTAAAACCTCCCAGAGCACATTCCATCTGTTCTGCTGAGTTCATCACCCTGTTTGGATTCATGTATCTTATGTATCAGTGCTAGAACTTTGACTGGTAATTACAGATTGATTCAGCCACACAGATGAGGCACAGAAGAAAGCAAAAAATGTGTGGACATACTGCAAAGAAAACTTCAGTAAGTAATACAATGATGCTTAGGCTGAAGTGTGTATTTCATTGTTCTTCTACACAAAAAATAAAAACAAACATCAGGAATATTGCTCCAAGGGTGTGCACAGTGGCTGGGAAAAGCCAGTCTACTTCCAGCTCCCTGGTGAGCTCTGCTGGAGTCCTGTAACCTTGAAGAGATTTTGGTATGTGTTAGGAACAAAGATAAAGCTTCAGTCTGGTGTATTGCCTCCCTGCAATGCCCTGCAACTTTCTTTTCCAAGTACAGGAACAGAAACTTTCCCACCCTATGTAATTTCCATTTAGACCTTGCCTGAAGTCACATTCATTTGGTAAGAGCAGTCTAGCAGATACCTGTTGGACACTCTGAAGACTACCTCTCATCTTCCTTCCTCCTTTTATCTCTGCTAAGACTTACCATTTTTAAATAGCCCTTCAGAACCAGAGGCTGCACTTAGTGTGATGGCAGTGATCGTTGCACTGAACTCCTGGAAGATCACAGGGCACAACAGGTCATTGGGAACAACCAGCTGAGGAGGAGATATTCTACTGATTTCTTACAGTGATGTAACCTTTAGGAAAAATCAATGCAAAATGGTTGGGTCTTCAAATGAGAAGATATATCATTTGCAGGATTATTATTATTTTTTAGTGGAAGCAACTGCAGTGCCTCATGGGGCCTGTTCTGAAGTCAGTTTGTAATGGAGTATTAATAGCCAGGTATCTGTCTAACTGAAGTCACAGTTTTTGCTGCAAGTTATTTCACAAGGTATTTTATATCAAAACCCCCTGTAGTTATTGGTCTTAGATTCTTTTTTTTAACTGATAACTTCTCTTTGTTACCACAAGAAATTGGAAGATACTTTTTGCAGCTGTATATAAAATAAATACCACTTGGATAGACTCTACATAGTGTTACCTAGCAAAAAAATCCCAAACCCTAAAATATGACTAACAGCATACTTCCTTACATTTCTTTGCATATCATGGAAAGAAAACAGGCTATGAGAATGAAAGTAATCACTTGCACATTCTCTTTAAGCAGTTTATTCTGCAGAAACAGAGGGTTCTTTTGATGCACTGTTTGGTTTTTTTCACTATGAGCGTAACCTACTTGCAAGAAGATATAAATATTCTGAAAAGTGCTGCTGCCTGTCTCCAGAGTTTAGACTGGACTTCTGGATGATGACAGTTGAAATTAATCTTCCTTATAATTAAGGTTGATAGTAACAATATCTACAAGCATATCCACAGACAACAATTGTTCTAAGTCCTCAGCTCAACCTTTAGTAGTAATCAAGTATGTGGTTACCCAAATTCTTTCTCCTATCTAGTCTTCCTTCTTTAGGCATTTTATCTGGACTTCATTCATATATGCTCATTTTGAGTGAAGCAATAAGTGCATAATGGTCCTTTTTTTAACTTTCTTGCCTGTCTTCAATTTCCCAGTTCCCTGTTCCTGCCTTCTGGAACTTTAGACTATTGACTTGGTCTTTGTTCTTCCAGGTCAGTTGAAGCAAGTAGTCCATGGACAGGTTCTTAGGAAGACTCTGCTCTAGATTCTGTATCTGCATTACTCCATGCACATGGGGACAGTTCGGTTTTATTTCTCCACTCTATACTTTGGTCTTCAAAGCCCAATTCTGAAAGTGATACTTTAAAAAATCAGCCAAAACCCAGTGGTGAAACAGCTTAGTTATGACAGCAATCATTATTTATTGATTTATAAAAGGAATACTTGAAAATTATTCATAATGATCAAGCTGTGACATTGCTAACCTATGTAATGAGCAGAAGCCCACTGTTTTTACTTTTTCTCCTTCTTTCCTCATTCATGTTCACCTTTATATTGGATCAAATTAGAAAGCAAGCTCTTCAAATCAGAGACTGTATCCTCCCGTATCTTGAGGACTTGAAGCATAAATAATCGTGAGAAACTGAAGTTATGTATGAAAGTTATTATTCAGTGGAGACATGCATAAATTATGAATAATCAAAGTTAATTATATGCTCTGGGTCAAGAATGATACAGCTTGTGAATGACCAGAATACTAGAAGGATTAGAAAAAGCTTGCATCTTCCTCCGCAGGAAGTTAAAGCAGGAAGCAGAAAGTACTGTTTGTGTGGTGGCTTGTTTACTGCGTAAAAGTTTAGAAAAAGAACAAGCACTAAATGTGATATCTCTTTGTTACAACTTCATTATTTTTATTACCCTGAATGGAAGGTAAGCAATACATTTATCAGTTTCAAAGACATTTCCCATACCTCTCAGTGTCAAATTGTATGTAGGCTAGCATACACCTCTCACACTAACACTGCACCAGAGTGTTCCCAACTACAACAGTGGACAGAATGGCCAAGAGACTGTATGAAAAGTCGCACTTGCAATCTGCAGTATTCTCCAGTTTATGTACTCTTCAGTTGTCATTTACAATCAGGTTGTGACACTTTCCTTTCATTGACTTTCCCAAGGTTTAAACAACAGTTCAGAACCTGATTCCATTCTTTGTGTTAGGCATTCATATGGTAAGTAAAGTAACAGAGATGCTCTTTCTGGAAAGAATACTGGTTTTCACCACTGAAATGAAAAGCAGGACATAGAGTAAGTCCCATGTGATTATGGGAGAATGTCAGGTTAGGTACAGATCAGAAACTTGCTCTGCCTGATAAAACATTACCTGAAGAGAAAATATGGCCACCATAGGTGTGGAGGTCATATGCTGGAAAAGTAGGTGGTAGAATTAGCTTATTGAAGGTCTTGTCAAATCTAAAGCTGACAAAAGAGAACTTAAATGGTATTCATACTCTTTAAAATGTCAGTGGTCCTGAGAACAGCAATTACTATTGGCAGGAATTCCATTGTGATTGTAGTGTCTGAGAAGACCAAAAAAGGAAAATCTCACTTAGGATAAATTGATTCCCACTGTAAATGCATACTTTATGTGAACAAAATTTAGCTCTGTCCACTAAAAGATAGATAGATAGATAGATAGATAGATAGATAGATAGATAGATAGATAGATAGATAGATAGATAGATAGATAATCTCAGCTTCTTGCTACTTGTCAAATCTTTGATGCACATCTAGCTTTCCACCCATACAGGCAAACTCTGAGTTAAGTAATAGTGTTAATTTTGTTATCAAATTCATATCAAAAAGCATGGTGAGGATTTTGGTTACAGACTAAAATATATTGTCCTTGCTAATACAGTACATAGCATGTGCCTGGATGAAAGAAAAATGAATTCTGTCTCACTGGGCAAAATACTATAGTTTCATCTGAAAATGCACACCTGTCAAATCAAAATATTGTACATAAACATTTCCCTAGCTTTTAAGTGAAGTGCAAATAAAAGAGGTTTCTGTTAGAAATGTTCATAATTTCTGGCAGCCTACTTGGTAGTCATCAGGACAATTGTTGGTGTATATTATTTATATATATAAACATTTAATTTATGTTATGCAAAAGTGATAAAGAATTTTCAATTTTCCAATTATATACTTAAGTGAGATAATGAATCTGCATGTGACATGGTAAAAAACATGAGAAGATCTTCTAAAAACATCATGACTTTACTGTTGTTCTGTTATAAAAGAAACATGGTTAGACTTTGGTGAGTGGCATCAGTCAAGCAGAATTGTCTTTACTGAGGAAGCAAGCAATTTTACATTGAAAATTTTCTTGCCAAATTCTTTTCTCTTGCTGTTGAAATCAAAATAATTTTGCTGAATAACATGGAATCACACAATGGCAACGGGATAAGAGGTTGGACTCTGTGAAACATCCAAAAAATTGAAATGTGTGATGGCATGCCACTATAATTTTAAAGAAATGGCTTATGCAGTGCACTGTATTTGCTCAGTAATGCTTTCTTTAGCCATTACCTGAAAGGGAAAAACAAATCACTGTTTCACTATCTTAACAACAAAATACAATGTATAAAGTCAGAACTAACACCAGAGTTAGTAATTTTGATAAAGACGTTTATTCTGCAGATTTGTTTCCTCAACTGTGGAATGGTTTGAATAATTTTATACATCTTATCCTACCAGCTATTGATATAAACTTTAACTGTTTTTTGGAGACTCAACAGAAAAAGTAAATGAATGAACACTGATACAGTATTTAGTCAAATGGCTGCATTTCTGACAGAAAAACATTGAAGTCAAAACCATCAGATAGGTGATATTTATGTCATTAAGCAGGTCTGGGTTTTTTGGCAACTAATGCATTTTCTTTTAATTATATGATATTGTATGTTCATCAACATGAATGGATCTATACTGTGCCACTAAATTACCAGGCATTCAACTTGAAGGAAATATTTAAAATTTGGCTCCTATTCTTTCCATCAAAATATGGACAACAGGAAAAAGAAAAAGAGTGGATTAGAGCACAATTGGACTTGGTCATCCATCGCCAAGAAACACTGGGTTTTGCTCAGAAATCTGCAGCTGCAGACACATGTTGGCTCTGCTTCTGACCCCTTGAGCAACTATTGATTTGTGACCACATTTTAGTCTCAAAGGTTCCTACTAGACTCACATCCCAGTCATGGAACTGAAATCCCCTGGCAGAGATATGGAAAAGTAACCCCCACCTGCCGACCACCCCCTTGCCTCTCGTGTCACCACCACAATCTTAAGCTCCTCATCTCAGATAATTATGCTGCACATAATAATTTTTTTTTAATATTTGAATTAATACACACAGATTTTTTAAAACAATAAAAAAATCAGCAAACATCATCACAATCTGGAAATCTCTTTCTTATCTTAGAAAACGGTTTCTTAATGGCTCAGGGGGAGAACACGACAGCAAGCTTGACAACATAATTAGAAGATTGTTACGAGGAAAGGGAAAAGCATTCTTTATACAGCTCTTACTACTTTCAATAAGATTATTCTCCCTGAATAGCTAATCAGCTTTTCTTGCTTCCCAAATCCATGTGCTTTAAGCTGCTCTCACAGTTCTTCTTAGTTGCTAAATGGCAAACAGTGACACCTCCAAAAAAGAAATTTAAAGTGTTAACCAAATGTGAGCAAACAGCATGATGGAGACTGCAGATAAAGAGATCCTTGGCAGATTAGCAGCAATTTAAGAAGATCACACTGTTACACCTGGGTTGACAAGAGCTGACAGGGTTTGTTGATCTCTGCTCCTATCTCCAATTTGAGTGTCATGTTTCAAGAGAAATGAGAGGAACACACACCAAAAAAAAAAAAAAAAAAAAAAAAAAAAAAAAAAAAATCATTTCAGTACCGAACATTGGCTCCACAGCAAGTATTTATGGCAACTGAAACAAAAAGGAGCTAAAGTAGATGAAAGGATAAAATAAAACCGTTCATCTCTAAGTGCACAGCACTTCCTCCTGATGCCGAGTGTCCCATTCTCTCCCTCAACAGAATCTTGTCCCAGCCACTCACCACCTACTTTGATGTATGGAGGCTTTTTCTGCTGGCAAAATAATAAAGGTTGAATTAGAACTACAAAGGGGGAGAGGAATTAAAAAAGAATCTCACTAACAACAACATCAAGGACTAGTCTTGCACTGCTAAAGATACAACTTATTAAAGTTCTGGGGGTTTTTTTCCTCCCTGAAAGTCAGCTACTGGGCATTTATTTATTGAGATCACAGTGTTCTCTGTCAATAAAGGAGCCCTCCTCTGCTGAACATTGTCACTCTCCTTTATTTTAGAAATCTTTATTGACAAAAATCCTCATGAAGGTTCTCTTCAAAGGAAAATAAATTATGACTCCTCTCTAGCAGAGGCTCCCCAAATACCACCGAACTTGTCAGTCACATGAAATAAACATAGGAGTAAAAACCCAAAATGTATCTGGACATCTATAGAGAAATGGAGCTGGGAAATGACTAATCTGTTTTCCACTGGGCCTCACAGGCACCATTCTAGCAAATTTAAAGTGGCTTTAAAGTGAGTATAAATATAATTTAGCATCTAGGAGAATCAGATACATCTAAAAATCATGTGAGTAGCTCTATGAATATCTATCCAGCACAAAATACTGCTGGTGTTTGAAAATAATGAATGCTAATAAAAGGAACCTAACATTCCTTAAAATAAAGGTGCTACCTTGACGCAAGAAATGCACTGAGTGGCATCCCTAGGCAGGGATGTGGTGAACCTCCAAAACATTTTGGAGTAGATGTCACCTTCTGCAGAAACAAGTTGAACTCACCTTTGCTTTTCAAGTTGCTATTCAATTTGTGTTGATCTGTTTCAAGTGCAGCTACTGCTGACCATGCTGTTTGCAACTTTTTATCTTCTGCTCTTCCCAGGGCTGTGCAGTTGTGTTGTGGTCCAACCATGAACAACTGATTAGTTTTCCAATAATTCATCGAGCTGATCCAGGTCACCACATGGTCATTCAGTTGACTGGGGACCTTGAAAATGGAGGGAAGGGAAAGGAGTATAGTACCACCCTTTCTGCCATTAGATCATTATTGAAATTGCACCACTAAAGCTTCATGGTCAGATAAAGCCAGTCTAAATCCAAGCTTCTACTAGATGAGGTGGCTGCACTTCCTTCCAAATGTAGCTGCATGGTCACCCACTCTCCCTTGTGCCTGCACTGGTGGTTTTATGCAGCCATGGCATGGACAAGATCATGAAGCTTCTCGAACCTTTCTTTCCTAGTTAATTTTATTGTGTATCAGCTTTCCACAGACAGCTGTGTGATTGCTTGCACCAAGAGGAGCACAAAGCTGGTGTAAGGTCCAGTGCTAAGGAGAACTGCTTTTTCAGTGCAATTAGAGCCTTAGCTGATTACTAAACTTAGGTAACTGTCTTCTGTTATTATAAACAAGTGTTGACTAACCTGGGTCCATTACAAGACAATACCAAGGAAGCCAGTATCTCTCCTAAAATGGAACAAATTTCAACATCACACTCTGTGTGCAGTTTTTCAAGACCCAAGATTTTTTATTACTTGATCCTTTGGCCACTGCTACTGACATCAGTGCATGAAGGTTCAAGCTTTTATTTGTAAGTGTGATCTTGGAAGGACTTTTCTTCCTGCTCAATATCTCTACAGAGACAGTCCAGACAGCATGCTTCCTTCCCGTGTGAGCAGACAATATGGAACTTAGTCATGCCATGTAAATGGAGAATTAACCAGTGATCAGAGGAAAGGAAGACTGATGGAGAGCTGGCACTGTCAGTCATCTGCAGCAGGACTTTAAGGCCTCGTTTTCCCAAAAGAGAATGCACTTTCCAAATTGCAGTGCAATTTTCAAAAAGTGGGAGTTGAATATTTAAATGGCTGCTTCCTCTGCACCCAGCTGTGCTTTCACCTAAAGTCAGTTTGGAAACAGCAATAAAAAACCATACTGCATGTAGTTTACACATATAATGGCGTCCTTGGTAATGCACAAATCCTTCTAAATACATTAACAGTATATTTTTTTTGATACACAATGTAGAATCCAATTAATATCACTTTTATTAGAAATATTTATATCCCAGGTCTCATTCCAATAGTGGATCTTTATGATTTTACAAGATCAGCTAAAGTGATTATGGTCAAGACATAAAAAATCACTATATGTCATTCAACCCAGTGATAAAAAATATTTTGTTTACTAATGTGAGCTTTACTCAAACATGCCCTCTCCTCTCTTCTGACATGATGTCAAAAAGTCCTGAAAAGTAACAAGAAGAGGTGCCTAGTTTAAATGGGCACCAGCATTTTGGTTAGCTAGAGGCTGGAGAGTGAGTCTGAAGGTGGGAATCATGACTGAGTAAAATTGTTTTGGAAGGTAATCAGGAAAGAGGTATTTCTGACCTTCACGTCACAGTGATCTCAGGCTACAAGGCTTGATACTTTTTCATTTAAAATTAAATATATCAAACTAAACAGACATCAGCATCAGTGTTTGCCAAAATCAACGTGAAAACAAGGTATTATAGGGCACCACAAAAAATGTCGAAGAGGTAGTCTTGAGGAAAGAAATTTTTTATTCTAAAAATTTGCTAGTTCTATTCAAATCCTTTGATTTGTGTCAGAGACAGCACCTAGGAGAACCACAGAAACTGCAGAGCATATATTTTTCTCTCTCCTTTTAGCTGTACTTATTCCCAGCTACAGTGACATCAAAACCTTACATTAGGACAATATATATTTTTCAGGAAAAGTGTAAGTCTCCTCAGTTCAGAAACAGCGGGGTACCTGCTAAATGATGGGGTAGGAGTGGTGGTGGCTGTGATGCTTTCACACCTTCCCATGATACTGACTGCTGGCAGACACATCACTGCACTGGCAGACAGAGCCAGTGCTGCTCTGTCCCAAACAAAACATGCTAATTGTCAGCCAGTGGATTTGATCCAGTTGTTGGCAGGTGCTGAGAGTGTATTTGTGAACATAGCTCTTGCTCAGAAAAAGTAGGCAGACAATGTTTCAGGATGGGGGAAAGGCAGAATTATTATGGAATATTCAGAGGCAGGAGATATAAAAAACCAGCAGTGTAATAACCCCACGTTCATGGAGGAGGTCTGAGGCACTGATGGGAGACGATTGTAGCTTTGCTGAGCTGAGGGCCAGAGTCTCACTCAGCCTCTTGTTTGTCCTCTCACAACAAAATTCTATCCGGACATCTCTCATGAATGACAAAGGTTCTGGAGTTAATGCGATTATATGAAGGTTAGGCTGAGGATATTAACTAACTCCAGTTTTTTTGGCTTCACTGTAATGTGCCAAAGCTGTTGCTGTTAGATTACCATGTCCTCTAGTCAATTATATTAGTATTGTCAAAAATAATGCCAAAACTATCATTTTTGGTTTTGCCAACTGAAGAGACTATAATGGACATTGTATTTATGTGTTTTCCATATCTCCTGAAATAAACTAGTATATCTTTTTAGACAAGCAGCTTTTCTTGAGGGTGTTTTTTTTTTTTGAGTGATATTTATTTTAAAAGTATGAAGTATATAACTAAGGAAAGCCAAAAATACTTCACAGCTAACATAAAATAGTAAGATGGATAATTTGTTTCCACTGTGGGGTTCCAAATAATTTTTTTTTACATTTTTAAAGACATTCTTCATTTTCCAATCTGGAGAAACAGCCCAACACATAAGAAGATGATTAGCTGAATATTACATTGATAATGAATATTAAACATTTTTCTACTCAGAAAGCAAACCAGGCTAAAGATTACCACAATGAGAAGAGGAAACTCAGTCTAGTGCTAAAGATGCATTGGTACCAGAATCTGAAACAAAGAAGAGGAAAGAGACCAAAGATCACCCAGTCTGTCTCCCTGTGGCTATGAGCTCACCCACTCTATGCTTTTTCTAGAGCTAGGTACCTTTTAGTTTTAAAGATCCTTTTACTCACCTTAGAATAAAATTTTTATAGCCTAACAAAACAAAAGTTTTTTAGCAATAGCCATTTTAAGAGTTTACTTTATGATCTCAGCCCAGTAATGTTAATTACAAAATACATAGTAACCATAAGAAACGCTTCCTATTCAATGTCAATATCAATATACATGAATATTTTACTGTTATGTCATTCCCTGATTTTCATCCACTCCGCCTATCACTTTAGTCATGGTTTAATCAAGCAGTAGTTTATATATTTAGGTCTATGTCTCAGTCCATCCAATCTTTCAACCAGTTTTGTTGCTCCTCCAAATTGCCTTCAGATTAGCAGTATCTTTCTTGCAAAGTGAGGGTTGGCCAGAATTAACTTCAGTTTTCCAGGAGGACTCACAGAAGTTCCTTTGGAAAAAGGATGTCTTTAAGCAGATAGTTTAAAGTAGTATTCAGGATTACCCCAGCACTATAGCATGTTAATCACTATGTCTTCTATTCCATGTTTTGTTTTGTTTTTTTTTATAATGTTACCACTTCCAGTGCTTTTTCTGAATATTGAGTCATATGTTCCAAATTACTATTACCCACAGTGCAATCATGCATATTTTTCTAAGCCAAATCTCATGTTATTTCCATACCATGCTGACATTTTCAGGCTCTTTTATGATTCCTCTGTATTGGTGAAGTTTGCAGTTCCAACAACTGCAGTGCTAGATTAGGAGCTCATACCATCCCTGAGAGCTCTCCAGGAGTGCAGTGCCTCAGAAAGCAAGGAAATATTCACATCACACTGGACAAACTGACCAACAATCTAATATAATTGCTGTGTGGTTACTGCTTGTGGTCATTGGAATAGGAACTTCTGGAGGAAGATTAACATTCAGAGACTGTGGTTTGTTCTGATGATTTTCAGAGAAGGATTCTTGTACCTCTCCCTTCATGTGTTTATAAGACCCTGTAAAGGGCATTGGTGCTCTTTACTCATATGTCGTGATCCTTCATAAAGATCCATCTCCATTGGGTCTTGAAAAACCCACCTCTGAACCCACTTAAAGCTGAACCATCTGTGTGTCAAGGAACATGCAAACTGGATAGCATTCACCATGACAGAATTCATGGAAAAATCACTCTAGTTGGGGAGCTATCAGCCAGCACATCATATATGCCAGATTCCAAACCAGGTTCCTAAAGACATCAATCATGCAGAGATGTTTTCTGACAGAGGAACACAGTGACTAGGACAAATTCTGCAATTGTCTCAAAAGTGTGATTGACAGAATACCAAAACACAACTTGTACTTCATGATGGGTGACATTAATGCCAAAGTAGATGCGACAACCAAAGAATGGAATGAGCAGCAGGGAAGCCTGACAGAGGAACATATCAACCCAAATACAAGGGACTCAGGCACTGCACTTTGTGCCTTACTGTGTTCTCATAAGTAACCTTTTCCTTCTAAAGTACAAATATACAAGGAACACAAAATTTCCCATACAGCAAGAAAATCCCATAATAATACAAACTTCTGTTCTTTTCATTTTCCAAACAGAACAACCACATTCATATCAATTTAAGAGCCAAATAAACTATGCAAGATGAAATTACCTATGGAGCATTCAAAACCAAAACAAGCACCCTTGAAACCCAAGAGTCAAGAAGCAACACCATATAGGGAAGGCAATGTTTTGGTTGTTGTTTTTTGGTTTTTTTTTTTTTTTTTTTTTTTTTTTTAATCTAGGCAAGCTGTTACAAGTCACACAAGAGCTTAAGAAAGAGATTACATCAAATATACAGCACAGAACTTTCTGAAGTCACCAGGTGACATGAATAGAGATGTACAGTGCAAAAACATGTAAGTTTGAGATTGCAGGAGATAATGACCTACTGTAGCATTAGAGAAGAAACTAGCATCTTTGAAAAGCATTGTCTGTTTTTACATTACTGGCCTTTGATGGAGAGACTTCACCACAAGCTGAGAAAGTCAGACACTATCTGCCAGCTATGAGTTCTACCAAAATCATATGTAAGCACTGAATGTATTTGGAATATGTACTTGGGACACCAGCACACGAACTCTCAGTTGAAGTCAGCAAGTAGAAATAAACTGAGAGTATTTCCAATAAGCTCAGGCAGAAAAAAATACACTGAATATGGAGGCTTGCCCAGACAACATCAAAAATCTGTAGCTAGGAGCAAGTTGCAACATCAACAAAGAGTAGTCCTTAGCCTGAGGTGCTCCTGCAGCTGCTACTGCTATCAAACCCAAGAAATGTAAAGCTATCTATATTTGTCCAAATGAGCTGTCAACTTTGTGATCATATAGACAGATAAAGTTAAAGCTTGAAGGAGGCTTGTAGAAAATGGCCAAGGACTTTATAAGGTTTGTGCTCCACTCCTAAATAGGGTTTCTATAACATGAGTAGCTACAGGACAACTTCAGGAGGATGAAGAAGCAAGTATGGAAACATAACAGAAAATGTAGAACACCATCAAGGAGAAGAACAGAAGAGTCTTCTTTATAGTTCTGTAGACTTTCTTCCAATTAAAAAAATGTATTTCCTAAATTACAAAAGTACAGTTTTTGACCAGAGAATTGCCTTGGAAGTAATTTACAGCTATTTGCATAAATGTTAGACTATCTTTTGTGTTGCTTAAACTAGCACCAAGCTGGGAAATAGCACAAACATTATTGATATAGCTCCATTTGTTCTGGTTTCTTCATCAGTGACTTGGAGCTCAAGGCCAGCATTTTAGGAGAGGTCACATCATAAAGATTGTCTTGAACTTAGATATTCTCCTATTTACATAGTCTTTAGTAATCATAGCATTGATATTCATGTGTACTAATTCAGTGAAAGATATCCTTTATTTCTGGATGTTTACTGATTAGGTCAAAATCTACAAGGCCAAGGTTATAGATCAAGATGAAAAAATTAAGAAAGTCTTACTAAAAAAGAAAAAAAAAAGAAGGAAAGAAAGAATGAAAGAAGTGAGAGGAAGATGAGAGGCAGACACCGATTTCTTTCATGTTGTGACCAGTGAGAGGACCCGAGGGAATGTCAGGGGAGGTTTAGGCTGGATATTAGAAAAAGGTTCTTCACCCAGAGGGTGGTTAGGCACTAGAACAGGCTCCCGAGGGAAGTGGTCACAGCAGCAAGCCTGACACAGTTCAAGATGTGTTTGGAAGATGCTCTTGGGCACATGGTGTGAGTCTTGAGGGATGGTACTGTGCAGGGCTAAGGGTTGGACTTGATGATCCTTGTGGGTACCTTCCAACATGGCATATTCTAGGAAGGAAGGAAGGAAGGAACTCGGAAGGAACTCGGAAGGAAGGAACTCGGAACTCGGAAGGAACTCGGAACTCGGAAGGAAGGAAGGAAGGAACTCGGAAGGAACTCGGAACTCGGAACTCGGAAGAAAGGAAGGAACTCGGAAGGAACTCGGAACTCGGAAGGCAGGAGGGAAGGAAGGAGGAAGGGCAGGA
>JAWWEV010000001.1:94135177-94203889 GCA_035583235.1 Hafferia zeledoni
AAGGAAGGAAGGAAGGAAGGAAGGAAGGAAGGAAGGAAGGAAGGAAGGAAGGAAGGAAGGAAGGAACTCGGAAGGAAGGAAGGAAGGACTCCATACTCCATTGTGTTATTCTCTGTAGCAGGAAAGCTGGTGTCATCCCATAAAAAGGTCTTCTCTGACAGACTGTAAAATCACTTACTTTGAGCTTCTTCACTGCTACAGAAAGAGTCAGCAATCACTGGAGCAGAACACCCATCCCTTGCTAGAAAGCTGTGTTTGGTCACTTGCCTATGAAGAGTTATCTAAAGCTACTGTAGATTATACAAGACTAATGATCTGCCATGAAAAACAAGCTTGCTCTCCAACTTCAGTAATTTTCAGACATCTGTCTCAGATGTTGCCTGACAGGACAGTCAGAGGAGCCATGTAAACCAGTCTGTTGCTGAACTGACTTTTGTTGCTTTTATTTTATTCTTGTTTAGTGTTATTTTTCAGCTGTAAGAAGCAGTAGTTGTGTGCCCCAGAAAGGCATATGTGAACTGCAATCTGCCATAACATATATGTATTTTGTTTACTCTTGTTCTCATTCAGTCACTTAAACATAAATATGGTCTGGTGCGAAGGACTGAATTTCTCAGTTGTGAGAGAAAAAGCCATTAACTTCTAACCAGAACCTAAAGAGAAGGTGGAAAAAAAAGTTAGGCTGTTTTAGAGGATCTATGATGCACTAGAAGTGTGTGGGTTTTGTTTGGGGACTTTTGTGTCCTACCTTATAATTTTGATAGCTTGGGAAGTGAGACCAGTATTGTATGTTTATAAATTTTGCATGAAGACATTGCAGATAAAATCCATCTGAAGAGACACTGTATTGTGATGAGAAAATATTATGAAAATAAATTACATAAACACACCTTGTTCTATCTTAGTGTAGAGGTCTGGATGTTGACCACAAGAGATATCATGATCACGGGATAAAGAGAAGGTGAGCAAGATGGGAGCAATCTAGGGAATGAATTGTGACTTAGAGTTGCAATTTGGTCACTTGTTTTTTCTTGACAGTAGGAGTAGGTTTACAGTAATTTGAAGCAGCCCCGTGCCAATCCCAGTTTATTAGTTTCTGTTAAATGATGCAGTGAGTCTGGAGCCTTGGAAGATACGTGAACAAGCATAGTCTATTAATTTTTTGTGAATACTCCATCCTTTTGTAGTAAACTTTCAGAGGGATTACCCACACAAGAATGGAAAGGTGAGAAATGATTTTGCACCTGCAGAATGAACCCGGCAGAGTTCTTTACAGAACACCCAGTCTCTTAGGTCATACTTCAGCAGGCAGACTGTGGGATTTAGTGCCAGGCTGTGGCTAAAGAGCTTGCTTTCTAGCAGGAGTCCCTTGGCCGGTGGGACCTCATAAATAGCATCCCCCAATTACTAGACAGCTTGCCAAACTCTGCTGTGCTTTGGTATTCTGTAGATCAGGGTGACCTATTGCCCAGGCCAGGGCAGGAGCCCTGGGGTTGTGCTGTGAGCCATACATGGGGGAAATTTGATTCAGAAACTAATCGTATGGAGATCTACTGTAGCTATTGTCAAATTAGTTTTCATAAGAGAACAGGTTTTTGTAGTTTTCTATGAATTCAGTCTTGATACCGTGACTTTGGACCAAACTCTGCTATTTCCATTTGTGTTGAATGGTAGCTTTGTGTCAGTGTAGTGTGTCTGCTCCTGAGAAGGTTGTCTCTAAGTTATGTTTACAATGACTTGCCAGGATACCTCACAAGGTGCTGCTTTCTAGGGACCCAAAGCAGGGTACCAGTTGAACTCTGCTAAAGCTTCTGCCCTGGTAAGGGTGCAGGGGGTATTTCCACAGCAGCCAGGATCTGGCAAGGACAGAGAGGTTTCACTGTGATGTGGTGTCAGAACATGTCCAACGTGATATGGTCACTATGATGCAGGAACTGAAAAACATCTAGGAATCAGGATGATGTGCAAGCAGATGTCCCTCTAAAGTGGCATGCTCTCCCAGTAAGTGTGGATGCAGCCTGTTTTGAGAAGCAGTGTATCATGCAGCATGAGGAAGGCTGGTAGGAATTAGCTTTATATCTCATTCATTTCTGTTCTGAATTATTTTTCACAGTTGTTATTTACAGTCTAAGCCTGTAAATTTGAGCCAGCAATATAATTATGAAATAAAGATTAATTATAGAAAATTTCAAGAGGAAAAAGCATCTTTTTTTTTAAAAAAAGGAAATCGCTAAAAGCTACAATCTCAAATCCCATATTTTCACAAGCTATTACAAAGGAGGGGGCTCCAAGCTGCTGTGGCCTTACTTATGCACAGATTGGCTTATATGTTTTCATTTACTGACTATGTTTATGGAAAGGACAGCTGTCAGTTGTGAATTGGTATCTCTCAGACTTTATTCAATGTTCAGAGAAACCACTGCAGTCTCAGATGTGGGCTAACTCAGAGAAGTTTACATTTACAGGGAAAAATCATCTGCCATCAGCTGGATGGAAAGGTTGGAGTGTCTATGCAATGCCACGGCAGGTGGAAGACCTCCCAGGACCAATTATCTTTCTCCTCCCACATCTCAATAAGCAATGCCATGTGCATACTGCCCACTTGCATGTACAGCAGCAGGTACACAGCTTCCACTGATTCCCTCGCACAGCTCCTGCTGCTCCTGGGAGTGTTTAGTTTCAGGACCAAATCCCAGAATGGACTAAGTCACATGTGCAGAACTATGAAAATCCTCAGAGTTAACAGGGAAGGCAGAGAAGATAGACAGAGACATTGAGGTTGTACTACGATTTCCCTGAGCACTGGAAATCTGGAAGTGTTGACATTTATTTGCACGGTGTGAAGTTTTTGATTCAATCCACTGCACGGGGAAGAGGAAAAGAGGGTTAGTGCCTGAATATCTTATAATCTCTTACAACATAAGTGCTTAAATTTTCTACTGTATCAGCACTGAAAAAGAGCATTTCCATAACTGAAGGAGATCTGGCAATATCTGTAATAGAAATACTTTAAAAATTGAAGCACCAGAATAGGCTGTAATAGGCAGCTTCTGAACTGACCTCGCATCCTACCCTCAGGATTTCATGGACCTCAAAGTACTGACGTATGACCCATATTAATGAAAAATAGAATCTTTTGCATTATTGTATACACATTTAGAAAACTTATGAAAGAAAAAATGGTTTTGGGTAACTTGTTTATATAGAAGATCTCCACATTGGCTGGGATCTGTATTGTAGGAGACATCTGCTTTCTTAGTTACCCTACATTAAAGCTAAGTGTATCACCTAACCACTTCCTATTTATTATTTTATGTGTTGATACTAGTAACTACTCCCTAAGGTACTTATCTTTGTCCTAAATCTACTAATTCTAAAGTCAATAGTTAAATTTCTACTCACTTCAGAGAAATGAGAATTAGAGTAATAATGAGGACTCTAACAAGTGCATAAAAAACTGTGAGATATCTATCGCTGGCAACTATCTAAGACACAGAAAGAAAAGGGTCACATGGAAACCTAGAAGAGAAGCTGTAAAAATTAAATATTTACTCTTTTCCTATCCCTTCAATTCCCTCTGACTGCACAAATGTAAAATGCAGTTTTGATTCAACGTAAAATAATAAGCAATAGAGGAAAGAGTTGACGTGTCAGACTCTCAGCTGGTTTAATCCAGCAGAGCAATCTATATCAGCTGAGAGCCCAGACCCATGAGATTTTTAAATGATTGTTAATTATTACAAGAAAATAGCTCCTTTCATGAACTTTTCCCTATTCACCCACAAGAAAATTCACATAACAGTTAATTCCACTCTGTAAATTTCAGAGTTTTTAGACTTTAGTGCAACACCAGAATAAGAGAATGATCTTTTAGCATTTTATTTATTAATAAATTTATTCATTTATGAGGAGTGGGAAGAAGACAAAATAGCTTCTTTGCATATGTAAAGTTAAATGCTAAGGAAAAGATTTTTGAATGTGTTATAGAGTGACTGCAGATGATGCCTCTGTAATGATATAAAAAGTGGACCTAGTTACAAATGGTCTGTAAAACTAAATCTCTGAATGAGATAAACAAGAAAATATTTAAAATACATAATGAAGTGAAAGGTGAATAAAGTCAAACCCATATCAGCAAATAAGCCAAATTAGACAAACCCTATCATGAACAATACTGACATTCCAGTCTGCTGATAAAACATTGGTATAGTATTAAAGTCTTTATATAGAATGTAATAGTAGTAGTTTGTCTATTATAAACATGCATATACTACAGACACATTAGTGTGTTTCTCATTTCAAATGAGATTTACTTTCTATGCTCCTGTCTTCATTTCCATTGAGCTGATCTTTTTTGTAGTGATGCTGAAGAAGAATACAGCCAAAGTTTCCAAAGGTGATGTGATGTTGAAGATAAATAGCAATATTGCATGAATCAATCAAGAACAGATAACCAGAAGAGTGAAAGGGACTTGAGAATTTTGTAGTCAGTATGTCACTGAAAGTTATGATAGAAGGTCATTAAATGTGCCATAAATGCAGACGCATAAGTGCTTAAAAAATGGATATAAGACCAAAGGGACATTAACAATTTGCTCTAAAGAGAGCCTGCTCTGCCACACTGTTTAGTTCTGCATTAGAACTTGCTTTGACTCAGGAGGAGAGATGCACACCAGGGGAATTTGTTGATGATACATACTATGACGGGAAAAATCAATAAAAAAAAGAAGGGCAAAAATGTCAAGACTACTCTAACAGACTGTGCCCAAAGGAAGATAAGTGCTTTATGCAATTAAATGTAGAGAAGTGTAAAATAATGAGATTAGGGACACAAAATAAGAGAAGATGCTTATGCCCTGTGTAATCATGTGGTACAAAACACTGGGTAGAAACAGGATCTGGAGATTGACTGAGCTCAAAAAGTTTCAGGACAGTGGTTAAGAGTAATATAGAATGTTACTATGATTCAGAGAGGTAACAATAATATCATAGATGAAGTTATTCCAGCTCCTGCATAAGAATTTATGAATGAAGCTGTATTTGCAGTATTATGACGAGTTGTTTATGCCTTACAAAAATAGCAGAGGCAAAGGGAACTGGACAATAGAATCAGGGAGAGAGCAAACTTAATTATTCATAAAGGTCAGAGAACAAAACAAAATTGCCTGCAGTCTTTGCAGAGGTGAAAGAAAATGGATCTTACTGAGGAATTTGTGGTCTGGAAAATCGTACTTGAAACAGAAGCAATTACACCACTAATTGATCTCCCAATAAATATGAGTAAAAACATGATTGGAAACAATCAGAATGAAACTATAAAAAAATACAGAGTGGAGAGTAGTTAGCAAGTAGAATACACTGTAAAAGTCAGCAGCTGGAGCAACAGGAATAAGCATAATTCCCCAGGGTACTACCCAGCTGATTTTTTTTTCCTATCTAACTTAAGGAAGTCCTTTTTGAAAGGACTGAATTCTAGGTGGGCTACCTCATACTCCAAATAGTCCTTTCTCCCACCATTAAATAAATGTGAAGCCAACACATATGATTCCTTGTAACACAGGAAATTCTGTCAGTTGCCTAAATTTTGGTGCCATTAGTGTGGATTTCAAGAAGGGCTTGAGAAGTGGGAATAGGACCTTAGTGTTAGGCATGTCATGATCCTGAAGACAGAGACCAAGCTGATTCTTGGCTTGGAAACATCTGAATTCTGCTGACATAATCTTTAAAACTTCAAATTTCCCTTTGCACATGCCAAAGCTCTCATCCTGAGAAAGAGAAAGCTCATTACTGTTCAGGAATATTTCACTCTGGGAGGCCTGGAAGGATTTGAAATATCCATATTCTTTAGAGGTATCATTAATGATGCTTCCTGTCTCTAGAAATTATATATATTGTTCAAAGTCAATTCCATTTTACTTAGGAGAGAAAGGCCTAGGAGGTTCGATCAGAACACATATCCCCTTGTGCTCAGATGATGGCTAGATGTTCTCCATTTTAGGTATGACTTTTATTCCTTCTGGTTAATTTTTCATTCCTTTGTTAATAAGGTCACAAACTAAGCCTGAGTGATGGTAACTTCACTGAACTAACTTCTAATTTCCTCAGTGAGTTTTAAAGTTATCTAAGAAGTATACAAACATTTTATCTCAATGGCTGGGCCAGCCAGGTTTAAAAGGTAAAAAAAATAAACCTTCCAGGAAATGAGTCTGCAAGCCTAGCTCTAGCAGAGGTGGGCTGTGATGGTCAAGGAATAGAAGGTTTTGCTCATGTCTCACCTTGAGCAACTTGTTAAAATGGGAAATTCACCCCATCTCTGGTGCTTTTGCACTGACTCTATGCTGACCTTAGGTAGCTTATTTGTCTCTTCTGAGCTATCAAACAGTCTGCTGGTAGAGGCCTAAAGAACCCAGCTCAGTACAGTAGATCTGAGAGGTCTTGCAAATCTAAGGACTCCTGAACTCTCTTTATAGATTTATCTCTCAGCCCATCAGAGAATGTCTGTCTACATGAGTACACATGTGTGTATCTGCACTTCTGTAAGCTGAGGGCATATGTGTGTTCAGTCTCACCTTTCATCTAGTGCCTGCTTCATCTCTTCTATTTCTATTTTGAAAGCCTAAGGACAACTGCAGTGGTGTTTCTTCAGTGGTTTTTGTCATCCTTTCAGTTTACAGTCTGGACATGTTGGAACAGCTGCTCCTTTTTCACAAGCTAAGAAGGACCATATGCTTGTTATCAACACACTCCTAGCCTAACAGGTGGCAAATGTGTTTTTGTTGCTGATGAATTCCCACTTAGGTTTTAAATTGCTGAGATCCTACTCTCTTTATAGCAACAATACATGAGAATTCAAACCTTTGCTTTCTGGAAATCAAAATAATATGAACTGGTTCCATTTCTGTTTGCTGCTTTCGTCCATATAATATTTTCTGCTGGTGGCCATATCATTACATGAGTTTCTAACATTCCAGGTTATGACTGGTTTTCATAGATTTGTCATTTTTTTTCACCTGACTCTGTATATACAACATTATAATGTAATTGCATTATTACAAGATACACAAATTGCCCAAATGGATTAGCTTACTATTTAATTCAGTTTTTTAACTAAGAAATGCTGGCAATGGAAAGAGATAATGTTTTAATGATATCTAAGGCCCAGAATCATGAGACCATGCAATCATGTTCTTCCCAAAATCTATGGGAGCAAAGTCCCTTCCATAACTTTGTTAGTAAAAACTTAAATTCCACTCAGTTTTTATTTTATTACTGATTTTTTTTTAAATGATGAAACTTAAGGTGCAACAGTTTGGCATTATTTTCCAGATATTTTCTTTTTATGAGCTACATAGAGGTTGAAAACCTCTTCAAATCACAGATCATAGCAACAACAAATGCAGAAGCCAAACAACCTGCATTATTAGCAAAATGTATGCAAACTGGTTGATTTTACATTCAAAAAAGCTGTTTCTTTAGCAGATATTGCTGAATTGGGTCTTTGAGTAAAATAACTAACATTTACATGGAAGAAAAGGAAAAGTGTGGGGTTTTTTTTCAGTACTCAAGTGGAATTACTTTACTTCCGCTATCTTTCATCAGCTTCAAAATTTTCCACCCTTTTTGCAACCTTCATAATAGGTAGCAGCATTTTATGTTTCTGTCATATATTTGCTCTTTATGTGTTTTTATTACTGTGTCTATTTTCTAAATGTTGCCACAGGAGGAGGCAGGAAGTGTAGCCTCTGATGGTCAGGAAAGTTATGATTTATATACTCTTCATAGAAATCTGTGAAAATAACTGATGAAAGTGTATCTCAACAAATGTCTTAACTGTCTGTAAACACTACATAAAAATATTTTGAAGTCTGGGTGCCAGTCTTCACAGACACAGATGAGCAATAGTTGGTGGATGAACAAGTTGTGTAGATGAAAACATTTTTGTACATAAAGAGGAAGATTCTTTCTGTGTCTTTAGAAACAGAAGGATGTATGTGACCTCATAAGGGGCTTTAGGTTCAGGAATTTGAATGCATGAGGATGGTTGCATACACCTCACCTTGGGTGATCCCCCTCCTGCAGGCAAAACCCCTGTTACATCTGTCCCCTCCTCACAGCCGCTGAAACGCTTTGCTCAGGGAAGCAGCTTCCACTTCAACAAGCAGGGATATAAAACCAAAGATCCAGTGCTTTGCCATTGCGGTAGCACATCAACCAACAATCCACCTGTCATGAAAATTTGGGGGCACCCTCTCCTCTGACGGGAACAGGAAGGTATGCATTCACCTTGCAGTTTGAAAGCTTGGAGAATAAGGTGGCAGTTTGGGCTCCATGAATGAGAGCGGCTGATCAGAGGATAAGTATCTGAATACCAAGAAAATAAAAGTGTTGATATTCAAAGCTATTGCCTTTTTATCATGTATTAATTTATTACTTGTCATGATGTATTAGAGATCAAATCCCATGTTTTTGCATTTCAGATTTTTCTTGATTATACTCAGGTGACATTTGAGGTCTCCATCCTCTGCTTTTCTTCAGCTATTTGCTGCCTCTTGAAATTCATACAGGATGGCACATGTCTACTTTGGAATATCATTTGAGACCTATGTTCTAGCAGAAACCATTTGGA
The DNA here is from genome assembly GCA_035583235.1 of Hafferia zeledoni. Classification (NCBI taxonomy): domain Eukaryota; kingdom Metazoa; phylum Chordata; class Aves; order Passeriformes; family Thamnophilidae; genus Hafferia; species Hafferia zeledoni. The sequence goes on from JAWWEV010000001.1 coordinate 94,143,804, forward strand.
TTCATGAGGCAAGACTGAGAGGGGATCTTATTTATGTCTATACATTTCTGAAGGGATGCTGCCAAAAGGATGGAGACAGGTTTTCTCAGTGGTGCCAAGCAATTAGATAAAAGGCAACAGACAGAAACTGATGCACAGGAATTTCCACCTGAACATGAGAAGGAACTTCACTCTGAGGATGATCAAGCACTGGAACAGGTTGCCCAGAGAGGCTGTGGAGTCTCCCTCCCTGGAGATATTCAAAAGCTATCTGGACACAATCTTGAGTAACTTTCTCTAGGGGACCTTGCTTAAGCCAGAGCCTTGGGATAGATGACCTCCAGTGGTCCCTTCCAACCTTAAGCATTCAGTGCTTCTGTGATTCTGTGAGGTCAGCAGTCATCATTTTGCCTCCTTCAGTGGACTTTGTTTCAGTTCTTTGCTTTGTGCCTAGGCATGATATGATAATACTTGGCTTTAATATAGTCAGTATGAGCAGGTACTGCTGCCCTGTTTGTTGGTTCACTGGTCTGTACTGTCACAAAGCACCCACCTCAGTAGGGCATATGTCAGAAATGGGTGGTTGTTTCTTTGGAGCTTTGCTGTAGGATATACAAGAAACCTGTTTCATGTGAACTACATGAGCAGTAGTGGAGATCCAGCTGTGGAGTTATGCTTGTTTCTGTGAAACCCGGGATACTCTCTCTACTGCCATCAGTAGTTAAGTTTCAGCATAAAGCCATTTATCTTTAATTTGAGTTACACTGACTATCATTTGCTAGTCTAAGGCAAGTTTTGATTGACATGTGGATATGGAAAAAACGTATTTGGAGATGGAGAAACGATAGCGGAATACCCATGATAGAAGAAACATTATTCTTAACAAGACAGCACTTACAGAACAATGTCAAAAAAGACAGAGGCAGAAAACTAAACAGTTTTCTGAAACTACATCAGTGTTGAAAAAGAGATCAAACTTTGTGTGAACCATGAAACTTTAAAATGAAGTAAAGCTTCAGTGTTCAGCAATATCAGCTTTAAAGAGATGTGCCAAATAGTTTGGGATGAATTCAAATATTTCCTCAAATGGAGACAAGTGCAATTGGTTTTGGAGAAGCTTGGCAGTGTAGGAGGCTGTCTCCAGAGTACAGTCAGATTTAAGGTACATTGCTGATGAGGGTGGGATGTGGTAGAAAACACCTTCTAAGCAAGAAAGAGCAGATAAAGTATATTTTACAGAATAAAGTCATTGAAATAAAGTCCTATATTGGGAGTAGTAGCATAGAAAGACCACCATCCTAGTTCTTTTCTGTATTTTGAGATTTAAATATGTCTTTGTCATATAAAATTTACATTATAATCATGAACCTGTCACGAATATTTAAACCAACAATGATTCTCTGAGGGTTTTATTCTCATATGAGATTGGTCACTCTGCTGGTCTATACTTTACTGAGGATATACTTGACTTTACCAAGTTAAAAAATCCCCAAACAAATCATAGGGGATAATACAGATTAAAAAAAAACAAACCCAAACCACAACAAAACAGCAAAGCAAAACAGCATTGTGCGAGGGGTGCTGGAGTTACTGTTACACCACTGCCTTTAACAGCTGATGGCCAAATCATACTACCTCAGGGGAAAAGGAGAGTTACACCTTATGTTTCCTATACAAGAACCCCTAATGGATAGGTTGCTAATGCCAACTCTGTAGTGCTGCTTCAGGCTGATTCTCCTTGCATTCAGGTAAGAGATTCAGGAAACAGCTATTGGGGGAAAAAGTATTTTTGAAGTTTTTTTGTCACTTACTTATATTGCCAAAAAGCTTCTAGAAGAAGATTGTCAGCATTTACAACACTTCTGTCATTGTCCACATCTTGCTTGCTGCAAGATCTCAGAGCTTCTGGAGCTTATTCCATATGTACAGATCACATGACAAGTAGAGGTGAACATTTAGTAAGGGTCCATTAGACTGACCTTTCTCTATTCATGCCCTCATTTTTTTCACAGTACTGAAACAGTGAAGAATGACTATAAAGCAGTAACTCAAATATAGTCTCTCAAATATACAGTCTCTCAAATATAGCACATCAAAAATTTGTACATACCCCTCTTGGTGAATCACAGGCACTTCTACTTCCATTCTGCTTCAATTAATCCATATATTAACAAAGGCTGCTATGTACTTGAGTACATAGATCTTACTTGATTTTGAGATTTTTGCCTGTTTAGTCTAAAGATGCAAAGGTGATCAATAGTTACCGCCTGAAAAGTGTATTGTAGATTGATGCTACAATTGCCCTCATTTATAAAGTGATTTAAACAGATAACTCAGATTAAAAAGCTCTGCTACAGTCTGAACCTTAGAACGGGCATTTAACTTAATTTTTCCATCAATATAATATACTCCCAATTTCTACCCAATACTTAGAAGTCTATAATTAGAAGGAAGTAATGCAGACGCTAACAGATTAAAATCAAATTTTAAGTTGTTCCTTATTCAATACAATTTCATGCTGTCTCCTTCTAGCTGCAAATACAAAGAGATGTCTTGCATGTTATTTTGATGCAAGAATTTATTAATCAGCTATGTAAAGAAAAGGTCGCAGGGAAACCTATTGTTTCATATCAGTCCATCATAATGTGGTGCAAAGCTGTACCCCAGGAGAGAGGAGAGGGAGCAAGCTTGTGCACTTCTGTCCAGGAAGAGGCACCTGATAGATGTGTCTGCTCAGCTGTAAGCACTGCCAGCTGGAGTTGTTCTCCTCTGCTTCCCTCTTGCAAACACCCTTTTGCACTGGCCTGAAGCACTGCTTCAGAGGTCAGGGGCTGCCCGTTGCATGAATTTGCCTCCAGGAACAGGGTGGAGAAGCGAAAACTCCTGGTGCAGCCTGGGGAATGGCAACACTAGCCCTCCCATAAGACCAGTGCTTTTGGGGGAGGGGCATGGGAGTGGTGGGTCAGCAGTTTCTGTTGGTAAAATGGGGCTCAAGCCCTGCACAAACATCGTGAGTAAATACAATCTCAGGTTCTTAAATGTAGGTGCCTTAAAACAGAAGTTAAATCTCGCGTAGTTTCTGAGATGTTCTTCACTACAAGGTTGAAAAGACTGAACAGAAGCACAATATAATCTTGGTCATGATTATATTTTGTGGTGAAAAATGCCCACAATAATTGGATCAATCTGATGTTAAAACATGTACTAGCTTGCACTTTAAAATGTCTAACTACTTAAATGGATGGAACAGCTGCTTCATAACAGAACAACTGTATCCAGCAAACCTTGACATCACAGGCTTTTGTGAAGTTAGTTGCACTGGCAATGCCACTTCAATGTTTCTGAAAGAACTTTAATATACTGTATGTTAAAATGGATGAGGTTGTGAGGATCAGAGTGGCATTTGCTCTAGACATAAATATGACAGTATTTTTAATGGAATACACTCTTTTCACAAATTTAGCCAAACAGCGTTGATGAACCCAAAACCATTTGAGGGCAATAAAGAAATTGAAGAGACCAACTCTTAAGTGAAGGAATTTATGGAGTAATTGCTAAAACAAGATATGTTCCTGAGGGAAAAGGAATTCAATGCTGAGTGGAAACAGAGGACAGGTATCAAATTATAAAGACTTGACATGAATTAAAGCATTTATTACATGATGGTTGACTGATGAAGTGTCTAAATGGCGCTGGTCTTCACAAGCACCAGTAACTCATACACCAGTAACGCATACATCAACTCATACTCCAGCTGGTCAAATATAAAAAGTTAAGATTTGGTTGGCTTGAAGCATTTGCTACATAGGCCAGGTTGGTAATCAAAATGTCTCACAGTAGGTAAGATTTTTAATTGGCTCAAGGGTGCCGATTTTCACATCTTCTGTGAATTTTAATAAACCTTATTTATATTAGAAAAAAAAAAAAAAAAAAAAAAAGGTAAGCAAAGGTGAATTTGAAAGTTACAGTTCTCTTTACTGAAAATTATTTTTTAAACAAACGTATTAGTACTGACAAATATGTCACATAAGTACGTTCCACAAAACAGTGTAGTACCCTCATTATGTGCCTGATCAATCACAAACAAGTAAATCAAGTTGTGTACACTGATAGAAAATGTTATGTAGAGTTTAAAAACCTCACCCCAAACTAATCAAATACTTTGAATAATGAACAGGTTAGACAAAATCATGATCTGCTCATGCATATGCCACAATCAGACAGTAAAGCTAAACTCATTGGATGCATTATTCATTGTGAATTATTTGCTCTACCTATTGGTGGGAAAGCTTGCAAACACTTCTGCTGTAACTGTTATAATCTAACAGCCTGAAGAAGGAGATCTGATTATCCTTATCATTACATAGCATCTTGGATAGATGAGGATTTTATTTATTTATTTAGTAAGTCTGACAAAAATGTTATCCATCAAATGCTCAAACATGTTAGGGACAAAACAAAACGTCTGCTGTAAAAGTAAACCATGTATCTTCATTCTATTGGTATTTTCTGCTGAACTCTGGGAATGGTGAATAAAGATCAGAGACTGTAGTGGGATTGGTCTGTCAGTAAAATTTACCGTAAAGATTTTTGAAAAGAGGTAATGAAAACTAAGACAAAATTAATAGAAGTAATTATCTCTTATGTAAACATGGGGCAAATAATAAAGTACATCACAAAGTATAAATGAGTTAATACTTTGCAAGGTTAAATAGTGGTCTAGAAGATAGACTACAGTACTAATATTTGTATGTGACAAAATATTTTTAAAAACGTAGATCCAGTGTGGATTGATAGAGAATTTGGGAAATTATTTGAACATGTAGTAGGGTAACAGATGAGAAAACAGTTCTTCCATTGTATGTATTTTCAACTATATTTAAGTAGTAAGAAGGCACTTTCATTTTTCTATGTTGACTGCTTTCCATTATCATCTCACATGAGCATAAACCCAAACATGTACACATCACTAAAATGCTGGTTTAGCTTTCATTCATGTTATGGAGTTGTAAATGGACTTCAAACAAACTGAAATTCCTCATCATCTTAGAAAAAGAAGGAACTGCCCTTACTCAAAATACTGTAAGAAGGGGACAACCAGTGATATCAAAAAGCCCCAGCAACTATGCCTAAAATTTTCTGACACAGCTAACTGCTGCTAAATCTTCTGAAGCCAGATTGCCTAGCAGATCAACACAGGATAAGGCATCAACTTTACATGAATAATAAAAATCTCCCTCATTTTATAGCCTACTTCTAATGTGCCCTGTAATTGTTTGATGATTCAGACATCAGAACAAATAGCAACTTCCGGAGTATAAACAAGGCACTCATATGTGCAATTCCTGACCTGTAAAATCATGAATTTATATAACTGTTATCACTGTGGAACATATGTTTAATTTTATCTCTTAATGATACTAAGATACTAGAGAATAGTCTATTTTAGTTACTATGACCTCCTTTGAGATGTCTATTAATGGAAGGAACATGATAAAATGTAAAACTGTTAATCTACATAGGAATGGCAGCTTCTATATTGCAAAGTTGTCATCTTAGCCTGTTCTAAAAGGCAGAATGGACAGCAGTGGCTAGCCAAATGAGTGAATGGCAGCCTTCCTCCCTTTCACCCCTCTCAACCAATGTCTTTGAAAATGTAGAAAAGCCAAGTTACCAAAGTGCCTTCTCTTTCAGGATTGACCATCTTGGTTTAACATCACCTTAGTTGTGTCTACATGTTGTTAACTCAATATATTTCATCGATAAAGAAAGAGATGCTGTATCAGTATTTGGAGTGGAGAAATTATAATTTTGTACAAAACAATGGCACTTTCGCTCAGCATCAAACAAGTATCTCAGTATAATTTTTAGAATACTAGTTTTGAATCCCTCAAATGAACCATAAATTATCTCTCCCAATCAAGTCACATGCAAAGGGATGTTATGTGATTCACGCTTTCTCTGTTGTCCTGTCACTGAAAATCAAAACTATTTTAATATTAACCTGAGTAGTCCAGTACTATTGGGCATTTTCATCAGTGATGATGTTTACTTAGGAATCAAAAGACAATTTTAAATTAAGTTATATTTTCCACTTAAACTTTAATAACCACTTCCTTAAATTAAATGCAAATGAATTCATGATAATAAGCAAAGATAATAAATGCAAAAAACCCTTTTCTGGTCATCTTTTTATATATTCCTTAATGCTGCAAAAATAAAAAAAACAATACCCAGAATACTGAGATTTCTAAAAATCAGGATATTGCTGTTGCTGTGAGGGAAAAATTCAGTCCTGCATCTTCTTTGGGAGAAACTTGTGATTAACATTAACTTTAGCAAAGTATTAGTACTGCAGTGGTATCAAAATGTGATGTAAAAGGCTTCAGTTACCCCAACAGTGTAAGACATGGATGTTAATAGTTTAGTAAATGTTCTGAAATATGCAGAACAGTTTAGGGTTTAAAAATAGCTAATATTATTATGGTAAGACAAACATTCATATGACATCTTTCTAAGCCTGTCTAGGAAATAGATTGTACCAGAATTTTTCATCACAGTTTTCAGAGACTGGAATCATGAGAAAATATATGTTGGAAGAGACCTCAGTCGGCCCTCCTCCTTGAAGGGGGGTCAGCTATGTGCTTAGATGAGGTTGCTCTAGACTTTATCTTGTTGGATCTTGAAAATGACCAATAATAATAATAATAGAGACTGAGTAACCTCCCTGGGCAGTCCATTCCAGTGTTTGACTGTGCTCATGGTCAAAATAGAAAAAAATTACCATTATTACCATCAAGTAATTATTTTTAAAAACTTTTCATAAAAGTGTGAAGTCAACTGAGAAAAATTGCAGCATGTCTGCGCTATGAGAGGTAAGGTTCTGAAACTGGCATCAGATGACAGGGATATACAGAACACAATGACAACTGTACTGCAGTTACATTACAAACAGAAGGTAAAGGATGATAATGCAGAGGCAAGTGAGATTTAGGTTTATGTTCAGGTGCATTAGAGCCCCAACAAGGTTTGGAGTTGGGCACTGCTTTCTCAGAAAAATGCAGTAGTTTTAGCATGATGCTAAGTTGTCAAATATGTGCATGGCTTCAGGCAAAGCCTTCTTTTCCTGCAGCTTTGACTTCCTCATACGGTGATACCCACGGTATAAAAGCATGGTATAAAAGCCATGACAGTGAAATAAAATACCACATCAGAACAAAGTAGAACAAAGGTAAAGAATGGAGGAACAGTGAAGAACAAGGTGCACCAAAGATATTTAGGAATGATTATAACAGCAAAAGGATTTCTTTTGCTCACAGTTTGCCCAAATATTCAGCAACTGTACCATGACAAGACTCTTCTGCCACTGTACATAGATTTTGCTGATACTGCCAGGTGAGTTAGTGTTCCAATGTGCCACAGCACTAAGACTGAGCAGTGTATACTTAAACTACTCTTTTTAACTTAAAAAACAACCTTGGATTGTACCCCAAGAAATAGGAAGAGAGTTACATAGGCTTAAAACTTTGTAGCTCACTTAAGGCAACAAAGGGCTTAATATAAAATTAGTCAGTATTCTGCTGCTGTAAAGCTAAACACACGGGGAATGAGATTTTTGCTCCTTTTTCAACATATTTGTACGAAGTGTATTCAAATCAACACTTGGAGAATCAGCTAGTGTACTGGTTATGTATTTTTCTTTGGGAATTTTATGCTTCAATTAAAAATTCTATCAAATTCCTGAGGAGACCAAGGGCAGCCTCAGCTGCTGAGCCTTCCCAACACAGAAATACATAGGACCAGGAGGGGTCTTTAGTTTGCCATTTGAGGAATGTCATTTCTGCCCAGCAGGACAGAGGGGTAACACTGTGCATAACCACAGTTGTATCCTCCTGGGACCACTGTCACCACCCTGCCAGTTTTCCACTCAGGAAAAGTGTTCCTGCATTGTGAAGCTGGGCACCTGGTGTTATTGCTTGGATGAGTACATTTAGGAGCAAATACAACAAAAGCAATGCCTGCCTTTGGGAAGAGTATGCTGACAGGTTTCTCAGGGAGGGTTCTTCCAGAACCAGAGAGGCAGAGCAGTCCTGACGGGGTCCCAGCACCCTGCAAGACCTCAGGCCTGACACAATCCCCCTGCAGAGCATTTCTCAGTCAGTCTGGGAGCCAGGACCACAGGGTGGCCAGGACCAGAGGGGACACAGGACCAAAGTCTAGAGGGGGATCTGGTGCAAGGGCATGGAGTGGGGCAGGCACAAAGGCAAGCACAGCAAGTGAAGAGTTCTCATGCCCCTGCCTCGGCATCACGGATCACCAGTGGGCACTGCCAGCCTCCTGCATGGCCAGGATTTGCGCTGGGAGGGGAAGGGTTTGCCTCACCCCTGTAAAGAGCCCAGCAGGGCAGTTTCACTGAGCTGTTCATACTGAATACTAAATATCCTTCTCTCCATTGCTCCTGTTGTGGGGGCGTAAGGCCTTTCTTTTCCAGCCCAGTTTCATTTTGTCATTAAATTGCATTGACCAGCCCAGCCAATTGAAGAGCAGCCCACTTGTTGGGATTTCTTCAAATGATTCTGACAGGTACATTTTGTCAAAAATATACCACAACTGTGGCTGTCTAATCCCAAAAAGCCTTTGTTTAATTTTAAATGTGTCAGTGCAAAACATGACCAAACACAACAAGCAACCATAATCAACTGAATGTGTAACATGGATGCTGAATTATTGTTATGCTTCAAGAAAATCTTTGTTATTCCTTTCTAAAAGAAAAAAAAATATGAAAAGTATGAAAGTGATATTAAGCAGATGTTAGACTGGAGTTGTCAATCTTGTCTAAGCACGCAGGTGCTAATGTGTTATAATTATCCCTTCTGGCAGTTGATATTTAGGATTTTGGATCCCACCTAGTCAATCACAGCTGTAATTGTTAAGCTTCTTACATAGCTAATACGCTTGGTAATAACCAGATCAAGATTTAATATTTGACGTTTACCATCAATTATCTTTTCTTCTGACATACATCTCCCCCACTCAGATTCTTGCAGATCGGAACACTCTTCTGAATTCAGTAAAATAAATAAGAATCTGGTTATAGAAGACTCAAATAAAAAATATTTCTGTCATTGCCTCTTGTCTTACTGCTTCATGTTTTTTAAATAACAGTGAGATATCTCCTTGTTACAAGCTTTAGAGGTATCATCATTTGATTCAGAAAAATTCCTTCCCATTTTAGTTTCTGATGGATTTATTTACAGACGTTTTCTTGTTATTACAAAATTGTTGTGTAAGCATGTTAACCTAAGTCAGGGATATTTTCAGGTGTTGATATTTGCTACGAAACAAAACTAATGGCATTAGTTTTCTAGTTAGAATATATATGCATATGTTCACATGACATATATTATACCAGAGAATTTTTCCTGCTAAAAGCACTGTGAAAATTAATTCTGTGCTTAAAATATTTTAAAATTAACATTAATTTGTCAGTTCTGCATGTTTTACTCTTGTACTAACTAAAATCTGTGGTATAAAATTTCCTCCAATAAGTGTAAGTAAAACAAGAGCTGTTTTTTGAAATGTTCTGAGATTTCCTCCTCTGTGATTAAGCTGAAGTTCACAAAACTTAAATACTTCTATTCCAAATTCTCATGTGGTGCTCACAGCATGCTCAGAAGTTAGGTGTACCTTACAGGTGGCCTGTAAGGATCTGTGTGAACCAAGTTTTCAGTTAAAATTGCATGAAAAGACTTTAAATTTGCATCAAAAAGAGTTCTTTATTATTATTTGTCTCTAGCAATATGACATGATTTCTCCCTTAGCTGAGGGAAAGTGGGTCTATTTCTAATGCTTCTAATCCTGTCTCAAAAGACCTTTCACAGAAAAAAACCCCAAAATTCACATTTCTCTTTAGTGCTGATTCAGAAAAGTTCTTCAGTATCTGCCCTTAATTACATACACCAACTATGCTGTATTTTGCATTTTGTATTTCTGACAAAAATGGTCCAGGTACACAATTTTTAAGAAGAAAATATTTTTACTTCCAGTTAAATAAAGACTCTCAAATTCCAGGAAGAACATATTCTCTCCAGACTATCACTTTAGACACTTATTTGTTTTCCTACAGAACATTATTTTAATGCTTTTAAATAATTTTCAGTTCTAGCTTCCATATGAATGCAGACAAATAGTATAAGTTAATTACAAAACTGTAATATTACATAATCTTTTCCTCTACAGGCAATCTAGCACTAAAGAAAATAATAGTGGATAATATTACAGCAGTGGAAGCAAAAGAGCTAAGCTTGAAAATAACATTTTTACATGTGAAGTTCTCCCTGTTGTCTAGAGAAGAGAGCATCTTGGTTTAAGGGGATCACGTTCCAAGTTTGAATAGGAAAAGCCTGCAGTTAGGCAGCCAAGGGACATGAACACTTCAAAGCATAGCAAATGAAACTGGACCATGTCATTTTGCAATAAAATGTGAAGTCATGTAATAGTGCCCTTTTAAGCCACTTGTGACTTTTAAGACTTCAAATGAAATGCTATTAGCACACACAGATAAACATGCTAAGCTGTTATTTGCCTGGGGCGATACCCTTGTGATTTGTAACAGGCAATGAAAATATAGCAGCCTAGGTGTTCAGGAAGAATGATATGAATACCAGTAATCTCTTCAGAGTGATGCCAAGACCTCTGAAAATAAATGCTCAAGAAAATCTTGTGTTAGTCACGACAACTAAGGGGTTTTTTTTACCACATTATAAAAGTTTTCTAAAACAGGGAAGAATTCCTAGAAGATGAGGAAATTTGCAGAAAAAGAAAAAAGTATTTATATCAACCTCTCATTCAATTTTACCTCAGAAATGGAAAAAAATCACTATGACATTTTATCAGAGTTACAAATACCTGCTTTGATTGTACATTGTGGCACCTCAATTTGTTTGCTTGAGCAAACCTAGTGAAACTGTTGGCAACATAACCTCTCTGGAATTTGCAGAACCTAGAGCTTGAATAGAAACCAGCTCCTATCTAGATAAAAATTTACAAGTAGAGGAACAGGTCTGTCTCATATCTTATGAGAAAATTTATTATTCTGGTTCTGTACTTGTGTTGACTGGAAAACAGTAGGCAGTTCTGTGTTTCATTGTTTCCCCAACTCAAAGCATGTATGCATTTCTTGACTGAGAAAGCACGAAGGATGCAGTGTTGGATTTCTTCTCATGAAGTTTTGGGGTATATAAATAGGAGACAGGAAAGCACTGCTTTGACAGGAGAGTATGAAAAACCTGGCTTTCCTAAAAAAAAGGAAAAAAGCCCCATCTCTTTCAGAGCTGCATCAGAGAGCTCTGCAAAGGAGATGCCAATCCAAATTAACCTGGAGTGCCACAATAGGCCAGGGTGTAAATTTAAACAAAAATCTGGATAGCAGCTTCATTTTTTAACAAGGGAAGTATATCTAGTCTGTACCTGATGTATGCTCTGTTTTTCCAGCTGGCAGATACTCTTGGGGTATGCAGGCACATATTTCCAAGCATGTTGTTCTTCTGAGTTGTTTGTGCTTGGACCATAACTGCAGTCTAGGCAGCCAAAATAAAATATGCCAAGTAATACTGGCTGAGGGACAGACAGATTGGATTGAATTCCTGCCTGATACAATGAGTTTGACATCAGTGGAGTCACACAGTGACAGTTCATTGTTCTCCACTTTCAAACACAAAATATGGAGGGGGCCTTAAGGTAGGATGGTGAAGGCATTGCTGCCGCTGCCTTCATGAAATTGTCTTTGTTCTCTCCTGGAGACAACAAGGAAATACCAGCCACGAGGATTCCCTGTTTGACTGAATTTTGTGATCACAGGCAGAGAGGACAAGTGGCCTTGTAGAGATACAGATTTACCTGGCAAATGATGGGGAGACAACCAGCCATCAAATTTCCTCCTCCCACTTGTCAGTGACAGTGTCACAGCTTCTCGAGTGCTTCCCCAGGTGCCAGCAGAGGATGTGGGGCCACTGAAATCCACGAGAACACCTATCCCTGACTCATGGATTTCAGTGTCAATCTGAAAAGTCAACAACATTTCTCTGCCTGAGTTTACCAGTTGAAAAACAGGAGTGTAGAAATGTTCATCTGCTTGTGTGGTGCTTGATATTCAGGTGATTAAACAATTACTGGTTTTAAATAAAGGGTTTAAATAAACTTTCTCAATTAGGATGTATTTGAAACATGCATGGCCCAACTCTCTTTCATCATAGGAAATGAAATACGGAGGAATTTTCTTTGCAGGTAAGGCAGACTCTGGAAGGAAAAATATAAAACAGCTTTTTTGGTGTGCCATATTTTATGATTAAAATCTAAACTAAGTATATATGAGCTCCAATAAACAAAAATCTCCTATAGTTTTCTTTAAAGCACCATGCTATTGTCTCTTTAAATAATAATGAAAAAGGACAAAATATTCTACAACTTCCACAAAAAAAGTCATATTTGTATAGACCCCAAATCCCCTCTGTTTAAACAGGGTGATTAATATCAGCTCCTGTAGGAAATTAAATCCAGGGAAGAACAGTAATATGCAGATATGCAGATTTATAGGCAGAATGGCTAGCCCTGGGTAAGAAAGTCAGGTTGATTAATCTGCATCCTCAGAATACAAAATGAAATGCTGGGCTCTCCTGGGTTAGTACCAGAAATGACTTTTCTTTCTTACGTTAGAAATAAATGGACAAACACATATACGTATATTGCAAAAGGACTTAATCCTTAATATCACATGCAGTGTTTACAAAGGTGATAAGAGTTTAATATTTAAAATATCATATTTCATCTGGGAGGGGAAAGGAAAAAAAAAACAGCTGCTTCTCATTAGGATGAAGGGTTTTGTTTATGATAAAATAGTAATTTTTTTTAATCTTTCATAAAGAATACAAAATTATAAGGAAATCCTGTATCAGCATGCAAGAGAATCTTTAATCTGTTCATAGGCATTTTACTGAAAGAATAATGGGAAGATATTGGACACTGACATGTCATAGTGTGGAAAAAACTGGAATCATAAAACAAAAATACTCAGTCCTAAGTTTTTAGTATAAATTTTGGTGCACTTTGCTTTTTTATTTCAAAATTACAAATACAATACAGAAGCACAATAGACCAAAAGTATGATTCTACAGGCTTAATTTCCACAAATACAAATTCCTCCATAAATAAAACCTTTCTCTCATTTCAGAATAATAGCATTTCCACATTATCAAGAATAAATACGTGATTTTTAATAATTCAGTCTTTAAAAAGAACACCCCAAAACCTTAGAAAAATATTTACAGCAAAATGCAGAATGTCATTTTCAGATTTTTTTTCCCCCTGTCGTTACTGGAAAACCAAGCCTGTTATTTAAAATCATTCAGGGTCTCTCCAATAATTGTATAGAAGTAGGCATTATGCTATATTATTAAAGCTGTAATTTCCTGCTGAATCTGGCTGGATGTTTCTTTTTATCACTTGGCAATTTCTATCTAGTTATGGCATAATTAAGTTTCCTGACCCTTGCTCACTCTCTTAACAGGACGCTTAGAAATATACTAGAATTGCAGATCTTCAACCTGATGTCCTCTCTCCCCACACAGTAATGGAATAAAATTATTAATCCAGTAATTGTACAGAACACATTACTTTGCATTGAATGTTCCTATTTCTCATTTTCTGTTAGTGACAATCAGGCAGAGGTACAAATCATTTCTGCAGGGAGCAGAGCCCTTGAAAAAGCCCCTCATTCACTCCACTGGAGCTACCTGTACAGCTGTGATTATTCAAAGTCTAACACAGTACTAGGCTCAAGCGAACAAAACAAAGTTAATAAAATGGAATGAGGAACAAGATATTTTCCTGTCTGCAGCCTCCTATGTGCCAAAATTAGAATCTTACCTCCAAGTGATAAACCACACTTCCAACTGCATTTGTATAACAAGACTAATGAGTCTCAGCTAAGCATTTCAGATTTGGCTGGTGTTAGCAGTGGCCATCCACTGTGAGGGTACACTCTAAATGCCTGGGCCATTGAGTGGGGGTGAGTGAGAAGGGAGAGGAAAGAAGTTGGAAGGAAGACAAAGGATCCCCATTCTTGAACCTTAGTAGCCAGGCACCAAGGATGTGCGACCGAACATATTAAAATCTCCACAGAAGGAATCCTTACTGTGCCACAGTGAATTGCAAAATCCCAAATCAGTTCAGTGAAGCTACAATTTTGAAATTTATCCTGATATGCCTTGAACTGGATCTCAGTTTCATCATTGTCTGCATGGGACTTCTGAACCAAATATGTGATATTTATCCCAATATCTCTTATGAGCTCCATAACTCAGCAAATGAATGAAGACTTGGAAACCAACCTTCCACCCTGCCCTTAATAATTTTGGTTTATTTACAGATTGCCTACAGCTGGGATGGGAAGGGAGTGATAGGAGTGTTAAATTTTATCACCATTTTCCAAGAAACTTAGTGGAATCTTATGCTACATAGAGTGCTTTGACTCTAGCAGTGGAAGTCACTAAAATATGACTCATAATCTTTGCACTGGTCTCCTCCCTCTTTCCTGATTGAACCAGGCTTATCCCCTCTCTGCCTCTTAGAAGAAATATATCACTAAAACGTGATGGTTTATTGGACTGAAGTTCTGTGAATGTATCTTCAGTGCACACTTGAATTGATGTAACAGGCTAGTGAGAAAGTCTCTGAAGCAGCATTGCTCCTTTAATAACATTCTGATCTTAGAGAGGATAAATAGCAAAACAAAATCCTTATCTTCATGAAAAACTCTAGTGATTTTATTCAGATGCAATAACATGTTTCACATTGAAACAAGGCAAAGGACTGTGTATCATTGCAGAAAAGAAACAGAAATAAAGCATAGGATGATGCATTAGGATATTCCATTTGATCGTAGTTCTTTTTTTGTATTTTTCCATGCTGTTGCCTTGTCCTCTAGTAATGAATATCTTCTTTTTTTCTGAAGCGCAGACTGCACAGCCAGAGAGTGCTGGTTGCATAAGCATTTCCATTACAGACTGTCAGGTTTATAAACTCATCTCTGTTCCTTGCTTTACATCTGTACAAGAGGAATGTGTGCAATTTTCACTACTCTGATAAATCGAATTGGTCAAATAATAAAAATACTTTCTAAAGTGCATTAGACAATAGGCCATTTCCAGTGAAAAACAATACTGCAGCAGTTGTCTCAAGGTGGCTTTTTTTGTTGGTGGTGGTTTTTTTCCTATTTTTTTACCTGCTACAAAATAGCTTTGGTTTTATTTCCATTGAGTCAGTCACTGCAGAAAAGGTAATCACTATAATCACAGCAAAGATTTCTGTTTGTCTAAGGTACTTAAGTGACTGCCATCACCATAGTGTCTGAGCAGCTACCAGAGAAGTTGTGTTTCATGGCAGGCTTGATGTGAACTAACTTTGTTTAATTTATAAAGCAAATAACTTTGTCTGTGACTTATGCAGTCATCTCAACCACTTTTACAATTAATAATCAGCTTTTATACTGTCCCAATCTGAGGTAATAAAAGATAAGGAGAAAATAAAGCTGTGAACTTTCAACATATTTGTTTCTCTCCCCTGCACTTAATACAACGTACACTAATTGAGGTTTATTCTTCTTTAATATCTAGCACAAAAGCACCATTTACATAGGTCTAATAGCAACAAATAATACAGTGTTCTATGAAATCTCCCTGCTCATATTTGGTAAGTGGTAGACATGCAGGAGTATCATAGATAGAGATGCATGACATATGAGTCATTATATGAAAATATACTTGGGTATTCATGTATAAAACAGTTATTAAGATTGTAGCTTTACACCACTGGTTTGGTCTGAGGTTTTTGTCTTTGCAGGAGGAATGTGGTCAGCTCTAAAACAATTATATATTTGTGCAAATCATAAACTTGTTTTTTCATACAAAGACCTCTATGTATATAGATAAAAATTTCTTTAGTGTATCTGCAGGAAACATAGTGGTTATTTGCAGACATACAGCTCAGCGTGTTCTAAAATCTATGGGTTTTCAATAAGGAGCTTTTGCACATTTCCTTCCAAACTTTTCCTGCTTTTCAGTCCATGGTAAGCATACTCAGGCACAGAATACTCTCTGTTCAGCCCACTCTGGTTGCCCATGCAGGTGCACAGGGTCTGGGACATTGCATAAAATGCTAATCAGCATCATTCTCATTCTTACAGTCTGATGGATATTTATTTAGGATTGCTAAGCACCCTAAACATCATAAACAAATGACACATATATAATCCATCCATCTAAGCAAAAAACCAGTTACATGACATTCACAATATTGTCTATGTTCTCCCAGAGCCAAACCAAGCCAGTTCTTGTTTGATTTCACCTGTGTGAGCCTGCTTGATTTTACTAACTGACAAGAGAGTTATCTTTAGAAATGAAATGTTGATGTTGTAATTTCATTTACAGTGTTTTGCTTTATAAGGGACTAGCAGTGAAATAATTACAAATCAGCTATTAATAAATACATGCATTTGTTATGAGAAGGTGGCGGGGAGGAACTATCACTTATGTTCCTATAGTTTCATTGATAAAAATGATCTTGGAAGCAGGAGAATATATTATTTTCTTTCGTTTGGATTTTTTTTTTTTTTTAATCTAGAAGTCTGGAAGACATTTCTAAAATAGATCTATTTTCTTTTCATTCTGCAGAATAATGCATGAATGATTATAACATATGCTCTATCTCCAGTTTTTTCAACCAGTGGAAAAGTGCCTGACACAATAATCACAACTTGTTGGGTTTTCAATCTGATGCTGTCCTATTTTATCATGGTAGTTAAATGTCCATTCTTGTTCGAAGTGATAAATGTTATGGCCATTTAACAGTACCGAAAAAGAGAGACATGTTAAACCAAATATTGCTTCAGATTGTGTCTTTTATTCTCCTTTATCATCATATCTTAATTTATAGTATAATCATCATTATCACAACTGTCAGCCTCATTTAACCTTCCCTGCTCTCCCATGATTCTCTGCTGTCAGGCCTGATTGCCTGCCTTCTGCTGACGGGCTGATAATGCCTGACTGATTAGCCCTCCCCGAGAAGAAGACAATGATATATAGAACCGCACCGCTTGCTCTATATATTAATGAGGAGCTGGCAAAGCTTTGATAAGGCAGT
Organism: Hafferia zeledoni; assembly: GCA_035583235.1. Taxonomy (NCBI): domain Eukaryota; kingdom Metazoa; phylum Chordata; class Aves; order Passeriformes; family Thamnophilidae; genus Hafferia; species Hafferia zeledoni. The sequence continues at coordinate 94,160,982 of JAWWEV010000001.1, forward strand.
GGAATAATCCATCAGCCAGAGAAGGAGCTTGTAAAACTGGTGGAACATTTCATGGGAAAAACACCTGGGAAGGATGTAATGACCCAGCAGCTAAATACCTCTCAGCCCTCCTTCCCCTCTTGTAATTAACATCAGATCGCTGCTTCGTGGCTGGTGCCCAGGGCGTTATCAGTCCCCAGATCCCGTTTACCTTCTCCCTGGTTTGCACCCAGGGCTTTAGGGCCTTTACGATGTCTTTAGCGAGAGGGCAATTAATAGCTCATTTTCCTTGGCGTTGGGAACTGTTTATCTTCTGAACTAGCTCTTATCGCAGGCCACTACCTATGAAAGGCGAGAGTCATCGCGGTTTTGTGCTCTAGTTGTTACACTTACTCAGCAGAGGCCTGCTTTGCCATTAGATACAAAGCTTCTGATGGCTACTTGAGTTTGAATGCACTGTTATTACAGGTATTATATGAAATTGCTTGTGTTATGTGAAGGGGATTATAGAGGTTTTGGATCAATAACTTCAGTGGATGTTGGGAGTGATTACAGTGCTCTGTCAATTTTTCCCATTTGGCTGTCAGTACTGATTTACAACACACCACCTCTTTTATTCACATCAAATCACTCATTTCATTGGTAAATTCTATATATCTCATTTTACTTTAAGTAGCTGATTTGGGTAAAATAAAATTACTTCCTCTCTTCTATGTATGTGAGAGTCTGTATGCATGTATACACACAACAGGTATAATCCTATAGAGCTATAAAAGGCACCAGCATTTCCTAAGCTTTGTCCTCTTGGAGAAGACAGCATGCAACAACATATAGGTCACCTAAATAAGTGCAAGTCGTTAGAGTAAAAACATTTCTCCAATGGCTAGGGTTTTTTTAACATTTTTTTTTTTTTCCTTTACAAAAGTGGCAGATCTGCTGAGGTGCAACTGTCCAGAGGATGCAGAGTATTTTACATCACTGGAAAAATCAACAAAGAAATAAAATAACTTAAGACATAGGTCATGTATTACTGGATAAACATCCCAAAGAAACTGCTTTTGGCATTCAGGCTTTCAGCTTTAAACTTGGTGCAGAAGGTCCATCCTGAAGAAGGAAGCTCAAGTCAAAGCTATGGATAACATTCAGGACATCCACCCTATAAGACTACTTGGGTTGACTGTACAGTGGTGATGGGGACTGAAAGAGGTTGATTCCAAAGAGGAGATACTAGGCATTTTTCAAAGTCAAGATCTTCCTACTGTGTAGGGAATTGCAATTTTTTAGAAAACACCAGACTTCCTGTTTCCAGAGATGTGTCACTTAGAAGTGACAAAGGTTAGTGGAAAAAAAAAAAAGAGCTCTTAGAAATGACCAGTGATACATCAGGTTTGGCAAAAAGAAGAGCAGTGAGATGGAACGTGGTGAGATAGTCAGGTTTCTATGTACCTGTTGGAATTCTCCATTAGAAGACATTGGCATCGCGTGCAAGCCTTCAAACCAACGTAAGTGAAGTATAGATGGATGTTGCCAGTGCTGTGTTTATGTAGTCATTTTATTTCATGTTATGATATATATATACCTGTTCTGTTAATTCTGGAATAAAAAGCTAACAGTGTTTTCTATTAAACTTGACCTAAAAGGGGCCATATATTCTTCTTAAAGTAATAAGCGACTTAAAGGAACAACCTATAAAGAGCAAACAATTAAAATTTAACAACCCACCCCCCCCGCAAACCTGCATATGGTTCAAAGAGTCAACTTGATAAAAAATGGATTTACAGAACAATTAATTCAGACACTTTTGTCTGCTAAAGTCATTACATTGAATTAATAGATTATAGAATATAGAAAAATACTTTTATTATCATTCCTGGAATAAAATGTCCTATTTCTTTTTATTGTTGCTTCTGTTAATCTATACAGATTAGCTTTCTCAAATTTGTAACTCTCAATCTTTTTCCTTTACCACAACATATTTCCAAATAGAGTTTAGAGATTTTAAAACAAGAAAGTTCAGGATGATGCTTAAAAACTATCAAGTAAAATCTATATAAAATGTGCCTGTTTTTCTGAATAGTCACATTACTGCAGGAACACTGCATTATAGTAAATGATATTGAAGAGATTTTTTAAAAAATCTGCTCTTAGAAACCTAGCACAAGAGTTTTTGGAGGAGTGTTAGTATTTTTACTAATGCAAAAGAAGTCCACAGATTATATGTTATGCTTTCATTGAATATTAACTTGGAAAAAAATGCTAATGAAACAAACTCTCTTTCTCAAAACATTCAATCAAGAAATATTAAGAAAATAAACATGGGTTAAAAACTTTATATCCACTCATGATTCAGGAGACTGAGCTGGTTGCAGGTAGAAGAAACAGTCAACCAAAATTCAAAGCTCAAAATAGCAGTTAAACTGATAAGCCATTTATCCACAAAAATACAGATGGCTATCCTTGTTTATACTGTACTGTATCTGTAGAACAAAAGAAGTTTTACCAATATATCCTGTGGGATGAGCTGGTGCTTAGCAGGAATAATGTTAGCAATATCCACTCCAGACTTGTACAAATTTAGTTATTTGTGCTTAAAAATGTTACAGTCAAAAACTTTGCTTTGAGGCCTAGAGGACTTACGTTTGAGCTCTGTAAGGTCCCATATATCTATTGCTGTGGTAAAATTTGGCACAGGAAATCCATCTTTACATGGATTTTGGCTCTACAACATTTGTAACATATATGAAGCTTGAGAATACATGCTGTATTTGAATAAGTTCTTCTGTGTGGCTCCAGCAAAGCTATCACATTGGCTTTGCCAAAGAGTATATGTTAACAAATATCCTGATTTACAAATAGAAAACAATAACCTTGAAGAGAATGCACTAAATAGCTATACCTTCAAGAGAATGACATAGAAAACCAAAATTTTTGAGAAAATTATTTTTGCCCAACCCCCCCATTCCCTTCATCCCCCCCCCCCCCCCCCGCAAATTTATCAACGTGTTCACAGGTCTCAAAGTAAGTATATGAAACTAGTACTGCTTTCAGCACAAACTGGTAAAGAAAATCTTAGTGGTAGGAGAGTAAGAATCATAAACAGGTGCATACTATCATTGAAATGTATTTTATTACTCAGATCCCTTTGTCTTGATGCACACACTCATGGGTTTTGCTCTTTTGCACATCAGCGCATCAGAAGAGCAGTTTTCTCTGTGGCATCAGCTTCTACTCATTTACTCAGACATGCTGTGTTAGCTGGCAAAATGATGGTTTTGTGGAGAGAGATTTTGGATGTGCTGTGAAGGATGTCCTACCCTGTGCCTTCTGGCTTTCCAGCTGAGATGGGTTATTCCCCGCAGTCCTCCATTGGGACCTGCTTCTGCCACTGCACTGGCAAACAGAAAACAGACCTCTCTATCTTCAGCTAAGTGAAACCCCATGAGTGATTGTGGTCTTCTATTTCAAAATGAAAATTTAAACTTTGCAGAAAGTTTCTCACCTCAGTTGCCTAAAGAAAGCTTGGATAAAGCCCTAAAGTACAGCAGTGAAAAAATTCTCAGCAGCAGGCAAGGTCAACACAAGGCTGATAAAAACATGCCTGGCCATAAAACCTTGAGAAGCCTTTGAAAAAGTAATAAAGTAGTCCATCAGTTTTAATTCATGTATATTGTTTGTAAATCTCACACTTAAATAACACTTTTGATATATGCTGTGCAAGTAAAAGGCAGAAAAACTATTGTTTTGATGAAAGCTTGAGAACCTCATCTCATCATACAGCTCTAGCATTTAGGGGCTGTGAGACATTAAAAAAAAAAGATATTTGTGATGAAGCTGTCTGCCAGGCTAGGGCCATTGCCTGGATGCTGGGAGGTAGTGAATTGAAAACTTGCAGGGTAACATGAACAATTTAAGAATTAACTTTAGCAAATATGTGATTATCTGAATGGTTAATGGCATAGAAAAAAAATCTTTTGAATTTAACAAATAAAAATAAAATAGTCCCAGAAGTTGAAACTAAAAATATCTAAATGATACTTCAGTCCATACTATACTGAAACCTGTTTTAATGTCTTGATTCTTACCATAACACATTTATTAATAGGAGCACTGGTGTAGCTCCTCAGGAAAGCTGCATGTAATCAACTACAAGGGTGGCATTAAGTGTTCAAAAGGAAATTGGTTGGAGGTTGGTTTTGATTTAATTTGGGTTTGAAAGGGAGAAAGTGAAAGTCAGATGCTTAATTATACAGGTTCCCTGGTAGTAGAACACCTTTACACATTTTATTCTAGAAGTAAATTCACCCTTTTTTTTTTTTTTTGAAAGAATATTTTTAAAGTGTTTGGATAAACAAGTAAAACCAGGGTGTTCTCTGGACTCTATTGTGATAAGTTCTTGCAGAAAAAAAAAGCTGTGAGCTACATGTGATCATATTTCTGCAAAAGCCACTGGGGTCAGAGGAGATTTAGGTTAGATATTAGGAAAAGGTTCTTTACCCAGAGTGTGGTTGGGCACTGGAACAGGCTCCCCAAGGAAGTGGTCACAGCACCAAGCCTGACAGAGTTCAAGAAGCATTTGGAAGATACTCTCAGGCATGTGGTGTGACTGTTAGAGATGATCCTGTGCAATGCTAAGGGTTGGACTCAGTGATCCTTGCGGGTCCCTTCCAACTCAACATGTTCTGTGATTCTGTGATTATTCTTCTTGGCCATCCACATGTGCGATTTAATCACCTGAACAGGCAAACTTGGTTGCCTTATTTGCCTAAGCAAGTAACTGCTGTGTTTGAGATGGGTGGGGGTCTTCAGGCTGTCTCTCAGTCATTGGTCCAGAGCGGTGCTGGTCTTTCCTATCTTCCACATTATACCTGGCAACACCATCAGGCTGTGTCAGACAAACTGGGTTGTTTCAAATAATTCTAGCTGTCTAGGCTTAGGCAGCTGAAGCAAGATCATAAGACTGACAGCAAGTGCAATGGGTCTTCTAATCACATCTTTACTGCTGAGTCCTGCTTGCTAACTTAGAAATAATGGGTCTGAGAACTATCTGTATGTGCAAGGTTCCTGTTCCCTTGAATAAACCTACTTCAAAAAATCTCTAATTGCTCAAATTCCATCTTTGATTTCTTTTGCACTTTGGATTTGGTAAGACTCAGGCCTAACTAGATTTTGAACAGAGGAGATAGTTGTAGATTGCAGGAGTCATATAGCTTGTACAGACACACAGCAGCAGGCGCAGGAGTTACACTTCCTGACTTTCAAACTCATGCAAGAATTTTCAGGAAAATTTCTTCAAGCTCCTGATTTGATAATCGTTAAATAATAATTCAGAATGTTACTTCCTTCTTGAGACTGCTATAAAGAAATTTTATAAAAGTTTTCTGCACTTATACAAGATCAATTTTACACATAGCATCCAGTGAAACATCATTTTGCATGGAAAGATCTTCCTTGAAATTGGAACTATATTTATGTTGTTGATTACTATATAATAAAAGAGATCTTTGCTGCAGCCAAGAAATTACCTGAAAAGTTTAGGCCTTCCCCAAAAATCCTGCGCAATAGTATGAGGACAGAGCCCCTACTTAGTTGTGGGAGACATGCAAAATGGAAAGCATACAGCAGCTTGTCACTGTACTGAGTCATTGTTAATATCCTTTTCCACAGTGTTCTTTTTTCTTGTTTTATCTCTGCCCTCTCAGACATCACACATTCATTTTAGAAGATACCCTCTCTAAAATCCTATGGCCTAAAGCTTCCTGTGCATCTCTTCCCACAAGTCCATGCACACCCAGAAGTCACAGAAGGTCAAGTACTGATGCCCCATGGCTTTTAGTCCTACAAAAGAATAGCAGGGCTATAAGGTTCTTAGAAGCTTTGCCACAGATCACCCTTGAAGACACTTGTGCACAGTCCTGAGCCAGTGTGAAAGGTCTGGAAAGTACAGGCTTCTGTTTTTTGTTTGACAAAACTAAATTTCAAAGGTATACAATCGGTGAGATAAAGCATCTTATCCTGGGATGAGCATTCCAGGTATGCGAGATCACATGTGCTTTTGAGGCTTTTGCTCATTCTCTGGAGATGAATGTGCCACTCCAAACATTCTCTGTGTCAGTACCTCTGTGCAAAATCAATAAATCCAACTCTTTTACTTGTGTATCATTTACCTTTGGGTAGATGTCTCAGTTTTGGTACACCATCTGAGCCATGTGATGTCCAAACTAGGACACACAAGTTCACTCTGAACTGCTCCAGTTCAGAAATGCTTTTAACCCAGATGAATGTGTCTCAATTGCAGCTGAGGGTTTTATCTAAGCTGTTTGCTATGAATTTCTCAGTTCAACATGGAGTTTTGGGATCCCAGAGATTAATTTTTTAAGTTATAGTCTTCTCTGTCACTCAGTCTTTTTCTTCTGTAAAATGGGAATACTGACTTCCTTTTTCCCTGCATGCAAAATGCCATGAAGGACTGCAGATTGCCTATCACCATGTGCACTATTTATAGAATCATGGAATTATAGAATGGTTTGGGTTGAGAGGGAACTTAAGGATCATTTAGTTTCAATCACCCTGCTATAGGCAGGGACATCTCCCATGAGACCAGGTTGCTCAAAGCCCCATCTAACATGGCCTTGAATATTGCCAGGGATGGGTCACCTACAATCTCCCTGGGCAACCTGTTGCAGTGCCTCACCACCCTTACAGTAAGTAATTTTTTCCTAATATTCAATCTAAGCCTACCCTATTTCAGTCTGAACCCTTTACTCCTTGCCCTGCCACCACAGTTCCTGATGAAGAGTCCCTCCCCACCTTCCCTGTAGGCCCCCTTCAGATACCAGAAGGTTGTCATGAGTTCTCCACATGAGTTCTCTTCACCAGGCTAAGCAGTTTGTAGTAAGGATATCTCTGTCCCCTTCTACAAAACCAGTAAGAACAATAGTTGCAGTTTCTGGCCCTGCAGAAGAGGAGTATGAGACACCTGGCAGATGCACTTCATGCAGTTTTCTGCAAGCAAATCCTCACCCATGAGCCAGACAGCACTCCCACAAGAAAATGTGTCTGCTTGCAGTGTTAGCATTGGGTAATTGATTTGAAGGGGAGCTACAGGGAGGTCAGGGGAGCTATAGGGATATAATTCCTGGGTGTAGGAATGGGAAACCAATGTTAACAGGTAAGAGTTTGACCTCCTTTTTACCTGTCACCTCAGATAAAGAGAAGGCTGATTTTCTGTCTCATGAGAGCATTCCCCTGCTATAAGGGACCTGATGGTTTATATCCCATATACCCTACCTGATGCCACTTGTGGTTAGAGCATTCACTGGGACATATGACATCAACACAAGGAATTATTAAAAAACACACATGGTGATAAAATCTTCTTGTGTCAAGAGCTTGTTGTGTTTAGCTCAGTGATTGCATATGACCTGACATCTTCCATTTAACCAAATTTATAGCTCTGGATTTTTCCCCACATGATGAAAACTTTATCATGAATAACCTCCACTATTCTGAAAACAGGAAAGTATCTAAGGCGGTGGAAAGGCTGGGGACAGATTTGACACAAAGTTTTGCATTGAACCCACTAATTCTGGAAAAACAATAGTAAAACTAACCAGGTTAAGTGACAGGAACCATTTACAGAACAAATGTACATAAATTCTTTTGATCAATCACTATAGTGAATCCTGAAATTGTCAACTTCCTTCTGATTCCAACCATCTGAAAGACATGTTTCTCCCCTTCTCCTTATGTCACCTGTCTTCTCCAGAAAATGAAACAAAAAGAGTATATTTCATATATTTTTTTCTTAGCATAGGAACTGGTTATCAGTTACACACCTGGTACCAGGGACTCGTACTTGCCCTTTTGAGATGTGATGCTCACATCAAACAGTCGCTGATTTAAATGAGCATTCTCTATTAAAACATACAAATCTGATTTAACTCAGATCAGTCCAGTATTCTGATGCTGCACTTAATTTATGGATGAAGAGATACTTTAGCTTTTTTAATACTGCAGGTGTTTTTCTCTCTGTTAACAAGTACCAATCAATCTTAATTTACTTGCTATATTATGGTGTTTTAATTTGAACTGTCTTCTGATAAGATAAAGTTATTCTTTATTTTAAACATGGTAATCTATGTGGGTGAAAAGAGCAATGGGGAATTTCTGTGTGACACATTTAATCGTTCAAATGAAAAATAATTGAATACTTTGCAGCTCAAAAGTGGTTTATCATCATGGGTATTGCAGTGTTTAGAGTTACTTAGTTTGACCATGTTAAAGCAAGAATAGATTGTTCAGTTGTGAAGCATATTATTTGTCATCTATTTAGTCTGCTATTTCTTTCAGAGAAAAATCTTCATTTGGAGTAGAAAGCTCACACCAAAATGTGTAGGGATGGTAAAAGCTTGCCATAATAAGCCCTTACCTAAGGTGAAAACATTACTGTTTTGAAAAACAAGATAATTTGGAAGACTGCCTACACTTAGTGGTTGCAACAAAAGTGACACTACCATCTTAGCTGCTAGATATTTTACTACTCAGCCTTGCATCTTTATGCTGTTTCTGTTGCCAGTCTTCTGTATTCCACTTCATGAAACTGATTGCTGAATTGGGTGTTTTATTATCGTGATGTTAATAAGCTTTCAGGTCAGAATCCATTTTTTGACTTTGTTTTCTAAAGGACCCCAGGCCCTGTGAAGGTTCATTAATGCCACGCAACAAACCCATAACTTTGGAGCAGCATTCCATAGTCTCTATTTACAATTATCTTAATTACATCACTCTAAGAAATGTCAAAATCCTCACAGTATACAAAATACCTGTCTCCCCCCGAATGATAACTTTGAAAACTGATGTCTTTTGCACTGTTAGAGTCACAGATTTGAGAGACTATTCGTTGAAACAGCACTGTAGATGGCTAATCCATTTTCTCGTCTTTTATTAATCAGATTAATATTCAAGCATACCAAACCCTACTCTACCCACATGTAGGTAAGCACACCAACACCTCACAGCTATAATATAACCAGCTGACTGGAAGCTGCTTTTATTTCTTTTATTACAATTTTTGCTCAATTTTAACCCTGAAATTTGCTTTATGGGGAAGTGTCTACATGCTGCCTTCCTTTTGTCTCAACCAGAGGGTTTAATAGCTAAGGTAACTGAAAAGGACTAGCACCAGAAAGGCTTTGGTTACCAGAGAAACCGTAAAAACAGACCCCAGTCTCCATGGCAAAGAGAAAAGCTATTTGCTGCAGCCTTTTCAGACCTTGAACAGACACTGACAGTTTTCCTATAATCAGTGCAGATTATTTGTAGCAACTAACTATATTATAATGTTAACTATAGGAGGTCTTTGAAAATATACAGTGCAAAAAAAAAAGGAAGTAAATATAAGGATATTTTTTTTTTTTGCTACCTTAGGTATGCCTGTATCATACATTTAGAAATGATATATAAATCAGTTTAAAATTGTATTCCAATGAAACCACCTTTTTCTTAAGGTTCTGTCCTCCCCCTCTTTTTGCTTTTAATTTTCTGAGGAAATCTATGTATTTTGTGGAGTTTAAATACCTTATATCCTAGTGAAGAAGTTGTTTTGATAAATGTATACACTATCATTTTATTGCATGCTGACTTCTATATGTTTTTCCAAATCCTATACATCAGTGATGCTTATCTTATCTGAATGACTTGATAGCTGATTCTTCCTGGTGTCTATTTCCAGGATATGTTCAAATTACACAATACATATTTTTTAAAAGATCTTTGTAATTCATGGGTCTGCAAACCCTGCAATACAATTACCTAAATTACCAGTGCACATTTTAAGCGCTCCTTGTGGCTAATCATTCTGTCCTCAGTGAATTGCCTGACTTGCCAGTAGTGCATTCTCTGTAATGGCACTGTTCAGTCTCTGTCCTCCAAACCAATGTGTGTGAGCAGAGTCATTAATTCTCATACGAGTTATGATGAAACTTTAAGTCTTAACCATTTTTAACTATACCTATTTAAATAGCTGATGATTGCACTGCTGAGAGATATATTAGAACGCATTTCCCAGGTAGTTTAGTTTTAAAAGAAAAATTGAAAATAAGCATTTTAATGAGTGAGGTAAAAACATAATGAACGGAGAAAATAAATATTTAGATGAATAGTTTATTATAAAATGTGTATGCATGTATCGAAAATAATGCCATAAACATGCAGAGCAACTAAGGTGTAGAAGTGGTGGAAGCATTTTGAAACCATTAGACTTATTCAGTTCTGGATTTTATTAGCAACATAAAGTTTAAATACGTATTTTAAAAATTGCAGTATTTTTAACACATGTAGCTTCATTAAGTTAAATTTAAATGTACAAAACATACAAAATAACAGCCTGGAAAACTGACTACATGTCCTTCAAGCCACATAATAAAATTACTGAAAAATTTTATTGCAAGTAAAAATTCAAATTAAGAAATTATGCTTTTATTTAAAAAATGAAAAAGAACTATTATGCTAAGTTTATTTTTCACTGTATGTGTCTGTGTTGTTGTGAAGAAAAGAATTGTCTAAATAATTGGATGAATAGTATTGCCAGACACCTGTCATGCCAAAGGAAAGAAAGCCTTTATCACCTTGTGTAATACTTTTCTTTAAAGGAAACTGAGGCAAAGAGTTTTTGCTTAAAGCCACAGAAGTTCAAGCATCAAATCTAACTCAGCACACCAGGACCCCCAAGTCAGAGCCCAGGATATGATTCTTCAACTTTCCTGTAAAAAGATGTGTTTCTAAAGTGTCTTCTGTGTTGTGATGCTGAAATTTAAATCACAGAGCTATGTGAGCTCAAGTAAAATAATTTCTGGAAATACGTGGTAGAAGATTAGTGGTGGAAGGTTTGGAGCACTTATCCTTGGAATCAGGATGGATATTTTTAACTGGAGGTGTTTTCACTCCACCTAAAATCAAAAATCTTCACAGAGAGATGAGAAGCAGAATTTACTGGAGTAAAAGCTCAAGTAGTCAGATCAGAACCAGTTTTATCAGTTTGTCTTAATAACAGCATCTTCACATGATATAGAAACAAAAACCCAGAAAATTATCATTGTCTTATTAAAATCTACTAATTGCAGTTAACTCTTTTCTGGAAAATTGCTATCAAGTGTGTTTAAAATATATATGGATTGAGAAGGCTGGAAGTAAGAAACAGAGATAGATCATGTTAGCTCTTCTAAAGTGACTGGTCAATATACTTGGTTTAGGAGACAATGTAGGCAAAACTCAGGCTCCTACCACTCTGGACTGTGGAAGACATGCACCTGCACCACCTCTTGCAAAGTCTCTTGGGTATTCTAGATTTCCACCTCTTTACAGTGCCAAAACTTAGAGTTCTTCTAAAGTTCCTAAATAATATTCCCTGAGGAGGGCTGTTAGAACAATCTCAAGGCATCTGAACTTCCATTCCCTATTCCAACGAATAGCTGTTGACCGAGAGATCCATCCAGGAGAGCCAACAGGGTAGACAAGATTGTCTTTTGGAGAATAGCAAAGCAGATGTTCAAAACACAGTTTCCTACAGATCCTGATTGCCTGGATTATGATGTCTCCTATGAAGTCTTTCTTTTCTCCTCCACCTTCTTCATCCTGATGTGGACTGGGGACTTTTGGGAATATCAGAAAGTTTTGAGAGACCCAGTGCCACAGTATTGATATTAGAGAAGAACATAATCTTCAGTTATGGTGGAGACTTCCTGCTTCACCAGTTCACCCAGTGATTCCTCAGACCTGTCCTCTGACTAGTAAGGTGAAGCTAAAACACTTGATACCCAAGCTCATATTTTAAATTGGTCCTCCAGAGCATGAAAAGTATGTGCACTTTATCAGATAGCCTTTTCTATATGGATTATGTTTTCCTTTTTTAGTGCTATATGCCAAGATAAGTCTCTTGAAGATAAAAGATGAAAATGTAAAAACAAGTCCATAACAGATAAAATATAATGTTGAATTCTTAGTAAAATGATGAGTACTCCTGATGCCCCTTATATATTTAAAATTGCCATTCAGTTGTATTGAATGTAATTCATGCTATTTTTCCAAAGTATAATCCCACAAGGGTTTTGACCAAACAAAAATGCTCTAATGACTGCAAATGGTTCAAATATTCTGTCCAGTGAGTTGAAGTTAAGTGATAAAAGTTTCTATGTTAAAAGAAATAATAAGTGGAATTTCACACATATTATAGTAATCATGAAGCATCCAATTTACATAGAAATAATGTAAAAGAATTCTGACCATGATGGTTTAAGTGAATCATTACATGCATCGCTGATACATTTAGAAAACTGCAGCATGCCAGGTATGTTTCTTTTAGCATAATAAGTCTTGTAATGGAGCCTTTAAAAGCCTTAAATGTATAGTTAGATTAACCTTTCTGTTTGGATTAAAAAAGGGAAGAAGAAGAAAAAGAAGAAGAAAACAGATAATCATTAAATAGCCAATTAAATCAACATTCATTTCCCTTTCCAAGTTAGTTTAGTTTCTTTTGACTGTCCTCCTGTCCAAGAAACATTTTGTTATTTATACTGCACTCACATTTAAATAGTTCTGCTGTGCTAATGTATTTTAGTTTCATAAGAGTTCACTCCTCCTCTCTGGATCAGTTACAATTCACAAAACTACTGAGGTACCCAACCCTAAGTGCCATTCCCAAGCAGCTCTTTTGCACAAATTCTAGAATACAGCCGTGGGATCTAAGGTCTTAGATTTCATGTGGAGAAAGAAAGGCTTTCAACTATACAAATCTTCAGGAGTTGCCACCTAAAGGTGTCAAGAAAAACTTTCAACAAAATGCATGGGAAAAGTAACTTGTGTGTGAAAAGTTAGAGAACTAGGATTTGTTAATGGTATTGTATATTTGCAGGGTTTTAAAAATTATCGACTCTGCTCTTGTCTTTCAGTCACCTTCTTTTCAGTTTTAGACTCTACCTTTGTGTGGTTTCGGTTTTAGTTTTTTGGGGATTTTTTTCAGTGAAAACATCTTTCTGATGCTATGAAAGGTGAGCTAAAAATAATAATTGTAACAAATCAATCAATTCCATATTCAAAAGAAGTGCATTTTTATCATCACCACTGCAGAGCTCAGGAAAACCTCTTAAATTACATGTGAAGAAATTCGACCATCACATTGTCAGTCCCTGAAAATCAGACCTCTCTCCTAGGTTGTTTCACCCCTATTTGTTTTTTGGTTTTTGGGTTTTTTTCCTTGTGTGGTCTGTGATTATCACACCATTTGTCTTTTCTGTTTCCTTCAGACCTCAAGGGAATGCAAAATAATAAAGATCCTAGAAATAGATTTGGATTGAATTTGATTCTTTCCAATAGAGAGTTCAAACAGCTAAAGAGGGTCACAGAATCAATATGCTCAAAAAATGGGTATTTCAGAGAAAAACTCGGTCAGGATACGAGAGGGAAAAGCAGCTGTTCTCCCCTCTTCACCTTCACCCTTCCACTGTTGCTGCTGCCCTCCTCTTTCCCATTTCCCTCCCTTTTGGAAGCTGCTTTCCATTCTTTTATTGTTTATCCCTCCACCTGGAGCCAGCCCTCTCCCTCTCTGGCTGCTGCTCTTTCCTAATGTTGGCTTCCTCTGCTGCCTCTACAACAATGTTTTTTGTAGCTATGCATGCTAATTCACAGCCGTGAGATCACAAATAGACTTCAGGTTTAAAGGACTCCTACATTCACCGGAAAAAATAAACCCCAATCTGACTACTTTCCATGATACCTTGTATTTTTAAGAGGCAAATTTTGAGTATGGTGAAAAGGCAATATAAACGTGCTTATTTAACTTATTCAAAATCCAAGACCTTCTAGGTGGCAGATTTTGAATATTTCCAAAAAGATATGGAAAAAAAAGTATGTCCAAACTTTTATTTTAACAGATAAATGTAAAAGTGAATCATTCAAAGTTTACTCATGGTCTTATTCCATGACTATTCACATTCCATGTAAAGCAGTGATGCCTCCTTCAAACTATTCCTACTGCAAGTGAAACCAAAAAAATGTTGCAGACTGTTCTATGACAATTTTTTTAGCATCCATTAGCAAAGTAGCCTTATTAATGTAATTGCTCTTGTATTGGCTTTTCTTTTTCTTTTTTTCCTTTTTCGGTGGTGTTAATTTACAGTAATTCTCACTAAATATGCTCCACAAAGTAAGGCACAAATGCGGCAGCCTTTACAGTATCCCTTCTATAATCATGAGGTCTCAGGATGAACTTGTCATTTTCTAATTCCAAAATGGGTGTGGAGGAGAGCACAAAACAAAACAAAGTGCAGGCTTGAATACTTTTAGTCCTAGAGCATCCTACACTACTATGGGCATGGAATGACAACCAGAGCTTCTCCTCTTGGAGTCACTGGAGACGAGATAGGCCTGACAAACATGGACCTCCTTTGAGATCCACCTTAGCCTCCAAATGCCATTCCATAAGGGCAGAGATCACCTATATGAGCCACGTTACATCTGACAACTACTGAAAATATCTTGGCCAATATCTAAGTCACCTGAAGTGCATAACATTAGAGGTCCATGGTGGGTAGCTGAATTCATCTTTATCAAATTTAATTTTCACAAAATCTCAGAATTTAAATTTCCAAGCAAAACAAAATTTATAGCTGTCCTGCTTGCAAATAAATTTGAAAATATGACTTGTGTGTAACCAGTACTGGTTGAATCTGCTGAGAGATGGAAGCATGCACAGAGAAACATTCATGGAGTAATCCAGTGTTAACGGGGGTGTGAGGTTTAGACACTTTGCAGAGGTCTAAAGAGGTAAGCTGGCTAGTTTCCTTCGCTTACCTGTGCAAAGAACAATAATTATGATGACGGCAAACTGACTTGTGTCAGACTCAGTCTTTCTTCAGGTAGTGCAGATTGACACCAGGATGATCAAGCTGTTAACCTAGCCAGTTAAATTCAGTGCATAGCTATGAGTGGCCTGAACATCTTTATTGTCAGTCCCTGCTCTTTGGTGACCTCACAGCATATCCACCACATAAGGTCCGCAAGGGGAAGAAGAGGAAATTTGGAGATTATTAACCTATCAATGCATGAGTTGTTACCTTTAATGCTAATGATTCAGACTCTTGGAATCTGAGAATATTTGCTTCTTTGTATAGAAAGAAGTAAATACTCTTGTCAATCAGACTGCAAGAATAAGACAAGGGGAGACATGTTCTTGGTGCAGGTGTAAATGAACAGGGCTGGCACAGATGCTGAGAGCTCTGGGTTGTTAACATCTACTCTCTGATCAGAGATTGGTCACAGCCAAGTATAGAATGAGGCTGCCACTAAGCAAAAACAACACTGCCAATTTCTTTTATTATATCATAAATATATGCCACAGCAGCTAAAAAGGCAATGTTAGATGTGTTTTCAGAACAGGAAAAGACGTTTTGTTCCCATTTCTTTCATTCCTAAGAGAGTACAAATCCAAAAAAACCCTGTCACCTGAATTGTGAACAAGGATACCAAACATAACTTACAGAAGTAAAAGATTTGAAGCTTGTACACTGGAAAGGAGGGGTTCGTACACTGCTCTGCTACATAGTGGCTATTTCCTAAGCCTCAGGCCAATGAAGGACTTTGGCACTTGTCTGCCTAAGTATATGAGTAGTTCTACCAACTTTCAGACCATTACCAGCATAATTCATGCTAAATCCACATTTGGATCAGTGTCCTGTAAGATGTAAAGGTGCTAAGAGTCATTCCTACAGTTTTCTGCACAGCAAATTGTCAAAGATGAATGGGCGCTTGAAACAACTTTTCCTTCAGAGATTCCAGTTGGTACCTGAAAGGTTTTTGTAACCTTGTGAGCTAAATGAGGGCAATTCAGGAATGTGTTCCACAGCAAAAATGTGAACACAGAAGAAATATTTTAAGAGAACACAATATACTCTAACTACAAAGAGTACCTAGCACACAAAAATGCTGCATTAGAAACTATCTTTCAGTGAGAAACTAAAATTCCTTAACTGTTCTTGGTGTCATAGTTTGCACATTCTCTGCCATGATAGACTATTTGGGTTAACCCATGGAAAAAAAAAAAAAGACCAAAAAAACCCCTATTAGAAAGCTGTGAAGAAACTTATATACTGACAAAGAAGTCATATTGTGAAAGGAGTATGTTTTATAAATATATTTAAACATATTCTTTCCATCATTTATATACTCAGCGATGGAGCGTAGGAGAAGAAAAATCTTTTTGCAGTCACCAGATCTAGTGAAGTAACACATTTCAACAGAACCAGGAGGTATCTCATTTAATTCTGTTTGGTGGGGACATGTGTAAGCCTGAGGAACCAGAGATTATTACAACAAACTTATCTTTTCATTAATGGCTATAAGTGGTCAACATTGCTAGAAATATGTCAGAAGCACAGAAGTGTTTCATGGGAGCATATTATTTAATTACATGTCTTAATAGAAATTCATCCAAATGTTGCGTTTTACCAAGGGTGCGGTTTTAACCTTATCCAAGAAAATACTTCAATAAATGCCTTAAACATCTCAAAAACACTTGCAGAAGGAAGTTTTGGCATTTTTCTAATACATGCTAATAGGAAATCTTAGCAAGAGTAAACATTCCCCATGAAAACCAAATGAGAAGTTCTCCCCATTTCTAAAAATGGTTTAGAAGTGACACAGAACACTGCCTGCATATCAATACAGCAATATGAGTTCTAAGCACCTCCTCCTCAGATGCTAAATCAAAATTGTTTCAAACTGCCCATTTCCTTCCTTATCTTTTTATGAAACAAGCAATTTTAGAATGGCGCTTCTACAATTCTTACTAAAAGCTCTCTCCCAATTTCATTCATGCCTTGGTGAAGAAGAATTGACCATGATCTGTGGCACATATGGGGCTGTGCAGGGAATCCCTTCCTGATTTCCACAGTGATGGAAATGGTCACTGTCTTACAAAACTACCAGCTTTGATCACAACTGGTCTCCAAGACAGCTGGAACAAATTAAGGGTTAGCTGTGAGCCTCAGCACCTCACGGCATTAATTTAATCTTTTGCAGTCATCTGAGAGAATGGGTCCTGCATGCAATTGCTGAAGGGGAAAGTCACAAGGAGACACAACAGCTCAGAGCATACAACACTGATTCTCCCCAAAATTTGTTCAGCAAGGAAAACAGGGTTGAGTTAGAGATATCAGAAGAAATTTATCTTACCTTAAAAAAAAAATTTTTTTTCGTTTTGTATATATGTGTGTGTCAATTGCCAAATCTTACAACTCAGTTACAAAAGTGGGAAATGTTGTCAGGCTGGTATATGAAAGAATCAGAAGTAAAGGAAGGAACCTACAAGCAGTGCTTTTGAGAAGATTTTGGAGTACATATGAATGCAAAAATTTGCATTGTCTTGCTCTTGCTCTCAGCTGTCTGGATATGAACAAGCTCTTGCCTATGCCTTGTATAGCTGTGCAAGCATGGCACAGTGCCCAAGCTGATAAACCCCTGTGGGAATATGGCCAGTTTGCAAAACAGACAGGTGAACATATATGTCTCTGCACCTGGCCACACCAATACATATTTATAAATCCATATATTTCCTACTGGAAAATTCTATTCAATACACACATGCACGAACGTGGATGTCCCTAAACACATGCAGAATGGACAGAACACTCACGCCCAGATATGTGAACATCAGTGATTACAGCAAAAAGCCACATATTCTAGCATCAGCAAAATTCCAAGCCAACAAACACAGAGGTAAAAAAATTATTTAGTGAATTTTAATTTTACCATATGAAGTATCAGGCACATAAGAGGAATAACAGTGCCAAAATCTTATGAAGAGTAATATTCTTTGGGTTGGGAAGGATTACTGGAAAATACTACAAAAGAGTTATTATATGGTGTAATAAGTGCAGTTGTTACAGCACTGGGAGGACAGTGGGTGGTGGCAATTCCAGCAGACTTAGTGGCAGCAGAGGAAGATGTATTAGAGTACACCAGACTCACTCACAACCAATTAGTAGCATGGAACTGGGGAGAGCACAGCAAGAAGACCTAATAATAAGCATTCTTAAATATAAGAAATGGATGCAGAAGACAAATTAAAGTCAAGTGCCATGATTTTTTAGGAAGTAGATTGTAGCTTAGCATCTATTTAGTGTAGTCTCTCCTGCCAGCTGAAGCAAAGCTCATTATGTGAGATTAATACCATATGTGTTTGAACTCAACTGTGTTCTCCATGCTACTTTTTCTTAGTCTGATGGATGTACCTTTTAAGCTAATCAGTTAAAAAAAAAAAAAAAAAAAAAGAGGATGATGTTGCTTAGGGATTTTTTTCGTTGTATTTTGTACTATAATGAATGCTCATTTTATTCTGAGTTGATAATTAAAAAACCCTATCAGTCTGATGACTATCCACAATAGAATCTAGTAATAAGTAAAGCTCTTAATTCTGGAAAAATAGACTGACAATTCAACAAAAAATAAAAGAAAGATCATCTTTCATTTAGATTTTATTTCATTCCAAGTCCAACCCTTTACATGAAAATCTAAGGTCTGGTCCAGATATTAAACTAACTTCAAATAAACAATTATGGCCTTCTTTAAAAAAAGCAATAGATAAGAATTAAGTTTAGAAATTTTTGAAGAAGCAAATCACTTTCATGACCAAAAAATAACAATGACTCTGAAAAAGAGTTTCTAAGTCCAGTGTATTTGCAACCTGCACTTAGCTGACTGTTTCAGTCACAAAAAAGTGCGTCAAAACAACTGCAAAATAATAAAAAAAATCAAACAACAACAAAAACCCCACAAACAGACAAAATCCCTATCAACCAAACAAAAAAGGCAAATCCTGAAATTTCAAAACTGTTTGGTACAGCATTTCTGAAATGTTTCATGTTTACAGATCAGATTAATAGATTATTTTTATGGTTTCATTCATATAATTACCAGTCCTGCGAAAGTTGGCATTAGTTCATTTTCATACCAGCATGGTTTCAGTTTGCAGTCTCAGGATGCACAGTTGGTAGATCTTGTCTATTTATACTGAGAGATGCCAAGAGAAGCTCACTAAAAATGATCTTTTTAAAAATCAAGACTAACCCATACACTCAATTTGTGTGAACCAGCCTATAGTTTCGTTGTGATTTTTTAAACTTCTTTTGGGAGATCATTTCATTTTAAAAAATTAGAATCACAGAAAGCAAAGATCAGACATTGTGATAACAAATGCAATTTACTAATAAATTACCCAGAAAAAAATGATAAAGAAATCAGTTGAGTAAATTCTACAGTTTTGCTCCAGGTAATCATACAAAATTGCTGGTCAAAAGAGAAGTAAACTTAAATTTTTTTTGAAGGAAAAATTGGGCAAAAACCTGACAAAAAAAAAAAAGAAATTAAAGGAATATTATTGTTTCTCCACTGTCCTTAGTCATTCTCATCAACTTAAAATGATGCTCTGGAAGCTTATTATATTAATCAAAGCCAAAAAGTGAACCCATCTTCAGTAGGAATTTGTTAACAAAGTCATTTGGCTACTTTACCCAATGTTAACTAGTTCAAACACTTATTCATGATGAGAAATCACATCAGCAGATGTCACAACTGAATAAGAAGATATCTGAGAACCAGGGAAGTGGCTCATTTCACTCCTGGATGACACAGTTACTCCTGTCTAATGTTGGACAAAATCATCATGCCTTGAATTTCCTTTCCTGGTTTATCTTCTAATTCTCTCTCTCCCTCCTCTTCATGCCTATTCATACAATACTTCATGAAGCCCTATATCAAAATACGCAAATGGTCTATTGTACAGGGACAGGTGTTTTAATCCTGTTTGATGGTCACTTTAAAAGAGGGCTGATTGCTAAATCTCACCATTGGCAGTTGCTATATGTTAATGCAGCACATAGCAATACCCTTCTTAGCAAGCACAGAGGAAGCATCTGGAAACTGTTCCTCTCTAGTGCAAAAAACTCCACCTTCTTGAATGCAAGAACTGTTCTTACTCAGCTACAGCACTGCATCTGGCTCTCTGGTCATCATCACTGCCTGCCTGAGCCTTACGCAATTTACAACTGGATTTTTGGTTTCTGTGTGCTTACTGAGACCTTACACAGGGCCTTCACAGGTAATATTGCTTGGCACTGTAAGATATAATCCAAAAGGAACATAAAACCTCCAAATTGGGCAAGTCTATAAATCCAAATTTACAGGCAGGAGAGAAGCAGTGACCATCTTAATGCAACTGAAATACTTTGCCCAGCAAACTTCCAACTGTGGCATGTTCTTATACAATTTTGAAGATTAGGTAAGTACCTGATGTAATAAAGGTAACTAGTTAAGAGGATAAATTATAAGGTACTGTTCTGCACCTTTGTCATGTTGGGTAAGATGCGTTTCCAAGAAATCTGGCACAAGTTCCATTAGACTGAGGAAAGGCAAGAAAACCTGGCATAGGCTGCAGTAACGAAGGGAAAAAATTAGTTATGAAGTCAAGAAAACCCCCTACAAGATTGAACAGTGACCACTAACTCATGATAAAAATTATTCTGGTTGTGAAAAAAATACTTCTCTAGTGACCACTGCTTGATAATGTTTATTGGTATTTTTGTAAACAGATGTAGTATGAAACTGATACAACACTGTCAAAGAACAGGTAAGAAATAAATCCCTTTTCCTTTCTGGATACATTTATATGTTACAGTAGGTCTCTGGTACATCCTGCTACTGAAATAATACCTTTATCTCTGTAGAAGTGGGGTGGAAATTGAGGGCTGCACTAGATTACATACACTCCGTCCTCTGATATGAGCAAACGAAACACCTTCTGATACCAGTAACAGTAGATATGAACTAATGAGGCGTATTAATACAGCTCACTCATTTTCTAAATCTACATTTCAGTGTGTTCTAGTGGAATCAGAAAATTCAGGAAAATAGTCATCTTTTCTGGAGAGGTGAATAAGACAATTGGCAACTGCAGATAAATAGCCAGAGATCTTGCTCTTATTGCTCAAAGGGGCACTGGTGAAAACTGGCAATGAAGGAAAGATAATAGAGAAAGCAGAATGTTTTTTAATATATTCTATATAATTTTCTCTCTTTCATTAAACTCCTTTTTGAGTTTTCACTCACCCAAACTGCTTTCACTAATAGTAAGAAAAAACTGTCATAAAGAGTGCTGATTAATAAATATTAAATGTAGCTTTATGCTTTACCAGTAATGCAATACTGAACACCAGCTGTGTGACATCCAAGATCTCCCAGCTCCACTTATTACTTCTTAAGTTTCTAAGGAAGAGAGGAGCAAAGCTTACTGGACTTCTTTCCATGAACAAAACATATTGAAAAATATAACAACACTTTTCAAGACTTATTATTCTTATCCCAATCAAGGTAACTGCAGCAATATTCTTCCTAAAACTTGAAAAAAAATGGGTTTAGTACAAGTATATTCTTCTCTATAATTTTTAAAATTATTTAACACCTCATCATACAGATTTCATTTCTGAACACTATTTTGCAGCATACAGCTCCACCTGTTGAACAGGTTTTAGGAAAATAATCTCTTCTATGCTATTTCACCTTGCTATTTCTTTGAACTTTGAAATCTCAAGGTCTCTCAAGCAACTGAAAAACAGATTATGCAATAATTGCTGGCAACTCGAAGAGGAATAGAGCATAAGAGACAACATACAGCCAACCTCAGTGTAAGTCAAAGGGGATTGCCCTGCAGTCAGCAGTGCTGGTGAGTGATGTGTTTCTGAGAATAATTTATAAAGAGAATAGTCCTCACAGATATTACTGTGGGAAAGGGTTTTATCTGAAGTAACCCAAAGACTAACTACACAGCAAATTAGCCTTTGATAGAAGTAAGTTCCTGCTTTTCGACAAAATTAAGTAATGAATCAGGCATAATAAGTGTTATCTTTTCTTTGAAGTACCCACACTTTTAGGACAGAATGAAAATGTTAATTATGTCATTAACTTTAAAACATGTAAAAATTCAAGCTACTATAAAATTTTGGAAGAAATTTGAAAGCAATAGATTCTCATATACTGTTAAGCAAATAACATCCCTATTTGTCCTGGAAGACATAAAAATACCATTGTCCAAATATCCTGAATTAGGGAGGTACTAATCAAAAATACAACAGCAGATGTTGACAGGGAACCACTGATTTCTGCCAGTGCTTTAAATATGCTACTAAACTGAAGGAATAATTAGAAATATCCTTTACATATTGTTTCTACCAATGACTCTCAATAACAAAACTCAGTAACTGATACATATAATTATTGTTTTGCTACCATCTCTCCTAGGTAACATGCTAGTATGTAGGACATGTACGCCTCCTTCAGTTATTCCATTATAAGGGCTCTTACTGGGCTTTAGTGGCAAAAACTTCCAGTAACTTCAGTTAAAAACAAGTATTAGAGGCAATATAGTAGGGCCTAGTTTTCATGTGCCAAATATCAAAAAGGTCAGAAGGAGATCTCATAAAAACATTTTAAACCAAAACACAGACTTAACTATGTAAGATTTTCTTTTTAGCACCCCATAATATAATAAATAAATAAATAATACAAAGTAAGTAGTTGAGAGCAATTTTGCATTGCATTAGAGATCTATTTTATCTTTCTCAGAAGATTTTGATGATGTCCAGAAACATGTGGTTGTCTAACCATTAGCATGTCAAGATAATGGGGAGGGTGTGTAATAGGGGATTCATTGGGTCAAATTTATTTCATATTTCACTTCCTTAAAAAGGATGTAGAAGGTCATAGGAAATAATTCAAAAATTAAACTGCTTTAATTACTTTCATTATTCTGAGAATTATGAATGATCTGTGCTGCAGCAACAAGGAAATGAAATTGCTACTTTTACTGAAATACCTAAAAGTCAGTAAAATAAACAAATGGTATTGTATACAGCAGTCACGTGAAACCTGTTAGAAATTAAAAAAAAAAATTACCCATAGGCTTTTTTGTCCCCTTATTCAGGGGAAAATTTATGGTACTAAATGTGATAAGCTTTTTGACCTGTCTCACCTCTCTTTCCACTGCTGATTTCTGACAGTCTGAAGGGTACACAGAAAAAAAAATATTGCATTGGCAAAATAAGCTTGTATTTGGCAGAGATGAATTTGGAAGTAAAAGGAATGTAGTGTTGACCAGTAAAATTCTTTTAAGTGTGACCAACTTTTTGCCAATGTAAGTTTTTCATAAAAATGTGCATTTAACTGGAACTAAATTTGTCTGAGGATCAACATGGAAGCACCTACAATGTAATTCTGGGGATTTTTTATTACTAATTCTTATATTTACAGTTATATAACATACTTTTACTGTATTTGAAACTAAAATACATCTGCAAGATGTTTTGTGGAAGTTATGGCATGCAAGGTGCACTAGCCCTGCAGACTGGTTCCACTTAGCTGAACTGTTGATGTGCTGGTCCTTGATGCACTGTGGCCAGGGACTTTCTGTAACGCATGATAGCGATTCCCTGACTGATGAGGCTGTGTGCATCGTGGGAGTTGTATTGCCTGTCCAAGAAGCCCAGCTGCAGCATTCAGGAGGATTTCCACTGTGAATTTCTGAGGTTTAGCCAGAAAATTTCTGGGGTTTGTTTTTGGCTGGTTTGAGCTTGCTTCTTTTTTCTATACTGCCTCTTTTGAATTCTTTTTTTTTTAAGAAAAAAGAAAAAGCAAGACAATAATCATGTTTCCTTTCTCCCTCTTCCTTAAGCTTGTATCATATACTGACAGATTTCCCAGCAAATCCTATTCACTAAACTTGCCTTTTTTATCTTTTGAAAAAGTGTGGAAAGCCAAAGTAGGTAAGATTTTAATAGGTAGCTTCACAACATGAACAATGCACAGTAAACAGCAACCTGCAAAGTTTGCATCCATGTACTTCTTTAGCTTAGTTACTGTCTCGAACCAGGGAAAAGGACATGTATCTAGTGTACATATACAGTGGCACAAGCAGAGCACTAGAAAAGAGCTGACACACAGGACACAGTCAGTTGACATAGGTAATTATGATATAAACATAATTTCATGAACCTTCAATTTTATTGCAACCTTGCCATGACACAGCTGTATCATCAGCTGAAATTTTCTGAAAGTCAGAGCACATGTCAAGAAAAAGTGGCTGGAATGATCACTTGCAAATAATGTTTGGCAACCAGATGAAGGCAGATGTACAATTTCTCTCTCCCAGTCTGGGCATTCTGTAGTGAGGACTATACAAAGGTGCACACACACTTCTGGTAATTCACTATTCTCAGTAAGAGCAAAGGTAATGAGAAGGCTGAAAGATGAACTCTCCTCATCCTCCTGAAAATCAGGATAACATAAAGAAAATTCTTTAGATATAGATGGGACCAAGCTGCACTGCATTGCATTTCAACTTGTTACATGAAAATGGCACTTTTTTAGGTAAGGATTTGAAGGTTTGAATTACTTCCCCCAGTTCAAGTGTTACCCTTCGCATACACAATCCCTTGCACAGTGCTGTACTGTGCCTGTTGCAGGAAAGTGCACTTCCAAACAGCAACTTCTTGGATATTTTTTGTAAAGCATCATGGAAATCTACAGCACTGGGTAAACAAAACACAGTCCTATTAGTATAATGCTAAGAAACTCAGATTGTAAATGTGAAGTTGACTTTGGTATGCTGTCACCAGTATTTTTTGCAATTTGTGTTTTCATCAGGGCTTGGATAAGTTTTTTCTTACATACTGGCTTCTAACTGAAGAAACATCCTGCAACTGGACATCACAAATGAAACATTTTTTAAGGAAAATTGAATCTAAGTGTAGATTTGTATTAAATATTTTTCCTAAAATTTGATGAAACTGGGATTTTAGGAAACCTAACAGAGCCTAAGGTAAAAGAAATATTATTAAGAACTAATAGCAATCCTGAATGGAGATTTAAAAAAAGATACATTGTGTTTAATTTTAAAGTTTGTTTTACTGGGCATGTGTGCAGTTAGAGGTGATGATCTTGGCAAATATCAGCAGATAAACATGTTGTTCTAGGTCTCTCTGAAACCTTAGTAGAAACAGACTGTGATATTTCACTGCTCTCCTTGTGTGAAGCATATTAACCTGTCAGAAGTACTTCCAAACTGTGCCTGAGGGTAAGAGAACATCAAAGGGGACAGCAGAGTCCTAGGGACTTACACTAAGTTCTTATGCCAAGGCTAGAGAGAAAAGAGGTCATGGGACATGGAAATGTGGAGATAGGCTGCTGTTCAGCGATTATCCCTTTTCTCTGCAAATATTGCCTTCAGTGCATTGTGTCAAGGCTATTCCCTCGAGTCTGAATCAGAGCTGCAGTGAATGGCAGATCTAACAAAGTGTAGGGGAGGTGGCAGTTCAATCAGGAGGGTACAGACAGTACATTCTATGGGTAATTGCAGGATTCCCTGTAGTATGTAAAGCAAATTAGAAAATACAAATAAATGAGAGGCAATTACTAAAACATTTGCTTTAGAAACTAGAAATATT
Organism: Hafferia zeledoni; assembly: GCA_035583235.1. Classification (NCBI taxonomy): domain Eukaryota; kingdom Metazoa; phylum Chordata; class Aves; order Passeriformes; family Thamnophilidae; genus Hafferia; species Hafferia zeledoni. The sequence goes on from JAWWEV010000001.1 coordinate 94,186,502, forward strand.
TTTTCCCTGCTGAAACAGTTATTGTCACCTCATTCTCTCATGGATTTAGAAATGGGTCTGAAAAACTAAGTATTTTGTGACTGGGGGAGTTTGTAAAGCTTAGAGTAATCTTATTCTACCTGATGACGACTCTGCAAAGTCTAATAATACGGTTTAGCTGGTGTGTATCTCCTTAACATTGCTGTAATTTTAAAGAAATTTGATGGAATTTCAGCTGTGGCAAACTTCATGTCCTCAGTTTGACTGAAATGGAAAGTATTCACAATTTATGTGTGGGAGCTGGTCACAGAAGGCAGAGCAGTCAAATAATTCACATTTCTATGGAAAATTAATAACATCAAACAGGAAGTCTGTAATCATACTTCCAAGTAAGAATCACAGAATCATAAGAGTTCTCAAGAATATCTTACAGTGGATACTCCTATAATTTTACCATGGCAAAAAGGTGAATTGGAAGGGGGAAATAGTACATGAGATTCACTGTATATTTAACTGTGTCCACATATTGAACCCATGACAACAAATTTCCATTTGGATCCTGTTTATGCTACTGGATGTGAGCAACTCTCCCAAGTTCCTCTCTCTGCTCTGGCTTGCTTACCTGTTAGACATGATAGATAAGACAGAATGCCTTCTGCATCAGAGATAGCCAAACACTACAGAGCATTCCTGGCCACAAATAATTTTCAAAAAGCAATAATGAGACTGAAAAGTGCACCACAGTACAAGTACTCTAAGAATTATTGGTTGAATAAGTATTGAGCACACTCAAACAACTTCCTTTTATTGTTTTAGACTTTTTAAAAATCATGAACACTGCTAGGGTTTGTAAGCATTTGCTCAATACTGGATGGGTTAAAACTACATCATGTCTCTGTTTTCCCTAAAAAGGCATCCACTGCATGTGCTTTGATGCTGATCCAAACCCAGCATTCTGTGTTTGTTTCAGGCTGCAGGGTTTTGGGCTACTCTGCCATAATGTACCATAGCAAACAGAATCAGGCATGTGACAGTTTGCTACATCTGTGCAGCAATAAGTCATTCATCTCAACCTGACACTTCTCTCTTTTCCAAAGTGACACTGCAATAGAGAAATATGCTTGCTCATTTGTGGGAAGGAGAGTAATCAGTCCTGGCAAACAGAGATGGATTTCATTCATACAGTACATAACTCACAGTTTGTACTTTCATTAAATTGCCATGGATAGTGTCCCACTAATTTCAGCCAGAAAGCTACATTTCTAAAATTATTTTACCATTGAACTGTAAAATGGGGTCCTATAAGGTACTTTAAGAGACATTCTGTAGCACCAGGAGTAAAAATAGCAGTACTTTCTTCAGAAAAATTATAGCTGCCAGTTCCAGATTTTCTGTGGTAATTAACCTAGATGTACTCAAGTGATGAGTACTCTCCCTAATGACTCTATTGGTTCAAAAAGGGAACATTTTCCTGTGATCTCCTCTGACAGTATCATCAGGATGTTGTCAGTGCAAACAATACCCTTATCTAGCTTCTTTTCAAGTCACCTGATTAACTGGAGAAAATAGAAACAGAAAGAAAAGAGCATGTCCTTGCACAGAGGCTGTAAATGTCACTGAAAGGCCAAGGGACCAGTTCCACCTGTCCTTCCTTCGTTAGTTTGGCTTCTCCTGCTGAAGTGGCGGCTTACTGGGGTGCTTTATTTCCCAGTCTCTCTGCCAGAAGGTGGATCTTTACTGTTAGAAACCCAGTTCATGTATCCTGGTCACAATGGTGCCTTTGTAAAGGGAACAGTGGGTACAGGGCTTGAAAAACAACTTTTCTTCCCATTTAGAACCCTATAGGCTCATTATTCAATAGCACAGTGGTAACATAATGCATTTTCATTTACTTCACCCTAAATGTATGTAAATTAAAGGGTGGGTTTTTTATTAAAAATAACACTGATGTGTTTTTTGTTATTCAGAAAAGAAATTGTATTAGTGAAAAACAGCACTAATGACATTTCACATTCAAATTTGCCACTTGCTGGAAAAAGGCAGGTCTCACCCTGTGCTCAGTGTAAAAAATAAATACAAAATCTCTACTAATTGGTATTGTCATCTTTGTGCTTAGTCCATATGTGTGTATTGCTTGTTTTAACTTATGATTGTCTCTCTAGATGCAAGATTGCTTCGCAGTAAAATATGTTACACTCTTTACAATGAAAAACATATATGAAACGAAATGGTAGAATTACTACACACCATTCCTGGAGGGGTTTTGGGTGGAAAATATCATCTTTACAAGGAAAGATTACATATTTATGAGTGTTTAGTGCACTAGGAAACCAGAAACATCACAAGATGTACAACTTGTTTTTAACATTTGAATTTTTGAAGCACCTAGGTCTCCAAATATAAACTTATTTAGCCCAAACATTTAAATGGCTATATTGTAAGATCCTGTTCCTGTGCCTGGACTGAGTGCTTGGCTTCATAGTCAAATCAAGTAATGATACTATACTTTCAAGCCTGCATCACCTGTTTGAGATCTACAGGTGAGTGATGAATGGCCTAGGTAGTTATAGAGTATGGAGAGTGTATGAGCATCGGCTGAAGTACAACTCACATCTAATCTAAACTCCTTCTAAAGCTGGAACATTTACTAGTCTTCTCGGGTTTGTGTCTGGAGCTCTCCTTGTCACATCTTAGGAAATGATGAACTCACACAAAAGATAAAACACATAAAAAAGATGAAGAAAAAAAGGAAAAAAAAAAAGACACTGACTACATGTGTTGATGACAGAGTGAATGAAAGCTGATAAAGAAAAAAAGAGTTTTGCATTTTATTCTCAAGATATTCAAGATACGGTTTTAAAATTTTGTGATATAAATGTACATGATCTAGTTCAAGCTGTGATTTTTTAATGCTTTCCATTCCTTTTACAATTATTTTGATTCTAGTGGACCAGATCCATCATGAACGTCATCTCCAGGGAGGAAAATGTAATTGCTGAAAAAGGTAGAATCAATCCATGAAGAACTGTAAAAATCAGAAATAGATCTTAAACTATGGATCAGAACTCAGTGGGGTGAAAAAGTGAAGAAACACTAAGACATGTTCAAAATTGACTTGCATTTTTGAACAGGTGGTCTGCTGCTGCTTTGTCCAGTTGAATACCTTTTCAAAGTGTTTCGTTTCGTTCCAAATATACTGAAATGAAACATTTAAGCCCTGAAGCCAGAATTACATAAGTCAGTAGGGCCAAATATCAGTTCAGACCCAGAAAGCAAAGGCCAGATCAAAGGCCAGAAATGTTTTGTTGGTCAAGATATTAGGACACTGAGAAATCCTCTAGAAGTCCAAATGAGCCTACTAAATGAGGAATCAACTTAGGAACATCAAGGAAGATACTCTGAAAAGGGGGGAGATACTAAAGTAAGCAATTTCTTGTGAGACTTATCCCTGAATTCATCTGTAACTTGCTAGTTTTAATCTCAGTATTAGTTTTGGTTACGTGATGAAAAAGGGCAAGCTGTCCTTGTTAAGCAAGGTACAAAATAAAGCTCACAAGGGGGTCATGAAGAGATAGATGCCTATTGCTTTTGTCTTAAACTGTGTTTTTCCAATATCTGTCATCTTTGTGTAGATTTTGAAGACTCTGAGAGAACTGGAAGTTTTCAGTCAGTGTGAATAAGTATGACAGCAAAGCAACCCACTGAGCTTTTATGAAAATAAGGAAGATAAGATACTTTTGTTGAAGTGAACTTCTGTGTGGTTTTATTCAGTTGCTGACGGAAGTGAAAGGTTATAGTGTACTTTATTTGTAAAGTAAAAGCATGGGTGTGATGTTTCTGTACCATGTTTTGGATGTGAGTTTGATTGGTGCTACTGACATCTGAAAAATGACAATAAATTATGTTTATGTTTGTGTTGGTCCTCAACCACATTACAGAGAACAGTGACATCAGACTAAATGGAAGCATCAAAGTTCAATAGCTTGAGTTACTACAATGTTTTTTTGAGAAATATGGTTGCTATATAGCCTACCGTGGGTCTGTCTATTTTTGCTTATGGGTGTAGACACAGCCAGCAATTACTTTCATGGTACCCTTCTGCTACTGGGGGATGAGGGGGAGCAGTGCACTAAACTTTTAGAAAAGAAAGAATTACATCTTCTGATACTGAATTCAGACAGTTCTACCTTGTCATCCAGGTGTCCACCTTGAGCAGGACAACTAGGCAGAGAAATAACAGTCCTCAAAACACAAGAAATGAAGTTTCTCGGCTGAAGCTTTGAATTCTGACTTAAACATATATTTTACATTGTGAAGCATACAATATTTACTGAATATCTTTTATTCTTCCATGACATAATAATCTTAAAAATTGTATCTTATCATTTTTTCTCTAACTTCTGCTCTTCATTCTCTAAGTACTACTTTTGTCCTGATTTTCTCTCACAGGAAATCCCAGAGCTGCAGATAAAGAAGTCCATTGGCAGGTATCTGGTGTTGTAATTAGGGACCAGAGCAGTTCCTCAGAAGTCTTACTCGTTAGATTATTTTTTCTTTTTTGTTAGAAAAAGATGGAAAGCAATGCAAAAGGATTTTCTGTGAAGACATCTATACTAAATATAACATAGGTCTTGTTAACTTGAACAGTTTAGCATACCTAGTGGTTTGTTAGTTTGTTGGTTTGTTGTTGTTTTGTTTCAAAAAAAAGATGAATCTCTGTGCTCCCTATGAAAAAAAACAAAAAAACCCAACCAACCAAACCAACAAACCAAAACAAAAAAAGACCATATTATTCTAAAATAAAAATATATTCCCATTATACATTTCATATAAGCACTAATTGACAGCTTAGTAGCTTCTAATTTGGATACACAAATGCCACATTTTTATTTATGAACTCATATAGTGAGTGAAAGTCCATGTGTGATCATTCATAAGAAGTGATCAGCTGTGGATATACATTTCTTTGAAAATGAGACCCAATTTCACTGCAAAAGCAGCTATAGCAAAGGAAACTCTCATGTTTATGTTCTTCTGTTACATAATAAGTCAAGGTTAATCAGTAATGAAAATAAGCTGGGAAGCACAGCTACTGATTAAACATCAAAGCCATCTGTGCCATGTCACTAAGGTCCAAAATAAAATAACCATAATTATTAATACCTTTTGCTGTGCTTTAAAAATTATTACTTGTGAAATGAATTTTCCACATGTAAACTCACTTCCAAGGGACAAAGTAAAGGTTTAAAAAGCCTTTGTGAGTTAATGCTGGAATTTAATTAGTGCTGCCTAAAGTGGATCCACAGTCTCCAAGTATACTGAGAAAGGAAAACCGTAAAACTAATTTTCTATGTCTTACTGGTATTCTAACATGAATAAAATCTATTAGAGTAATGAACTCAGTTCTAATTAGGAACACTGGAACTCTCAAAAAGTCTGGAGTCCAATAAATGTGGTATTTTTGGAAGTGTATATGTGAAGTAGAAATCTTGGTTTCAGTTATCCCTTATTATAAGGAAGAAAACTTAGAAGACCAGAGAGTAATTCTGAATGGAGAGTAATTCTGAAAACTGTAAGTGACAAATGTGAGTTGGTTGCTCTTGGCAGTTACCTTTACAATGCCTTGTAAACTCCACATGATAGCTTAATACTAAATAATTTCAAATAGACTAGCTGATATAAAACAAACATTATGATTCTGTGTGGACTGCACTAGTTTGCTATGAGTGTGAGGCTTGTGTAGTTGCTAGGGTAGCACATACATAACAAAGATACACATGATTATGTGACATTTTCTTAGAAACAATTATATAATATGGCTGGGAGAACCTGTCCACAGAAAAAAGTGAGTTTTGTCCAAATGAAACACTTGCTACCAGCCCCACCTCAAAATGTTCCTGGGAACATTTTGGCCTAGTAGGCCAATAAATGTACCTCCCGTTCAGAGACAATTGCAGCATCTCAGTAGGATCCAGCTCTGACAGATTTCCATAAATGCTTTCAGGTTGCTCTAGTTGTCCACTAAAGGGTAAATGCAGGCTGTTGGAATCACAGAATCATTTATGTTGGAAAAGACCTTTAAGAGAATAGAATCCAACTATAAAACTAGTGCTGCCAAGTCCATTACTAAACTGTGTCCCCAGGTGCCACATTTACATGCCTTTTAAATACCCTCAGGGATGGCAACTTCACCACTACCCTGGGTAGCCTGTTCCAGAGCTTGACAATGATTTCCACGAAGAAATCTTTCTTCCTATGCTATCTAAAACTCCACAGGTGCAGCCTGAAGCTTTGTACTATAATACTGTAATTTTCTCTTGTACTGTAATTGATTATTTAGGAAAAGTGACCTGTCAGAAGGTTTATCACTTCTGCACGCTAGAGACAGTAAAGAACCATGCAATCTTAAGTTAGAACAGAATTAAAGGTAAATCTGACAATGCTTAGCCACTTTGTAAAGACTGCTGTCATAGGGTGGAACACAACATAGGCATGTGCTAATCTCCCCTCCCACATGTTCTTTCAGAAGGAAAACACGGCCACATATCCCAGGTGAGGTGTAACAGCAGCCACATCTGTGCAACTCCAGATGTATCTCTGATCTCAGATTAGACACAATGGATCAGAGAAGGAGTTGGTAGATCCTTTATAGTCTAAAGCACTGCAGTTACAAGTCTTCAGTCAAAATCTAAAGCAGTACATCATATACTTATATGATGTATAAGTATATACCTATATAAGAAAATAGGGAAGGCAGTCTTAACTATACATGGAGCAAGTATGCACCATTAAAAAAGTACTACCAGTAATTAAAGTGCTGTAAGTAAAACAAGCTTATTTGTTTCTTTATGTGCTTTTGTATCCTTTCAATTCCAATGAAATATGTGTTACATCAGCTTCTATTCACACCACACTTAATCAACCACTTACCACTATAAGCATTTTATATACTGGTTTTCGCATGAAGACTAAACTCTTACTGATGTAATTTCATAGAAGTATATTGAATTGCACCACGAATTAATTTGGCCCTGCACCTCTGCAGCTGTGTGGAAGATGCTGGCTTTTCACCAAGTTCACACAAAGATGGAAATATTCATTTTCCACCAGTAATTTGCAGCTCCCACATTTGTCAAAAGCAAAAAAGCATATTTTTACTTCCTTATTTATTTTTCCTATGAATACTGTTTTTGCAATGCACAAACAGAAAAAAACCCCCACAAATAGAAAATATAGCTATCTCCAATCATAAAAAACCCTCCACATTAATGAAAACTTGCAAATAAGTTAAAAGACACAATTTGAATGCTTTGAAGTGAATTTCTGTAATTCAGAGAATTTTGACAAAATTTACTCTCTCTCAAATCCTAACCAACCTTCCTCTGCTGTCACAATGGTCCTTGCTTATGGCAATGAGCATCCATACAAGCTCTTTATCTTTCAAGATCAGGCCCTAAAGGTTTATTTTTGAAAGTCTGCTATTATTATGGAGACATGAGCAGACATAAAGTTGAGCAGGAATGGGTGTGCTGACACTGAATCAATTCAGTCCTCAGGGGTCAGCCTGGATACTGTGATCTGGTTATGGACCTACAGTCAGCAAGTACTGGGCAGAAACTACAGGCTGGAAGTAATAGGCACAAATGTGATAAATTAGTTCAATAACTATTAAATATTTAAGTGAGTGCTGTACTCTGGATCAAGTAACACCTGAACCCTGTTCCAGTACAAAGCACAAGCCCATCTCAGCCCTTAGCACCACATTGCCAAACCTTTCTAGATGGGGAGCTATGTAAAAAGCTCCAAATAAGACAGAAAGATGGGTGGCATCCACCTAGGGAGAGAGTGTATCATAGCTGACAGGGCTGCACTGATGGAGTGAACAGTGTGTTTGAACCCGTGTATTTAGTGGACTAACAAGAGATAAAGGTTGTCTTCCACTGGCTTATCATATTATGTACGGTCCTCAAGTAAGACTTACTCAAATCTCGTTGTCTTATTTCTTAATCTTAAATTGCATTCATTGTATTTTCATCTTTTAAGCTCTTTTAGGCTCCAAGCTTTTTAAAGTTGTATATCTTCTTCCTTTGTACTTTATTTTATCAGGGTCTGTGGCAAGGATGCCAGGAGTAGTGAGAAAATAATGATCCCATGTATTCTGGGGATAAAACTCTCAGGGTCTTGACTAAAGTTTGGAGTTTATCCCTTGATATTATACTGAGCTCTGCTAAAATCTTGCTCAACAGCAAGTGCCAAGTCAATTCATCATTCTGTGCTCATCATTTCCTCTTCCAGATTATTATGCTCAGACTGTATGTACTTATACCAGTGAGTCCCTTCCACGTATTCGCTAGAGGTAACTGGTAATTCTCTAGTAAAGTCAAAACTCCCTTTGTTAAAAGATAAACTCAGAAGCATTACCATTTCAATAGAAGTTTGAAAAATACTTTGAAATTGTCAAACAGAAATTTTGACATTTTCCAAGGAGAAAACTTTTTTGAGTTTTGAAAATTTTCATAGGATGGAAAAATTATTTTTGTGCATGTATTTCAGCTCACACAAAAATAAATGAAGAGCTGAAATGTGGCTTTTCATTGTTGACTGGGAGTAGTAGTAAGTTTTTAATAGAGAGTCATACCAATACCTTCCTCTAGCCAAGCTGTTTGTCAATATGGGGGGTATGGGCTAGTAACTAAGATCTTGTGTCTTGGACATCTCCCCTCCTTAACTGGGTTGCCAGAAATTGGAAGTTATGAGTTTGGTCCAGGAACTGTTGATTGCTACACCATGAAGTGCTATTGGATCTTCTCCCACTGCATGCAGGGTAAAAAGAGCATCCTAGACATTTTATGAGCTCCAAGCATTGTCCTTCAAGTTCTTTCAACACAAGCTGAAGAATGTCTTATGGACATAACACATTATTTAGAGTAGATCTTGCTGTTTCCTATCCATTTTTCATCGTTTCATTGCAAGAAATCTGTTACTTTCCACCAACCCTGTTCTTTTTTCAGACAGAAGACCTTAAAAAGTGCCAAATTTTGTTAGCCTAAGTCATACCAAACAGCATGCAATCCCAGGATTGGCACAATCTCAACAGAAATGGGGGTGTTACACCTGGCGGTTAATGCCTTTCTCTGTCCAGACAGAGCATTTTTGTAGCAAAGATGTGGGACCCATTTTCTGAGGAGCTAAAGTTACAGTCTTTGAAAACATCTGAGAAATGCTGAGCCTATCTGTGTTTCAATGCCTTCAAAACACACGAGTAGGTTTTCAATTGCTCAGCAACTAAAGTCTAAAAAATGAGGTCACAGTTCTCAGGTGAAAAATATAATTAACACCTTCAGATCTTCAGTGGACCACACAATCATTCAGCTTTTGCCTTTTTCTTTTTTAATTGCAGTGTGGCAGCTACCCAAGGTGAGCGCTATTGATACACCATGTTACTGTCATTACACTTTACCTGGCTTTAACCTGGGACTGCAAAGCACAAACCCCTGGCCTTTGTGAAACCCAGAGGCTGCCACTGATGCTCCATCCTATATACAAGTAAGACCTGGTCTGAATGAGGACAAGCATAAAAAGGAAGGAGCATAACCCCATTTTTGAAAATGCAGATATTTTATCTGTAGATGTTCCTATTGATTCCCAGCCCATAATGTTGGGGGCAGTGCTGGAAAAATAGATGTAGGCTGAAGAGAAAAAAATACATAGTTAGACATTATTCAATTCTGCTGGTGATGAGCTTCTTCAAAGAATATAAAAGCAATGTCTACATAAAAATGTCCCCATTCAAGTACCCCTGATAGTCCCATGTAGTTGTTTGCAGTAAATAAATAAATCAATCAATCAGAGACTGTGCAGTTTGATAAGTTTTCCAAATAATTTCTCAGCACCTGGTGTAGCTTTCATGCTGTACACAGTCCAACGAGAAAAGAGAGGACCCACATGGTCTTATAACCATAATAAAAAGTTAATATTTGTTACTAAAAATATTGGTAAAATACTAGCATTGGAGCACCAGTAGGAGAGTAATGATTAAATTATCTGATTCAGAGAAGATACCTGTATTGTGTAATAAACACTAGCATTAGTCTGACTTGTAGTAATAAAAACCAGCAACTGATTATAAGCACTTTGCCTTCAGTGTTTACTTGTCTGCACCTGGATATTTCTGCTTGGCAATAATTGGACTCTAATCACTCAAGCAAGCTTTAAATTTACCAAGTGTGAGCAAAACACACTATGTTCTGTTTATTCAAGATCAAACAGACCTTATTCAGAGAAAAGATGCCTGGTTGCCTCGCCTGACTTAGGAAAAAAAAAAATCTACTCTGCAAAAGCACTTAAAGCTTACCATTTTCTTTTAGTTGACCCTATGGAACTTACATGAATAGTTGTCCAGATTATGTGGAGTACAGATATATTTTGGTACACTTTTAAGAAGTCTGGTAGTAATCTACAGCGTGAAGATGTCTTGCCAATATACCTTACTCTTGGCAAGTCTTTTAGAAAAACAAATTTCTTTTGGATGGCAGTATATTAAGAAATGCCAGTCATCTGATATTGCTATGAGCTCTCATGCAGCTAATGAATGGATGCTATCTTTTCAGAGGGTTGGGGTTTTTTGTTTTGTTTTGGACTTTCTTTTTTTAGGCCAGTTTAAGAGGAGAAAAAAGATGGGATCAAACGTTTATGGGTAGCTCATTAGCACCTCTAGTGTTTGCCAAAGTCTTGATCAAAAGCAGCTCCTGCAGAAGTTGCCTATAAATGGGATATGTAGGAAAGTGCTCGTCCTTTTAAAGGGAGAAAAGACTCTCTTGTGAGGATGAACTAAATTTTTAGATTTATAAATATTCTCTTAAACAGAAATTTATATAGATATTTTAACTAATCAGGCATTATGTGGAATGCTTTAAACCTGTCCTATGGACTTTGCAATGATGTGTGCTGGAGAAATGCATAATTAAAAACGAAAAAGGCTTTTAGAGCCTGTTTACTTCGGTGACTACTGTGAAACAAATGTTTCTTTCTCCTTGCATCGCCCACCCACAGAAAGGGAACAGAACAAAGATGGCTCTGTCAGGCCTCTTTCCACTAGAGAACGCCTTGAGAGGCCAGAATGTATTAGGGCCCTGCTGAGCCCATTCAGCTTCACATAACACTCATACACACCGTACAACTAATTACATGTCAGATTAGTGATTTCATTATTACCACACTACCACTAATTAAAACTGCTTTGATATTTCTCAAGTAGTTTTATGTGTTTACACAGTTTTAAACTCTGGTTTTTTGTGGGTTTTTTTGTTTTTTTTTTTAGAAAAATGAAATGAGTATTACTTTAACTGTGAAAATAACACATTATGAAGCAAAATCTATACTATCACTTTTCTTCTGCAAACCAACTTTTTTACAAGTAAATTCTAATTGTAAAGTCCCAACCGTACCTTAATCTGCAAATTGATAGGTTCATGTCAGCTTTCCATTCCTAACACTGCCCAAAGCTTAAGTTATCCAAGTAAGAAAATTACAAAAGTTACATCATTTTAATCTACATTCATAATTTTAATTGCCAGAATCTTCACTCAGACAAAGTAGCACTGTAGTTTTATGGTATTTGATTAATGAGGGCAAGAAAATTGAAGTTTTGCAATAAAACTAAAAAAAAAAAAAATCAACAGACTTTTATAGTTTTTTCCCTTATGATTTTAATTTAATGGCTCGTGTTTTCATTACTGCAGAGGCTGTACACTTTAGCTTGCAATTATGTCCCATCTGTGAAGCACTGTGTTATTACAGTTTATTCTAGTAGCTTTTCAATCACTTTTGAGTTGTGCTTTACAAGTATTCTTGCAGCAGGTGGGCTTACTGGCATGGGACCAGAAATACACAAAGCGCAAAGCTGGAGTTTAATGGCAGCCATATGCATGTGGCACAGAGCGCCAGCCTTCCCCCATATGCTGCTAAGCAGCCCCTTCAGTCTGCCAGTCACTCTTCTTACTGACTACAGTCTCTAAGTAGTTTTCTGCCAGGAAAAAATATACCAAGGCAGCAAATTTCTCCAGTGCACCATCCTTATTACTGAGACAACCCTGTCATTAGCAAAAGCACAATGAACCTGATCTGGAGATGCATACCAATTAGGTTGCATGGAGCACTTTTCCTTCTTATCTCTATGGAAACTCGGCCTCCCTGGCTGCAGTGGACAATCAGTAATGTTTCATCCACCCATATGTCACCTAGTTAACACTGTACACTTTTATGTGAACCAAAAATCTGCTCTAACCCTCTCAACAACACAAAGTGAAGAAATTAAAGAAAGGGATCGAGCAAAGTGCCTTGCACGGTTCTGAGCAAGTGTGCCTTTGCTCCGTGCAAACCTGCACTGTCAGCACTCCTGGCCGCAAATAAAGCGGCAAGAATTGTAACTTTAGCTGGAATGAACACGAAATCTACATTCAATGTTCTGGTTCTGAATCTGAGCAAGCTTCTCTAAATAACTCCAAACCAACTTCCCTGTTACAATAGGTGCAATCTTTAAAACCACATAAAAATGTGCCACTTGCTTTGTCCAGGAGAATACTTTACACTACTTCATTCCATGTACCAGCCTTAAGTGTATTTCCCCCATGCACCTAGGATAATTTGAAAAAGCTAAACTTTTACACCAAAATTGATGAATATTTCTGTTCATGTTTCCCTGACTAAAAAGAAAGGTCTTTGGGAATAAACAAATGCACCTGATTAATTCCTTATGTGCTTATTTTTGTGCCTTTTCACTATTTAAGTACTGACTCTCATTTTCATATTTCTTTGTTTAAAAACAGCAACAGAAGGGATTGGGACAATATTGCCACAGTACTGATTTTAGCCACTTACAGTTTTTTTCTGCATTTTAATGTGAAAGAATGGATACCAATAAATGTGCCATAGTTGCATCAAAACGCATGGTTTTGATAGTACATATGCCATATATGTTAATAAAATACAGCCTCTTCAAGACAAGAGAAGGTGCATTTTAGCTATTTACAGTCCATGTTTCTCCCCTACAATGTATCATCCCTATTTACTTTGTTCTACAGTATTGTTTCTTCATTTAGTGTAACAGATAGTAAATAATAGTGTATGGAATAGCTGTACTCTATGTCCTCTAGGCAACAATACCTTGCCTGGGAAAGAAATACCTTTCCTAGGAAAGAGTGTCATCTTTATACCAACACTTGCTTTTCAATTAGCAAAGGAACAACTCATAGATGGATTGAATATTGGTAGAAAAATAGAACAGGTTAAAAATATCACGCATCAGATCTGCGTGAGTACAGACTTTGAAAATACTCCAGATTAAAAGCAATTAATGTGCTTGATATGGACAGTGGCATATCAGCAAAGGTGAACTCCTATTCCAGATGAACAAACATTTAAAACTCTGAATGGAATTAAAATAAAATCTATCAAACAATGGGTGTCAAAAATTAAAGACAACCTGAGAACTGGTGGTGACTCAGGTAGCTGCATGAAAATAAAAGGGAAGAAAGAGGAGCACAAGGAATGCTGGATTCTCTCTCAGAATTGACTAGACTTATGTCAGTGCTGTTGATATTCCCTTGATACTGTCACTTATAGAACACTTATTTTTTATTACAAAAGCAATTCTGGATATGTGTAAAATTCTAAGTCTTCTAGTGGGAGCAATTTAAAACTGAATAATGCTCTCCTGAGGGGATTGTACTACTCTTTGGGTTTTGTTTTTAGGTTTAACTCATCACATGGAAAACTTCTTCTTCAGGGGTAATTATTAATAGTTGTGACCCTTGAGAACAATGGAGAACAAGTTAGTAGAGAGTTGTGAGGGAGCTGTACATTGAAATGTTAAATACACTCCTAGGAAAACCCAGAGGACTAGAAATCAAAACGAAATGGGCCAGCAGAATTTTGGCCAATCTGGTCAGGGTTGTTACCAACCTGACATCCAGCTATTTATGAGTTGCTACAAGCAGAGATTCAGACAATTTATTTTAAGATTTTATTTTAGAGATACAATACTATATTTTATATTTTTTTTCTGTGAAAGATGTCATACCTGGTGTTAGCTTTTTCCTTTCTCAGATCAATAAAGAAAAAGCAAGACAGAAAATAACTTAAGTGTTTCACCTGCTTCTCTTTCAGATACGAAATCCATTGAGTTTCTCAGTCTGCAAAGTGAGCTCTTGATACCCTTGCTGTATTTATACCCTATAGCCCTGGAAATGTAACGTTACAGTAAGGGCCCAATTCTGTGCTCAGTGAATAGGGTAAGGAACACTTTTTAAACGAGGTTCCTTTTTTCTTTTAGGATGCAGTCATTATTTATACACATTTCAGTCTTCAAAACAATGACTGAAAATACATTCTAAGTGACTTCTAAGAAACAGAGAACAAGAAGGAAAAAAATTATAGTCAGAGTATTTTTATTTTAATAATGTTTAGCAGAGATTAGGACATCGTAAAATTAAACATTTAGCTAAAAAAGGACCATAGAGATTTGATGCAAAACCAAAGTATTTTTCTTCCATGGCCAAATACAAACTATTTACAGATGGACATTTATATAATAGAATAAAAATAACTACTCTAGATTTGAAATTCCCTGGAATTTCACAATCATTCTAATAGCTTATCAGCTCTGTCATAGTTATGTGGTACCCGTGATTGCTGTGTAATGGAATACTGAATATATAGTTGGCTTTCATGCTATCGAGATGTTCCTAGTATGCCTTTTCTAATATGTTCTTATTTCCTAACAGGAACAACATTTAAGTCTTTGTATCACATAACCCTCTTATTTCACCCTTTTTCTTTCCTTAGGCCAAATTCACCAACTTTTTTTTTTTAGGGAATTTTATGAGCTATTTTCGGGAGGTGGGTAAAAACCGCTCCTTTCCCTTGCTGTTCATGGTGTTTATATAACAACCTTTCAATTCAGAATAGGTCAATTTGGGATCAGAGGTTGTTTCAGTAAAGAAGAGAAGGAATGTAGTTGTCAGTCTCCACAGACACAGGATAAAATGGACTTCAGTCAGCATAACTACACAATATTTTCACTTAGAGATGTGAGGATAAGTTTCCTTGATATTATATCATTTGTATTATGCCAAGGTAATTTTTTTTCTTTTTTTTTTTTCTTTCTGGTGTCCGTGTACAACTCAGTGGGCATAATCTCCATGCAAAACCAGGGAAACAAATTTCCGTGATCCAAAATGAGTTCTGCTGAAGACTTAAGGAAAGGGGGAGAGATATTTGAGAGGCTTTTCTACAATATGATCTCAGAGCACTATCAGGAGCAAGCATCAAGGAGCATAAGGTGGGTTACATCAACAGCAAAATTCCTGTAGAAACCAGCTAAATTGCAAAAGTTTTATATGCCTTCTGATAAAACCAACGTAACTTTAGATACTGCATTGAAGAGCTGAGTTAGGAGCTTGCCAAACTCATGTCCCTCTGTAGTCAGTGAAGAAGAAGAAAGCCTTCAGCCCAACGGCAATCTGAGTTTTCTGAAGGTGAACTTGTGAACTTTACTGTCCATAGTCAGTCATGAAGTCTGCAACAAACATGCTACATTAGTAGCAAACGTTAGTACCTTTACTTTGAGTGGGAATAACCTAGACATGAGTGACTTACCTTTTCCAGGATAACATAGCATGCTGCAGCATCCCTGCCTCAAGAATAAGGGACAAGCCTCTCTCTGTATTGTTTGTAGGAAAAAATCATAGAATTGTTTAAGTTGGAAAAGACTTTTAAGATGATGGAGTCCAACCATTAACTCTGCCAGGTCCACCACTAAACCATGCCCCTAAGTGCCATATCTATATGTCTTAAGTACCACCAGGGGTAATGACTCCACCACTTCCTTGGGCAGCCCATTCAAATGCTTGACAGCCCTTTTAGGGAAGAAATTTTTCCTAATATCCAATATAAATCTCCTCCGGAACAGCCTGAGGCTATTTCCTCTCATCCTACCACTTGTTACTTGGGAGAAGAGGCAGATCCTCACCTGGCTACAAACTCCTTTCAGGTAGTTGTAGAGAGTGATAAGGTGTTCTGTGAGCTTCCTTTTCTTCAGGCTAAACAACCCCAGCTCCCTAAGCCACAAACACTGCTATATTAGTGGGAGTTTCCTTAGAATGAGTTTACTCTTGATGGAAGCGATCTGAGTGACAGGTCTACAAAACGAAGTTGTCTGAAATGGCCCTTCAATTTCCAGCTATTTGAAACTAGCTTCTTTTTCAAGAAGGGTAGGTATGTCTTGTTATTGACAAAATAAAGGAGGTGTGGTTTTTTGTTTGTTGGTTGGTTGGTTGGTTGGTTTTTTTACTCTGGGGCAGAGTGAAAGCACTACTTCTGCTGATTACTTCTGATGATGCTAACTGCTGACTAATATTGAATTCAGCTTGGGTGTAAAGCAGGACAATTTGGAAAGTTGCTGTATATTTTTCTGTCTCCATCATCCTGCAAGAAAGCAAAACCTATCACTGGGTATTAGTTTAACACTCACTTGCAACTAAGGGAAAAAAGCCACACAAGTATACTAATGGAAATTGAAACTGAAATCCAGAAAATGTAAAAGGAAATAAAATTTCTTGGGAAGCACTAAAATGCACACTCATGATCACTACACAGTCTTGAAGTCCACTTCTGCCACTATTCTTGAAAACAACTACAGATGCAAGTGTTACATTTCCATCCATAAGATAGGCTTTTTATGATTTGTGCCCTAAAAGGTAAAAAGAGGATATTTTTCTGATGTTTTGCAGAATCTAGCCCAAACACATCTCCATTCTATCATCCAGAGACAATAAAAAATTCTGTTTCTGAAAGTGCAAGATCCAGAAAGCAGTAAAATTATTAAAGAAAGCTAAGAATATGGCTTCATCTCCCTTACACATATCAAGCACAAACTGATGTAGTTTTGCACATCATGGAGAAAGGCTTTTCCTAGTAAAAATATGACTTCCAGAGGTGAAGGGGAACACTGTGCATAATATAGCAAATCTGGTACATTTGCCTGGAATCAACGTAAATTTTTCAGAGGGAACATTATAAAAAATGTCATTAAATATGGAGAGTTCCAAAGTTAGAGATGAAGTATCAAAATTATTGACAGATATATTGTATAATCTATGATATCAGATATGAAATCAACATTCAGGCTTGAAATTTTCTTTGCATTTATTGTCAGACTGGATGGGAAATGCAGGCTATTTATCATCACAAGTCCTGAAGACCTAAAGAAACATGTTGATACAGAGATAATCTTATAGTTGAGGAAAATTTATGAAGTTAGGGTAATGATATGTCAAGGGCCAATAGCTCATAATTACTTCAGTAAATTAAGAGGGGTGTTTAATATTTTTTGTCTTTAATTATGTTTCT
>JAWWEV010000001.1:94203989-94228950 GCA_035583235.1 Hafferia zeledoni
TCAAGGGCCAATAGCTCATAATTACTTCAGTAAATTAAGAGGGGTGTTTAATATTTTTTGTCTTTAATTATGTTTCTCTAGTTTTTGGCTAAATCACTATTGATTATACTTTTAGACACTAAATATTCATTTTAGGATCTGCTTGGGAGCGTGTTGTTTTAAGCCTTTCTGTTTGTTTCCAGTATGAAATGGTACTACACATAAACAGGCTTCATTGCAAATTTGCAACTTTACAGAACTTTTGCTAAGTTTATGATGAAAAATGCCAGTGTGCTATTTATTTAGCTATAATTTATGTACATTAGAATGTTAGTTAGCTTTTTTACCAGCAGTTCATTGGATGTTTATCCAGTTGAGTTACATAGTTGAATACCTAAACCATATCATATAATTTCTGTTCTCTTGAGTAGTCCACACACACATACATATATGTACTTAGAAGGATACTCATTTCTCTCTATATACATCTATATTTATATATGCACTTACGCTGACACACACCTATATACATACATATACAGATAAACATACAGGAATATGCATTTGTTCTTTCCCAGAGACAGACACATAAACACACACACACAGTCTTGCCCCACCTGCCAATGTCCATCACTATTTCTTCTAAAGAATATTATTTCTCCATCTAATTGCAACATCTACCAGTCCCTAGCTTTATTTTGCATTTATTTTTCATTAAAATGGTCTAGAAAGAGGCTAATCTTTGTGGGAATTGGCAAAAATTTGAAATCAAGATACTCAAATCAAGATGTGAGTAAGATTCACCCAAAACACTATGGGTCTTCTTCCCTGGTTACTGACTCAGTCATTGTCCTATGTTGTAAGGGTTCCTCTTGCCATCAAAACAAGGATACCCTTCTGCAACAAAACACACACACAGGAATGCATGAGAAGTTTAAGGGGAACTGGTTTGCTTCCACTACATGGTCCATGCACTATTTGAGAAAATGATTTACCTTTGCCTTTCTGTTTCCTTGAAATACTTTGCATGAATATTTTTTTTTTTGTCTGGTTTATGTGCCATGGCTGCGCTTTTCTGGCCTGATATATCCAGCCCATCAAAGGTACCTCTACCTAGAAGGAACACTTCCCTTCCCCATCATTAATCCATTCCTCGAATCAATGCATACATATTAATTATGCTTTAAAATCAAATCTGGTATCCTGGCATAACAGGCAGATGAAATAGGCATCATCCTCTCTAGGCCTGGGCAGCATACTGTGTCAGAGGAAGACAAGATGCATGCCACTTCTCTTATCACTTTTCCTTTCTGCCTGTCTGCTCGGTGGTCTGAGGGAAGCAATGAGGAGATGTGCCGACAGACAAGTTGGCACCAATGAGAAATTAGCCAGGGTGATGTGCAGACTGCCTCCATACTGGTGGCTGGGCAGTGGAGCTTGACTCTGCACTACCAGGCACTGTGATAGGTTTCTGGCATAGCACTGGCCCATGCTTTCTCCTCGAGTCTGCTTCCAGCCATGCGTGGTGTCTGTTCCCAGTACCATCTTGAGCCTGGCACCAGTTCCAGGCACTGTTTTGCACAAGACCACACCTGATATGGACCTAACACCAAAAACATGGGTGGCTCTGTGGCTGGACGTACTTGTGCTTTTTGCCATCAATGTGCATAATGCCTGTCATAATTAACAGGGATATGTCAGCAACCTTCTAGGGTTAGCTGTCCCTGAATCTAGAAAACAGCATTCCTGATGGGCACCTGGGCAGGATAAGACCAAACAGATGAAGCAAAGGAAAGAAAAGAAAGAGTTGTCTCTTCCTCTCACATTACACAAATTACTTGGTCCTCTCCAGCAAATTGAAGTCCAACTCCTGGCCCTGCACAGGACAGCCCCAAGAATCCATGTAAACTGCAATGTTGTCCACTTTCATTATGTCATTCTGCATCTTGTGACATTTAGGGTTGTTTTCTTTCTTACAACTCACATCTGAAGTGATTATCTCAGCTTAGTTAAAAAGAAAACCAAACCATAGTTCTGGTTGCAAAGAAAAGTTTAAAATGTGACTCATATTTCCCTCAATTGGACGAAATATATCAAATTACAAAACAAAAACTTGTGTTTTGTTCATTATTTTTTTAGTACCTCAATTTGAAGGATGATTTATCATGTGAAATTGAGCAATCCTGCCACTTTCCAGTGACATACACACCCACTCTGAGTCCCAAGACCAGTCCAGGGAAGCACAAAGTCTGACACAGGCTTCCTAAGGCTAACCTAAAATCTTTCCTAAGATTATTTCATGTCCCCAGAAGTTTCCTTCTATACCCTGACTCTAGTCAGTACAAAAGTACTGTTCCTTAGAAAATATTCATATTCAAAATTGCTCTTTGACCTCATTGTGGGTTTGCCTTATTGGGAAGTGAAATTGTAAACATGTCTGTACACTGTATTTTCTTCTAATAGCTGTAAGAAATACACAGGTTTTTGCAGCTTTTTTTGTTTTTACCCCCATGCTGATTGGATTTCCAAGGTTGGTTTTCCAGTGCATATTCAGTATTTCTAACCTAAGTTTCCTTTCATGATATTCAGGTAGTATAGATAGCAAGACAGTCTTCAAATTTTAATCAATAAATCTCAAAAAATCTGATTTCAGCACAGGAATAGAAAGCTGCAGCTTAAAAGTTTGAAAACACCAGAATTAACCATATACAAGATCAATGTTCTAAGAGGTTTCTATAGAACAACAGGTTTATTATTAAGATAAAATGAATACATAACCTACCTATTGGCTGGCTTTCAAACATACGTTACCTGCCTCCCTTTTGTATACTGGCTCACTTCTCAGAACCCTACCTAAAAATATACTTTAAAATTACATCTATGTTAAGACCACAGATAGCAAGCCAAAGCTCCATCCAGGTAAAACCAGATGACTAATGATTCTTCAAAAGTGAAGTTTTTAATGGAAATGCATTTCTGAAAAAATGTTGACCTCTTGAACACTAGAAGTGCTACCACAACTCTTGCAGTGTGGCCCAACCGAAAGCCTACTGGAGCCAGTGTGGAGGCATCCATTGACCTGGATGGCCTTTGTATCTTGCCTCTGGGGTTATCTTTTTATACTTGATGGGGAAGTAAAAACATTTATAGCATATCCATCTAAAGCACAGGGAGAACTTGTTATGAATCAGCTAGTCAAGATTTGTACAGCTCAATCAGTAGCATTTTTCTTTATGAATTTTCCCTTTGCAGGGGATGTGCATATTGCTTATGGAACATAAATAAATCACAACTCTCTGCATCATCACTATTTTTTTTTGCATTCATCTTACTTTACACATAATATGACTCCATGGGACAAGCTTTCACTGTAGGACATCCCCTAATTATGGGTGGAAATAAGCAGCTATGTTAGAAGTGGATTTTTAAGAATATCTGAATAATATGCAGTCATTCCCCAACAGTTCATACGGTGTGCTTACAATAACAGGCTCTAGTATTTGTTCCTGAACAGAAAGTGAAGTGTAGGATTACTTAAGAGATGTATCTGAAGTAAGACATCCAGGCTAGATGTCCTCTGTCAGGTTAAACTGGAAAATGGTAGGCTGGCATCTGATGTTATCTCTTTTGCTTTTTTGACCACAAGAGGATAAATCAAGTTAGATGTCAACACAGATGGGCATGTATGTAAGCCTCAGCTTCCTTTCATCCCTCTGTTTCCACAGATACTTCTCACATGTACCCGATTTGCAGGATTTTAGAGAATTTTGTGAATTGAAATCCCAATTCTGTAATTGTATCCACAGCTTTAGGCAGGTGAATGCCTCCCTGACACCTGATCCTGTCAAATCTCGGAAGCTCAGCAGGGTCAGGCCTGGTTAGTACTTGGATGGGAGACCTCCTGGGAGTACTGGGGGGCTGTAGGTTCTAGTCCTGAGGACTTCACTGTCACCATCCAAGCTCGCTCGGCCGTGGCAGATGGACCTCAGGACTTAAATGGTGGGGCCAGTTCTGCGCACGCTGTGCCTCACCTAAAAAATCCACTGTGCAGACTTGAAGGATACACCCACGTGGGGAGAGCCCTTCCCAAATCTTCATTCGTGAAGCCAAGCCATACATACATCCACAGCTCTGGAGACAAAGTAGAGATCTCCTGGAACTGGAAGGCCCACTTCGTTTCAGTGCATGTTCTTGTCCACAGAGGATCTGCATTTATGCAGAAATGACTGAAGGCTTATCTATGAAAACCTGATTGAAGGTAGCAACAAAACATCAGACTACAGCTTTAGTTGATAAAAAAGAACAAAACAAAGGAAAATTGGTCCAAAGTAACCCTGAGGAAAATTAAACTTTCCAAACTACCTTTTAAGTTCTGACTAGTGTGGCTTCAGTATTTATTGATCAGTTGAAACAAGCACACCAAGCAAATAAAGTATTTTTTTTTTCTTAGAAGGGTTAAATGGTCTTTGTGGTCTGTCAGAGCTACAGATGGATGATTAAACTAGTTAATTTTCTCAGAAATTTAATAAGTAGCCACAATCTGGAATCTGTGGAATTCCACCTCTGCAGCAACCGATGCTTTCAAGTTTTCCCTGTAGATATTCTCGAACGCTCACTGATGACTTGCCTTTCCTCACAGTATTCTATTTCAGTAATTTTAAAAGAAAGAAAAAGAGGAGAACACATTAAAAAGAGGTATCTTTTTTTCTCCCATTTCTGTCCATTAAATGACTTCTTCCAATTTAATGCACTGATGCTGAAGGTCTTTGAAATTCAAAGCTATGTTTCTCTTTCCATCCCTAATGGGATAATAGCACATACTAATGCACATGCATTTGTTCTTTTAGTCACAATTTCATAAGAATTGCAAGTTACAAACATTATCGCTTTATGATTATTGTGCAATTAGACAAAAGAAGACACATATAGAGACAGGCAAATGGAGAGGACAGAAGATGATGATACCCAATAATATAAGATTCTTCTTCTCTAGACTACACAAAATTCCATTTATAGTTTGCATATTTCTCAAATTCACCCTTTCAAAGAACTCCAATACCAAATGCCTAATATATGGCACTCTTTATATTGCTCATTTGTCCTCTCCTTAAACCCTTCACCTGATACACAGCAAAAAGAAAGCATAATGTCCTAGTATAGCCAAGTAAAACATACAATAACTTATTTTAAAAAGGAACCACTTTAGTGCTAGCAAGCACCAGTGATCTGCTTCGAAGCTGTCACAAAAGGACACTTTAGACATTAGAGTGCATTATTGGATAGTAATAGCAAATAGCCCTATAGAATCTCAATGGTCATTATTACCATTTTTTTTTCCTGTTTGCAAAATGGATAAATGAGCATTTTCAGGCCCTCAGAACAAATAGTATAAATCAAAATTGATAAAATAATTTAAAAGATTTTTCACTTTAAAGAAATATTGTTTTGATCTACTGCAACAGTCCAGCTATATGTAAGCACAGCATATCTTCTTGTATGTTATCGAATTTAGCTCACTGCAAATTAAAAATGGAATTCTCTTTACAGTTTCATTGCATTGTATGAAGCTGAGGAATTTGATTCATGAATGGTTGCACCATGTAGGAATTTGTCACAGCCCATCATGTTCCATCTCCATCTCTAACTATGCATTTCTGTACTGTATGGACTTCAAAAGATACTCATGCACCACTTTTTTTATGATTGAAGCACGAGCCCTGTAATGCCTAAAACTAAATTTAATCCTTTGCACTGAGTTTAGCCCTTGGAGTGCTGTTTTGAAAAAGGATTTCATATATTCTGTGACTTATCCAAAAGGCAGCCTATGAACCTGCCTCTCATTCATCTATGCCTGTCCTTAAAAACATCATAATTTTTAAAAAACATAAATCTGAGTACACTGCATCATTTCTGTATGTGCAGGGTGCAACAAGGATTACCCTCAGAAAGGAGGAAAACATGGAGATGGGAATCTGCTGTGATTAACATCCACAAGTGAAAGTACAGCCCCGTGGTTTTGTATGCACCAAAACAGACCTATTTTTGCTCAGCCGCTCACTTAAGAGTTGGACTCAATGATTCCTCTGAGTCCCTTCCAACTCAGAATACTTTGTGATTCTGTTACCTGAAGCAGAAATGGGATGTGCTGTGAGTGAGAAATGCAAAAGGCTGGCGTATCCTTCTTAGTTTTCCCTCACACCTACACTAGTGCTCACAAAAATCTTTTTCAGAGAAACTAAGACAGACTTCAATTAACAGTGAAATCCTCTCCCTAAGGTACGGGAAGGTTTGACTTTCCAGAGATCACTAAATCACCCAAACAATGTTCAAGACACAAGAATTAGTCACAACACATATTAAAAATGCTTCAAGGTTTTCACTTTAAGCATTTTCCTGCTCAAAAGAAACACATCCCAAAATAAAAGATAACGAGAATAACACACACACACACACACACACACACACACACACACAATCTTCAAAAAGAGCAATATTAGAAAAAGTTTAACAAAACACTGCTTTTTCTGCCCAGTGTCAGAGGCTGGAGTTCCCGAGAGCTCACTCTGATCAGCGATGTGCAGAGTGAGCAGCGCTACCACTGCTGCAAACGTGAACAGCTTCTCTCAGAAGGAAGCGCAGCTGATTAATCAACTTGATATTACCAGAACTGATTAAACAATGAGACGTCCTGGGGTTTTGCTGTCTGTCCTGATGAGTGCTCATCATAACTATTAGTACAAAACCCCAGCACATCTCCCTTGGGAGTAAACTACCTTCTAATGTTTTTCCTCTAAAGATTAATTCCATTGTTATGGAACCTGTGTATAGAGGAATCACAAACTAATCATTAGTCATTTTCAAACAATTTGACCTTTCCAGCTTTGACTGGTGGAGTGTTTTTGGAAGAGGTCTTGTTCAGTTTCCCTTATTCACATAGGCTGGTTTACTTAGACAAATGTAAAATGGATACTTTTGCAGTGCTGTGTTCATTTTAAAACAGAAAAATAGACATTTCTTAATGATTTTTTTTTCCCCTGAAGTAATGTTTAAAGAATTAGCAGCTGTGGAAACCATGAGAACCTTTGCTTTGTTCCACCAAATGACCCAAACCTCTGCCTAACCTTCATTACAATAAGCTCACTCACTGAAAGACCCCATTAAATCCGAATGTTACCTGCAAAAGGAAATAGGATTTTAAACAAGAACTCAGATGTTAAACAGTTCATTTCTGTCACATCAATAAATAATTTCTCAAGTTGTATAAAATGAAAAAGTTGTTCTTGAAAGGCATGTTCTTTGCATGTCTGAAATGGGTTCCCGTGCCTATAAGTCTGGGTTTTAACACTATTACAGGTTTGTTTACAGCACAATTACTCAAGTGCAGAGAGAATGCATGAATAAATTACCCTGGAATTACTATTTTAGGAGGTTAGAGAAGGCTGCAACTTTCTACATTTCTACAGTATATCCTCAGAAGTGTTACCGAATATCAATATTTCGTTTTGCAACAAGGCCATGCACAACTTCCTTGTACCCCTGCTTGTGATAAAGATTCAGTCTAACTGAGACCAAAGGCAGGAAAAGGCAATTACTTCTTTGTATTCAGGCTTTTTTTTCTGATTTCCAGTGATAGCACCTTTTAAAACTTTAACAACTTTGTTAGCTTGAAACAATTAATATTCATTTTAATTCAGATGTCTAGTTTCAAGAGTGGGAAATATTTGTTTAATTTTTTAACTCTGTTAAATCTGTCAGTCTCCAGGAAAAAGAGTTTAAAAATAGTCTTATGCATGACATGCTCAAGTAATTTTGACTGGACTCATCAATAAGCGTTCTAACATGCACACCCTCTTGATATATTCTAGTTTTCTTCCTTTCTCCGAGATTTCCTGATATATATGCAGGTCAGAGTAAACACATCCATGAAAAGTCCAAGCCCTTGAGCACAACGGACACAAAGAGCAGCTGTCCAACTTCAACCCTGCAGGCATAATAGCTATAGACTCGTGATTCTCAGTGCTGCAGTTCCCCACAGGGACATACACCCACACACAAAAGCTTGCAAGCTATGGTTTGGGGCTTTTTGGTTTTCTATGGATTCTTGGGGGGTTGGGTTTTGGGGGTGGGAGAGTGTTTGTTGCTGTTGTGGTGGTGCTATTTGTTTGTTTGTGGGGATTGGGGGTTTTATTTGTTTGTTTGGATTGGGTTTTTCCACTTGCCTCCTTCCCCCCCATTCCCCCTACCCCCCATTTTAAAAGTATGCACTAGCTTAGAAAAATTACATAACAGAGCCACTCACATTCATGGCTCGCAAACTACTAGGTATTCAGATAAAACAAAGAAATCCAGAGGCAAGTGCTAGAACTTGTTTATATTCTGAACTATTTATTTAGATTCTGAACTATTTATTTAGTCTGAAATATTCCTAAAGCTTTGGAAGTATTCATTTCTTAAGTTTCCTTCTAAGTCCCTAAAACCAACTCATATTTTCTATTGGCTACCTAAAATGGATATCAGTTCAGCATGCTGATTTTTACAATTACTATTCTTTAGATGCTTATGCTCTTCTTCATTTTACATAATTGTGTCTAAACACCTACACGTATTTAGGGTGATGAATGTCATACAATTAAAACCTTTGACACAGCACATTCTCCCCTCCTCCACTGTCCTTCCCCCCAAAAATATTCCCATCTACCTGACATACACCTAACAATATACCCTTGGTAGCTAACAATTCAATTTTACACTGAACACCAACACCTTTATTCCTTTGTTTCATAGCTACATTGTAACCTTTCAGAAAAACCTATGGTAAAATCTGGACTTCTTAATTTCCATAGAGTCAATGAAAGCCAAGTTTTGTTGAAATAGGGGGGAGGTGGGGGGAAACCTGTGCTTTTCAAACTATGCTCATGAAGCCCAGTGGATCTGAAACAAAGTAAAGCCAGACTGTTTCCATAGACATTAACTGTACAGCGGTCTGTTGAAAAGTGTTATGAGGTCCTCAGTCTAAGAAAGGCTGACAGTTTTTTGACTTTAGATCTACATTTACAGTTTGTGGATGAAATAGATAAGCCAAAGTGATCCCAATTATTTTTTTCTGTTTCCTCAAAATAAAATAAATTTGTATATATTTTTCACCATTAAAAAAGTGTTTAGAACTTACTGTATCTCAAACCTCCACTCCATGAAACAATTTCTTTTGATTGCATTGCTGGCACTTTAAAATATTATTTATGATTAATCTTTTAACCTGTTATTTTGTAAGATTTCTATCAATTACAACTGAAGATTTTTAAAGCCATGAACACAGCCTGTAAGAAATAAACTCCTATACAAGTGACTCTTAAGGCCAGCAATTTCAGCTAGCTATGCAATTGGTGACTCACAGTCAACTTAAAAACATAAATTACAAAGTCCAACCCTGTCTCCCAGTTGTCCCACAAAAAGTGCTGCCGGCAAGATTTCATTATTTGTTTGTTTTGTTATCAATAAAGTCTATCAGCAGACAAGGTATTGCTATTGTCAGAACATCAGAACAACTAGTTTAACTTTAGATGCTGGTTGACTTGGGATGTCAAAGCTCCCATGGTTGTTGGGAGCCTGGCATTAAAAGAACAGATACAATACTAAGCCTAAGTGTTAACAAAGCCTGTTGGCATCCCAGAGGAGATTAGATTGCTGATCTTGTAAGGATCAGCTACTTACTTAGTGATGTTTACACTGACATTGATGTAGTGACATCCTGATCTAATTACATGTCAATAAACCACAGTCCTGATGCCCTGAGAAGATCAGGAGAGGATTAGAAGAACTCCATTGCCAATCCTTAAAGCCTAAGGAAGCAACCCTGTGATTTAATTACCACGAATTCACTAACTGTAAAGCTATTGTTTTAAATGGGACAATTCTTTTCATAATTAGATTGCATCCCTCCCAATAGCTTTGCTGTAATCATGAGAAAAATTCAGGTCTATAGAACAAATGTAAGTACCTGTTTTCATCACACTACCGATGAGGCTGGTACCCACTTTTAAGCACTTCCAGCTAAGAAAAGTACAAATTAACCAGTCCAGAATTTTTTTTTTTTTTCTAGTTATTGTTGTGTTTTGAAGTCTTTGTTAAGCAAGACTGAACAAAGGGACATGGATTTAGTACCTTTGGATTGTAACTACCTGGAATTGCAAGTGTCATTGAGTCATAAATTAATTCCTTACCCTTCCTAAAAGCTCAGAAGACTTTTAAAGGTTTGGCTGATTCTGAGCAGTGACTCTGCCTCACACTGTGGTGGGATTCTGGTTATGATTTTACTAGAAAAGACAAGCTTCTAATATATTATCAAGGTGTGGGCAGGATCCTGTAGCAGAGAATACTCTCCCAGTACAAAGCCCTCACAAATGTCCTGCACCACAAGCTAGATATTTTACCTGCTGCATTTTTTAAGCCTGAGATGGGGGGTGGAGGGAGGAGGCTGTGGGACTTGCGGGATAGAAACCCAGCTGATTTTGCACAATTACTCTTCCTAGAGTTTTAGAATATATTTTTCATTTAAAAAGGAGCACACTGCATTCTGTCTACCTTGTTCTGTCTGGGGGGTTGAGCCAGATGACTTCCAGCTCTGCTCCTCCAGCCTCGCCTACTACTTTCTTTAGTCTCTTATTTCATCATTTTTTTCACTCTTCAGGTAAACTACTGGGTAATGATGCATGAAGCTTTCATTATGCTATCCAAAGATGCATAGCTCTTTCGTGTTACTGGAAAGGACATGATCTCGAAGAGCAGTTGAGTAACTTACAAGTGTAAGCCCCACTTTTCAAAATGACTCGTTCTTTGAAAGTCAATGTTGTAGTATCTTTCTATGGGAGATGGCAGCTTTCAAATATTTCCTCCAATGCAATAAATTGAAAATAAAGGTGGTGTTCTTTAATGGCAAGCTTTGAATGGTGAAAGAACTGGGGGGGGTATAGGGGACATTAAAAACTGACTCTCGGAGAGTTTCAGTGGTTTTGCAGTAAATATTTTTTTTTACTGATATAGGTGACCTAAACTGGATTTTAAATAAGTTGTGTAACAGATAAAACAAAAAAGGACCAGGTACAACCCTGATAGATTTCTACTTGCCTCACTGAATTCACACCAGGCATAAGCCTACTAAAGTGTATCTAGATTTCATTCATGTAATATACTGCAAGGGAAAAATACCTCTAACAAAGGGTACTGTATTTCTTCCTGACCACAAAGCTCTGATGCCACAAGATACTAATCTCTGTGCACTTGTGTCAGCAAAACATGTAAGCTTTTATTGATCTTTCAGCATGAACCTACCTTCTAACTTGAGACAGTCCATTTCACTTCAAGCAGCTAATGTGGCTGCTCTCATTACAGTCTAGAAACTCGTAGCTATTTTTACCCTCTAAAGGAACCTATGTTTCTAAAAGCAACTGTTCCACATCCCACCTTAATTAAGGACCCAAATAGGTGATGTGGACGTCTTCTCCTCTGTTTGAAGTTAATTAACTGCTTATGGTCTTTCCTGAGAACTTCATGGATAAAACTGGTGTGCATTGTGACTAAGATCTGTTTTAGACTCATTGTAAAGACACAGCAGACTGAGGGGAAGGTCATGCATGTACAGTCAGAAAATAATCAGCATAAAAAAAGAATGATGGCATGGTAGTAACTCAGCATTTAGTTCACTGCCTGAACAGTAACAAACCATAGAATATCTGTTTTCAATTTGTTAGATTAAAATGGGAAATGTGGACAAAAATGTCCACTTAATTAAAGGAAGAAAAAAAAATCAGCCTGAAGGGAGTATTGTGTTGAACTTGAAGTAAAACACTTAACTTTTAAAATTTTTCAGCCTCATAAAATTCCAAAATGCCAAATGATTCTTTTGTACATGCATAGGAAAACAAAAACAAAAACAAACTAAACAAACAAAAAAACAAAACCAAACCAAAATCCAAACAGGGAGAAAAATTCCATCTTTAGGAGCTCATGGAGAAGTTGCAAAAACTCCTCATACGCAAATTTTACCTTGGTGTAACCATATAAATATTGTTCAATGTCACAGAATACTCCCAAATACTTCTTACCGCACCTGAGTGTAGGGCTGGAAACATGGGACTGTAGTTTTCCTATTCCTTCCCATGTTCACCACATTATGAATTCCTGCAGCTAACATTTACTTTTTGGGAGTTTTCCCATGAGGAAAGGGAGCTAAATTACCAATTTACTTTTTCTCAGACTCACAGAAAAGAGTTGTGATGGATATGTTTCATTATCATTGACAACCAACTAGCTTTGCCCTCCCCGACAAGTAAGTGAGAACTTATAACACATATACCATGAAGAACATCAATGGGAAGGGAGTGTAATGGTGATAGAGACTACATCAAAAAAGGAACATCATTTAAAAGGACAATATACTGCGTTAAGCTCAGAAGCTGAACCCTGATCTAAATTCTGGGCTCAATATAGCCATTTGTCTAATTTCCTCACTTTTGAAATTAAGCATTATATAAATGTGTCATAGTGCTCCAGTTGTTCATCTCTCAAGGAATGAAAAGCCCTGAGTCTCATTCTGTATATTTAAAGAAAAATAAATTGCAGTTGAGAGATATAGTGCTGACTGAAATTGGATTCAGTGTTTATCTAAAGTGGGCCTCCTTTCACTGCAACATGGGCAGCATTAGGATACAGCCTATGCGACCCCCGTCTTCTTCAGTACACAAAATGAGAACAGTGAAAACATAGCATTTGCTTAGGTTATTTTTGGCAGTGTAGATTTAGTTTGCTCCATAAGATTAGAAATTTTGGTAGGGTTTTTCTTCACTGTATGCTAGAGAATATTACAAGAAATTACTGTCCAAGAGAAAAAATCACACTTTTCTGTAACCTCAAGTAACCACAAAGCCTGCTGTAATCACAGCCACTGCTATCAGAGAAACAGCTTGTCAGTTTTTATGTGCTTCATGGGGTGTTCTGGAAAGTGAGAAAGCTTTACAATATTTGGAAAAAACACAACATATTTCAGATAATACTGTCAAGATTTACCACACTCATGGTTCTAAACCATTTTCCATCAACACAAGTTATAATGCTTTATTGGCAAAGTCCTCCTAGCCTGTGCAATGAGTTATGTGGTGAGGATGCTTAGGAAGTTAAGAGTCAGAGTCTTTCAAAAAGGACATCAAAGCAGCTCTTTCACTCATGTTGTTGCAGTTTTAGGGTTGCAAGGAGAGCAACAAATTGAACCCCTAATGTAGTAGCTACTCTCTGCATCTTTATTCCTCATTTTGATTCACCAAGGGCAAATCATGCTTGGCAAACCTGATCACCTTCTATAACAAAGTAAACTGCTTGGTTGATGAGGGATGAGCAGTGGACATTGTCTGCCTGAATTTCTTCAACATGATTTACCACAACCTCCTCCTAAAGAAACAAATGTGCTATGATCTGGGCAAATGATATATGGGTGGTGGGGAACTGGCTGAGAGGCTGTACCCAGAGAGCGGTGGTAGATATCTCCTTTTTGAACTGGCAGGCTGTCCCCAAGTGGAGTTCCCCAGGGATTAACAATGGGTCCAACACTGGTTAGTATCCTCATAAGTGATTTGAATGATGAGATTAAATGTACCCTGACAAACTTTGCTGATGATACTAGACTGAGTGGGGAAGTGGACACTTCAGAAGGGAAAAACTCACTCAGGAAGACCTGGAGAGGCTGGAAGAGTGGGTTAACAAGAACCTTGGAAATTCAACAATGATAAGTGTAAACTCTTGCATGTGTGAAAGCAGTCCAGGAGTGCAGCACAGCTTGGAATCTACCTGACAAGGAAGAGGTCTATGGAAAGGGACTTGGGGTTCCTGGTGGACAAGTTCCATATAAGTGAAAGAATGCGATGCTGTGGCAAAGAAAGTGAGCAGGGTTGCATCAACAAGGGCTTCACCACAAGAGATAAAGGAGTCATTATCCCACTTTACTCAGCACTTGTCAGGACTCACCTGGAATACTGTGTTCAGTTTTGGTCCCTGATATACGAAAGAGATGTGGACAGGTTGGAGAGGGTCCAGAGAAGGGTCACAAACATGATCAAAGGATTGAAAAGCCTGCCTTGTGAGGAAAGGCTGAGAGACTGGTTTTGTTAAGCCTTGAGAAAAGAAGACTTAGGAGAGACATTATCACCATATTCCAGTCTATAAAGGATGGATAAAAAGAAAAGAAAGATGGAAATTCCCATTTTACAAGAAGTCACATGGGAGAGAGATGGGATAATGGGTACAGGTTACTCCTGTGAAGATTCCAAGTGGACAAAAGAGGAACATTTTTCTCAAAGAGAGCAATCAGACATTGAAATAATCTCCTCAGTCGAGATTCTCCAGGATTCATCTGGACAGAGTGCTGGGCCATCTTGTCTAGATCATGCTTTTACTCAGAAAGGTGAGACAAAATGATCCTTGACATTCCCTTCCAATCTGGTACTGTATGATTCTATGGTTCTGCTTTACTCCCTCCATTTGTTGTTTTTAAATCAGTTACAAGTGTATAACCTATACTTCTTGGAAAAATATAAATAAATATAAGAAATGCTGTTTTATCAGCTCCCACCTTGCTGCTAGCAATCAAATCTGTAGAAATTAAGTTATAGTAGCTCATATAATATGTATTGAAATGAACAGCTATAGCTTGAATATACAAAAAAATACAGATATATATTGCTGGCAATAACACCAGTAGCACCTGACTCTCGGCCACTCCACAGAGTTGCAGGCGAATCTCTTTGCTTTTCAGAATGTCTTTGGGTCTTCTGATAGATCTGCACTTTTAGAAACATCAACATTTAGAAACCCTGGTCTCCAGCAAGGACACTTCATTGTAGAGGGGCTGTGCAGAGGGAATCATGTGCAATTGCACAAGGTCAAAATAGAAAAGCTGCTGGGTGGGAGTAAATAAGAAATTCCTGCTAGTGCACAGCTCCTTAGGGATGCTTACAATTAAATAAAAGAAGACAGGCAACAGCTCAAAACTAGAATCCCAGTTTTCTTCACTGCACAATTGCTGGCTCCCACCTTAGCCCCCCTCTTTCCACCCCTTTTTTTCTGAATGATTTCACTCTTCCCGATTCACCCCAGGATACCATTGGCCCTCTTGGCTGCAAGGGCACACCACCGGCTCTTAGTCAACTTGTGTCACACCAACACCCCCAGGTCCTTCTCTGCAGAGCTGCTCTCTAGTAGGTCAGTCCCCAGCCTGTACTGGTGCTTGGGGTTATTCTTCCTCAGATGCAGGACCCTGCACCTGCCCTTGTTGAACCTCATTAGATTTCTCTCTGTCCTACTCTCCAGCCTATCAGGGTCCCACCTTCGGGTGCATCAGTCACTCCCCTCAGTTTTGTACCATCATCAAATTTCTTGAGGGTACATTTTATCTCTTATTCTGTGTCACTGATAAGCAAATTGAGTAAGATTGGACCCAGTATTGTTTTCTGGGGAACACCCCTGACTACAGGCCTCCAACTAGATTCTACTCCACTGATCTCTCTGAGCTCTGCCATTGAGCCAGTTCTTGATTCCACTTACTGTCCATTCAACTAACTGACATTTCCTGAGCTTACCTATGAGGATGTTATGGGAGAGTTGTCAAAAGCCTTGCTGAAGTCAAGATGGACAACATTAATGACACTGCTCTTGTGTCATTAACCCATCCTGCCATGCCATCATAGAAGGCTATCAGATTGATCAAGCATGATTTCCCCTTGGTGAATCCATGCTGGCTACTCCTGGTGACCTGCTTTTCTTTTACATGCACAAGTCAACAGGACTTGCTATCAGTGCAAGACATACTTGTGAAAGTCCTTCCAAGTCTGACAAGAAACTGAAGCTGTTTCCAATGAGCATCTCAATTCCTTTTTACAGAGATCTAGAGATATCTCAGTAGTATCTTCTTCTTTCAACTCCCTATTTCATTACCTTCAGTTCAAGACTCCTGTATATTTTGCCTGGTTTTGGTTCATCAATAGCAATTACTTTAAAATATCCTTTCAAAATTCTGAATTAAGTCTTAAATAACAAGTTGTAGTAATTTTGTAGCTCACAATCACTAATTTTAAGTCCTGAAACTATCTTCTCTGTCATGTAATTAGGCTTGTCCCTGGTTTTATATTTTTAAGAAGTAAAAAAAAAATTACTTAGAAATAGATGCCCTCTATCCTAGTGGCTATTTTTGGAATGGTAGATTTCACCTTGCCAAAGAACTCCGAATGAAGAGGAAACAGCCTGCAGAAGCAGAAAAGGCAGACCTCTGGAAATAATCTGCTTCCTCCTGCATTGCCTGGAACAAGACCCGCTACAACATGAAACCACAAAACAACACACCCTGATAAATGGGCAAAGATCTATTCCAACTGAAGGCAGACATTGAGTTAAGGTGTCTTAATTAGGGTCGTAGCTGTTTCTGTAGTATATGGGGGAAAAAGATCCTTCAAGAGAATGATTCAGTTAATTTAAGACCTGAATCACTTTCTGGAGCTATACATTTTCCTCCACTGCTTAACAAGGAACATTGCCTTAAATAAGGTAAGTCAGCTGAATGCTAAATTTAAATGGGATGAATATTAGCCAAAAACCTCATCTGCATTAAGTAGCTGGGACAATATTTAGTTCACCTCCTTCTCTAGGAACTGATGCACTGAAATACATTGGAGCATCAAACTGATGGTGTAGAAAGACATGTATACATTGGTACAGTCTCACAACTTCTTCTTTCATATAGCAGTGCATGGTTTCTGCTGCTGCCCAGAAAAGAACAGTCAAAGTCTTCCCTAAGTAAATAATTGCAGAAAGCAGAGGCAGTGAACAGCAGAAGCAATGTTCTCATCACTGCAACAGAAGGCCACAGAATTATGTAAAATTAATGAAAATTAATCTCCGGGGGGAAAAAAACGTATAAAACATTCCTGTATCAGACAAAAACTTAAGAACATTTTCTTCTGCACGTATAATCTCCATCTCCATTTGACAGGACTGCAAGCTGTCATTGAGTTCATTGTGCATGAAAGTAACTGAAACATTTTCCATTTTCCAATTAGATCTCATTTTCCAGGAAGGTGGGGGGGCAGGAGGGGGAAACATCCACAGTGTCTACTTTAAAAGAGAAACAAAGGAAAACAGTCTGGAAAAAGCAATTTTTTACAATCTGAGGGTAAGCTGCACCTTGGTCAGTTACTAACTTATAATTAAGGCATTGTCTCTGCAGCAATGAGCAGAATGGGAATCTTCCTGAGCAAGAACAGGAGACATGTTTATACTTTTTCTTACTCACAGTCAGTTTTTGCTTGTGATTGTATATTTTTTTATGGTTCAATATTTACAAAAAGGCTTCAAATTTAAAAGAGATCCCACAGTTACAGAAGACAACATAATTATAAGGGTCAACTTGATAAGACATATAATCTTCAGAAACCTGCAGGTTTGCTTAATAAAATATTTATATCAGTCACTGTGGGACATCAGCTGAAAGCAATGGAAATGAATTCCTCAGGTGTAACTTTTCAGTACATGTGAAAATGTCAGAGAAATGTCGTATTTGGGAAGATTTTCAGAGGAAGCCAATATTTTTCTTTTTTTCTTCCTTACTTCCTTCCTTACTTGACATAATTGCAAATTAAGTTAGCGCTCCCCCTGAGGCATATTGATTTATTTCTTATTTTACTGTCAAGGAATTTTTGTTTATATAGTCTACATATTTACAGCTGATCCTAAATTTATACAAAACAAGTCAGTCTCTTCCATTTTAAGATCAGTATTCCCAGCTCCAAGACAAACCTCAATGTGCATGGTAGAAAACACTGATTTTTGTATAACCATGGGATAGTTGCAATGGAAATGGAATAATGGGCTTATGAGGATTTTAAAGACTGAGGGCAGGAACTTGGTCCTCACAGGAGATATCACCAGGGTCAGAAGCAGGTAGAATGATAAATGATAAAGAGAAATCTCTTAAGCAGATATTTCTGAATGGTCTAAAAAAGCAAATAAAGCATTTGGACGAAAGGACAAGGATTTCACAGGTGGGAAGTGAAGAATGGGGCTCACAAACTCTTTTGTGGTGGAACACTGTGAACGATATAATATGGAAAGGGATGACAGAGATAAAATCAGATAGATGTTCACTCCACCTCTTCCATGTGTATGTGTGTGTTTGTTTTTAAGACATATCGTCCTAGAGTAATGCAGACCCATTACTATCCAGATACAAATCTTTATAGAATTCTCTTTTATAACCTTCTGCTTTGTGCTGAGACAAAAGAAAAAAGCAATCAGTAATGAGAAAAGAAAGAATCAGCCAACTCACAGTCTAACAAGTGTCACTGCTGAGCCTCTTTCTGGGTGGTAGGAATTATAGTGCACTTCTCTTCTGGTATGTTTAGAAATATAATTGCAAATTAATTACTGTGTGATAATAAACAAACAGCTACAGTACACAGCATATTTACTGTACAGAGCTTTATTCCGTCTCTCTAGTACTCCAAACAGGTGTTCAGTGTTACCTACAGCTAGAATTGGGGCTACAAATCAGCATGAGATTCATCAAAACGGATCCCTGCCACTTCACACTATTACTCCAGCAGATATAATTCATACTGCTCAGCAGTGGAAGCATTATATGCACCTTCCCCCAGCCTCTTTCTCCCTCCTTGCAAAAATGTCAAGAGAGACAGAGAGAGAATATCGAAGGAGATCCTGAGTGTCAATGAAATACCCCACGGTGCTGAAGACAGAGAAAACATTGGCAAGCTGCTTTAATAAGGGAATTCTGTCATGCATATCCAGGCCCTAAAAAGATGGAGGGAAGGGAAGATTGAAGGAAAAGAGAAATTATATATACTGGCTACAAGATTTAGATCTAAATACTTGGAAATCGTCTAATGATCTGTTTACTGTTTATCTGTACTAACAATTCAAGACTGACCATTAAGAAACTACTGGAGGTGCTAGAGAACTCTTTAAGGACATACTATATTTGAGGTCAAATGATGAAAATACCATTGTATCTTATTTTAACAGATGACTAAGATCCAGTTAAGCTGTGCTACTTTAAATCCATATATGTAGATTTATATTGCATACTGAAATGCCTGCACTGACTGTTGCACAGGCAAGTTCCACCTGCAGGAAATAGGAATATAGGTCCAAAATGTGAAAATAAATCCAGATGCCTCAGGAATTTAATCCAGTGCATTCTTCTCCTTGATGTAAGGGACTTCCGCATGGCTTTGCAGATCCTATAATTCGAATGCCACCTGAAATGCCTGACCTGCTATGACAGATTATTTCCTCTTCTGTGCTTGACTTTTGGGCCCTGTCAGCCTCAACTGTTCTACTGAAATATCTGGAAAGCCTAGTGCCCCAAGAAGACACACTGAGATAATTTCTCATGGAATTTGGTGAGACATTTTTTACCTTTAAGAGTACTGTGGTTAGGGGTCACCTCTAGTAAGACTCTTCTGCTATCAGTCTATATGTCTTGAATGAGAGATTGAGAAGGACGTGGGATGGAATCCACCATGGACTCTTACAAATTCTGAGACTCTCACCAGTATGACACCAATCCTGGAGATGCCATAAGATTGTTCTGCCTCTATTCCCCTGCCCTTTTCTTTCAGAGTAGGAAAGTGAGGATGGTTCAATCTGTACGAGTTTCAGTGGCATTGTAGCATAACCTCTCCTTTCCATCAATTTTAAAACTCACTTTTAGCCTAATTTAAGGTCCTTTTAATTTCCAAAAGAGAGTAAAAGTGACATTGCAGGTTCAAGTCATCCATGCAAGATAGAGACTGTGAAAGGAGATTGTGAGTGTCTGAAATTCGCAGGGGAGCTGAAAACAGAGAAACAGTGGCAAGTTGTTCTGGTCCTCAGCCCTATGCCTTCAATTACACATCTTGGCAAAGTAAGATAGCTTTAGTGTTACTAACAGTAATTTAGTGCATAGACAGAGGCTGTGGTAGGGACAAATGGATATTTTTTTAATCTGCATGTAGTAAAAAAGAGTAATGGGGTTTTTTTAGATATAGACCTATTGCTGTGAGACACAGATTTGCCAGTTAAAGTTTAATAAAACATGTATATAGCTATGCTCTAAAAGTGGTATTTTAAAGTTAGCTGAATGCTGATGTTATTTAATGGGTTTATTTTTACAAAAAAAAAAAAAAAATCTGACCTGATTGTATCTTTTTCTGCAATATCATCTCTATATAGCACTGTTGATTGCAGGCTGATGGAGAGCTTTGATCCAAAATATTCAAACCTTCTTACCTAAATTTAAGACCCTTAATCTATATTTAAAATATGTAGAATTAAATGGCCTGATTTTCAGATGTGCTGAGCACTCACAGATGTTTCAAATACCAGTGGGAGTGAACATTAACATGCATAGAGTAAGCTGGTTGCAGCCACAGCACTGATGTGAAGACTGCTGCACCCCTGCCAAATGCCACAGAGATGGTACCAGTCTTGGAGAGATTAACAGCAGCCAGGGGAACAAGACAGCATGCCTGTCTGCCTCCTGCCCTCTCCCAATAATCCATGCCTTCAAAAGAGAATTTATAGTATTTCCAGTTTATGCTGCGGTATTTGTGTTTACACAGTGCAAGCATTTTTACCAATTTCAGTACTGCTCTGTTAGTGGCTCACACTTTAGTTTCTGCATGCAGTGAAGTACAACTGTGCCAGGTGAGTCACAGCTCCTCAGACATGCTCCACCATTGCAGCAAGGAGTCCCCAAGAAACTTCTGTGTTCTCATATACAGGGAAATCAAATCAGCAGCAGCACTTGTAGTACTGCTGAAGTAATGCATAAACCAATCCTCTCTGTTTCCTACTCTGTGAAGAAAAAATAATAGTTTTTTGCCCAACCAACATGCTTCAAGGATTCATTCATTTACTGGTTAGACTCTCAGCTGGTGTACATCAGTATAATTATATGGGTTTGTACATCAAGGAATATAGTACTGGGAAATGTCTTTCCAAATTTCCTACAGCTTCATAATCTTCCTAACAGCATAAAAGCAATGGCAAAAGGTATGCATTTTGCTCTTCATGAGATGAAGAGTATTCCCGGACACAGGGCAGGAATTTGTGTTTTGAACTAGTTGTAGAGTAGGATGAAATCTTTTCAATTCTTTAAGAACTTGTGCCTCCTTTTCCACAATTGCCCAGTATAAAAATAATTGAATATTTGATATACCTGACTATCAAAATGAAACTCATGAATTTCATCAAAAGAGCAGGATTTCTTTTGATAAAGAAGTGAAATATACATATAATAATCTCACCTTTTTGCTCCCATGGGGCTATGCACTTGGCTGTGAGAATCTAAAAGATTGGGCACAGAAAGTTCAACTAGCTCCTCTATAAAATTCTTTTCAAAAAGAGATTAAAAGTAGCTTCACAAATTAAGTCAGTGCAAGATTATGATTTGAACAAAAAGTAACAGTTTTCTACTGTTATGGGTTTTTTCTGCTGCAAAGGAAAAAGCCATCTCTTGCATACACAAAAACATGATTGTTGGCTACTACAGCCACAAAAAATATTTAACTATTCATTTCAATTACATTCTTCACTGTAGAATAAATTGTAGTGTCTGTAGTTATGCATACTTAAGGCTCCTGAGTGGGAAGCAGAAATAAATGAAGTTTCAGAATAAAATGTTCATTACAACTATCTCAAGCTTGACACAAGAAAAGCTTGCTTCTCCTATTACTACAAGTCAATACATAGCAGTACAATATAAGTGTCTTCCATTTTCCCCTATTTCACGCTAGATTTGTCTGATAGATGAGTGTACTTAAGTAAATAGCACATACAATTTTAATAGGACAGGTGCTCTGAATGTACAGGGAAGGTCATTCCTATTATTTCAATTAACAGCATAAGCTACAAAAACACATGAGGGTGAATTAATTTAAAGCTTCAGTTTAATGCTACTAGTAAGGACATCCTTAGGCCTCTTGGTTGTCTTGACAACTCCTGCATCCCAGCCTGCAGAAGCCAATCTCGGCTGTTCCCCTTCTCAGCATACAAACAGTTCAGATAGTACATTAGCAAAGAATATGATGCCCATGTAAATGTTGAAATATTTTTGTTGCCATAGAGATAAGAAGAATGGCAAAAATACAGGAGCACTTGACATACTCCAAGGCAGACTTTTAATTAAAAAACCTCAAATGACAATGCCAAGATGGCTGAACATACCACAGTGCTTTTATGCTAACCTACTGCATACAAAAATCTGAGTCCAAATAATATACTTGGTGGTGAAGGGACTAAGAATCACAGATAACTGGAAAATTAAGAGACCCAAGATTTTCAAGAGGTGAAATAATAGTGATTTTTAAAAATTCTTATCATAAAGTATCATGTTTTAAAATGGTAAACAATTCATTACAATACTGTGATTTTATATATGTTCAGAGAAACAAATGTTGCAAATATTACTAGGGGAAAAAATCTAAGCTTGGAAACAACAGTAATTAAATTATATGATTAGGCAAAACAACCTTGTACCCAGTGAGAATTAGTATTTACACTCTGTGTCTGTTTAAAATAAATGTTCAGCTTCACACCTACACTTACAAACTTGCAAGTAACTCAAAAGTCAGGTGAGTCACAGCAAGTAATCAGTTCAGCATCTATGTTTTGAACATGCCAGGAATTACTGAAACTCAGCATGCTTACCCTATGAGGCAGAAAACCAGGCCTGTTAAAGGGTAATAAATTATCATCCTATTCAGTGACTTGTGCTCTTCTTTAACTCCACTAACAACTTTTAAATATTTGCCTTTACAGTCAAAGTAAAAGTGTGGAACAAGACTGCTTTGGTGAACTCCCAACAAAATAGGAATCATTCTGACATGTGATTAATAGGTACAGAATCCTGAGGGGTTAGAAAAGTATATGCTTAATTAATGCTGCTGCCATTTTGTATGGAGCTGTCTGACTTCAAACTTGCCATAGAGATGTCTTATTTACACAAAAGGCATGGAAATGTTGGCCTGAATCCAAATAAATATTTTATGCACTTAGTGTAAGGCTGGCATTCAGTTCTAGGTGAAATACAAAGTTTTGACTTACAGCATATTTTAGCTGACCTTATTAGTTCATTTGGGAATTTTTTCCTCTCTCCTAAAGTTTGTAGATGGGTTCGTATTCTAAATTCTAAACTTCATAGCTTATGAAAAGACATATCATAAAATGTGTTCATGGACAACTCTATTAATGCTAAGATTAAGGCTGAATTTGCTTTATCTCCTTATATGATTGCAAAGAAAATGTCTAAAATTTTACCAAGACCACTCTCCTAAAACATCTTCTCTGGTCACAAGTAGACCTTCAGATTATTTAAAAAACATCTGCTTTACAAATTTGTATCCAACATATCTCAGAAACTTGGCTGAATCACTGATTTCTCTAAGAATCTCTCAGCCAGACTAATTTTGTTTCCTCAGAACATGGTATTTCATGTCATGATATTTCTGTATTTTTTATGTACATGTAAATGCATCTAATAATCTATGCAATCTTCACGTATAATGAAGGGTACTAGGAGTTTGTCAAGGATTTTGCATATAAAATGTTTTTTATTGGGGATATATTTTATTACTTTTTGGGTAACTGAATAAGCAAAAAAAAAAAAAAAACCACAAAAAAACCCCTTGTTTATGGACATGTTCCTGTCAGGAAAAAGGAAAACAAAACCCAAACCAGAAAACACAGACAGACCAAGGCTTTCCGGCAGATTTATCTGAAGAGGCTTAGTTAGTTGCTGCTCCAAGCTGTCTGCACCTTTCCTTACCAAACCCAGCCCCAGATGGCAGTCAGCTCCAGCACAGTTTGCTAGAAAGTCTCCCCTTATTTCACTCCCAGAAAATGCAAGTAGGAGCAGACACTCAGGGAATGGCAGCACAGAGGAACACAAAGACTTACAGGCTTGTGTGAGGTACAGGAGACAGACTGTGGTTCCAGTGACATAGTTGTCTGTGTGAAACTGAAGTCAAGAGATGGAAGAGATGTTTTTGCTTTTGAAATAAGTAAACATCCTTTCCTTTCGAGTGTAAACATTAAGAATTAGCTGTTCCTGTTCACATACGCTATGCTGAGGTAGCTTCCAATTAATACTTCTGAGTAATGTAATGTCTTCATTTTAATTTGGAATACCTTTGTTGTTCCAGGTCTGGGATAAACTTCTGTCTGTCCTTCTCACTGTCTGAGGCTGCTAAGAGCAGGTAAGTTGATTAACATGTCACAGTCAAAACCCAGGGGTGCCTGAACCTCTTGGCAAGGTATTAGCTGTAAGGATCCCAGACTCAACATCTTGATTTCCATGTTGCCCTCATTTAGACTGAGGTCTTCAGCATTCAGGGCATCCTGGAAGTCGAAATGGTCCCTAAGGCTTTAATACAGGGATGACACTGAGAGAGGAATGCATTTTCCCAGAGAGTATTCCTTCCTGGAACCATCAGAAAGTCTTCGTGAAAGCTAAGTGGTCAGTATTAAACTTGTTTGCCTTTGAGATGTTCTGTATTCCCACACAGGAAACTGCCAGGTCCTTATGGAGTACAAGAGAAGGAAATCAATTTATTTCTGTAACTCCTGGTTCAGTCACTTAGCTTAGTATATGATATTCTTTTTGCTTATCTCTACTGAAGCAAGGGGACTGGATCTTCCTACATGGAGGCAAACAGCTCTTTGGCAAATCACTTCTGAATAATCCAAGGATAAAGGAAATGTGTTTTATGCCCCAGGGAGGGAAGAAAAGCATAGTAGAGACAGTGGCAAATTGCCTCTGAACTTCCTTAAAGTAGCAAGTAAATGTGTTGTTGATGTGGGCTTCAGCAGCTGCCAATGTGCCTGACATTCAGTACCGTCATATTACCTTTCCCAGGTTTGCACAGAGAGGCATGAGCAGTGAGTTACT
>JAWWEV010000001.1:94229050-94248061 GCA_035583235.1 Hafferia zeledoni
GCCAATGTGCCTGACATTCAGTACCGTCATATTACCTTTCCCAGGTTTGCACAGAGAGGCATGAGCAGTGAGTTACTGGGGGAGGCTATGTAAGTGATCTTATGCTTCAGTATAATTTCATTTTTAAAGGAACCCCAAAAGCAGAATTGCACAGGGATACATAATTCCAATTGATTGACAGAATTTGTTAGGGAAATGTGTTTTTATTTTGGTTCAGAATAAGATTATGCATTTTGGTAAGTCTTAATGAAAAGTAAATTAATACCACAAGCAGTGGGACAGACCTTCTAGCAATTCGTCTCTCAGTCTCACACCAAGGAAGCTCAGGCTGGGGAGTGGCAAGGCTCTGAAGCATCAATCTTTCCAGGCACCTGCCCTCTGTTTCAAGCCATCTCAAAGGAGTGGTTTGATCTCCAAAGAACACCAAATACCAAAGAAAGAAGAATTTTGTTGTAATTTTTCAGCCATCTCTGTATTTTTCTCTACAAAGGAATTTCTAACATTATCAAATTCCTATTGACTGGGTTACATCATGAAGTAAAACGAACATACCCCTTTCTATGTATCCTGTTTGCTGCTCACCTCTTAGTCATTCCCGGGGTAATTCCCATGGTTACCT
This sequence comes from Hafferia zeledoni, assembly GCA_035583235.1. NCBI lineage: Eukaryota > Metazoa > Chordata > Aves > Passeriformes > Thamnophilidae > Hafferia > Hafferia zeledoni. Next base: position 94,229,670 of record JAWWEV010000001.1, read on the forward strand.
TTCACTGCCTGCCATTTTCAGAACACCTATGTGCTTCGGTAAGCCATTTTCTGAAATAAAGCTTAGCATGAGAAATGCTGTTTCAATATTTTTAAAAATTTCTTCTGTTAAATGCATTCAAATAATAACAACAATTTTTGCCTGCGACTGTTGTAGTCAAATCCTTGAGTCAATCTTACAAGACCTGCTAGATGTATCACTTTTAAAGCATTATGCCCAAGTAATCCATGTAAAGTCTACTCCTAGTACTACTCACAACATTTGGCCTACAATTTTACTATTCAACATTTACATGTGTACAAATACTGCAAAGAGGATGCACAGAAGCCTGAGCCATGTTTATGTTGCACTTCTGCAAATTGACATGTAGATCTTTAAATGGAGAATGCAGAGCCAGGTAAAAATGCTTAATGCATCTCTGAATATCCATTTTAGCTTGGCATTCACATGAAAAGCCACTTAGAATTGTTACGCTTCAGTAATTCCCAATCAACTTAGTGACAAAAAGATGGGTTAACAGGTCTAATTGGTCTTTCCATTTTAAATTCCAGTAATGCAATGAAAAGATTGTTCATAGTAATAATAATCAGTAGAGTATTTATGACAAATCTCTCAATATGTTTGTATTAAGAGAGTCTAAAAATTGCTTTGAAAAATGTGCATAGGGGTTGGAGAGTTAAAGGTATTAATAAAATTAATTTCAAACTAGTTAGACTGCTTCTTCTTGTGCTTGGGTAGGAATTTAAATGAGAGATTTCTTAGCTAAATAAAAGGTAAGTTTATAACCCCCATCTGTGATGATTTCAGCAAACTTCCCCAAAAGTCTTTCAATAAACTATTCCTGCAAAGAAACACTGTCTGTCTGTGTTAGAATTTAATAAAGAATTGTTTCATTTATTTCCTTTAATAAAGGAAGTGGAACCCAGCATCTTTGAAAATCTAGAATAGTAGGTTCAAGCTAAGAGTCTAATAGTGATTCTCTTCACACTTGAAAACTGTACTGAAAATGTTCAAGAGCATTGAAAACGTGTACAATACACTGTAAATAGTGAGATCATACACATTAAGATGAAGTGAAATGTGTACTAGTTTATTGTAGGATATGATATGATGGGTAAATTCTTACAGAAACCAGAATAGAAAAAGCCAAACCTACCACAATATCTCACTCATTTTCTTAACAAAATAGAATTTGATGTTGTGAGAAGCAGATCCAGGATGATCTCAGTTTTGATGAGGATGCAGATGGCAGAGCGACAAAAATTAATTTCTTTAATTTACTTTCTTCTACTATTGATATTTTTCTGTATTTGTTAATATCAAGTGTCTCCCTCACCAATTTGAAATATCCAATAGCAGTTTTCCGGTCTGACTTTTCTCCAGCCTTAGTGATTGTGTTTGGAAAATCACAATAATTTTTTCTCCGCTGTTATTGCCTGTATTCTCATCACCACTTTTTTCAAAGCTGCATTATACCTTGCTGGTATACAATCTAATTATCTGTCTCAGCAGGTTGCAGTTACAGCTAGGATGCCTACATTACTTCAAAATATCTTTCGTCTTCACTTGTTTCTAGTTCTCACTCATCTATAAGCTCTTCAAATGGCAGGGTTTGTAGGGAGAGGCAATATCATTTATTAGCCTAAATGACACAGTCGGGGAAAAAACGTTTCCAAGGCCATGAGCCATTGCTTGGGTCATTTTGACATATTGGTGCTTCTAATTTCTTTTATTTCCAGAACTACACTTTCTGCTTATTTTATATGCTGAACAAAATCGGAAAATATTGAGCTAAGCTATAACCCTCAGTTAATCCTCAGTTCCAACCCCTGATAATATTTTGCAGAAAACTTAACCATAAAGCAAAAGAATGTCCCATAAACAAGGAAAATATTCTGAAAAACAAACTACAAACAGCACCTAGGAAAAGGACTAGTTGGAAATGGATATGCAGGCATACTGCAAATTGTGAGTAACGAGTCCTGAAAGGAGGAATATTGCTGCCTGGAACTGGGTAACACAGGTGGTGACTCAGAAGAGTAGAAGAAAATGCAAGGTAAAATGACAGGGAAGGGATAAACTTGAAGCAAAGACACAAAAGAAGTGTCTTTGTTCACATGCTCCAGAATTCCACTTAAGAGCTTTAGGAGCATTACTAAGGATAAATTTCATTTTTCCACTAATGCCAAACATTCTCCATGCCTGCAAAGCACCAGGACTTGATAGTTTTATACTGTGACATGTTTATACTGAGACAAATTGGTTTGTGTCAATTAAAATGGCCTCTCTGATGACCTGGGATCAGAGTGAATAAGCTTTGCATTTGGAGATATAATCCCTCCTCATTCTACCCACAATACAACAATTCTAATAACATTTAATAACTGTTGATGGGTTTGTCTGTTATCTCTGATAACATAGGAAGAATGCTTTGGACCAAATCTTAGCGTCCATTTCTGTTGACCTGTGTAATTCACAGGTGACTTGTTTGCTGATCCCAAATGATACTCAAACACGCTATTGTGTGTCCTCATTCTACGGATGATTAGGTGAGAAAGAGAGGGAGAGACAGAAACAATATATGATGTCATGGTACTGCAAGTCTATTTGGGATGGTCAAATTGCTCACACGAGCAGAGCCAATTCATTCTGCTGAACTTCTGTCATTCACGCAGGATGCGAAGCAAAGTCCTATTATCTACCATGCCACACAGCTAAGAGATGGCACGCTGCTCTCAGGAGGGGACTGTGCATATGCATAACAACACGGGTTTACAGAATATCTCTAGAGTTAGAGTCCTCTGCAGATGATGTGCCACAACATACTCCTAGGAAGAATAAAAGACTCACAGCTGATACAATAGCTTGAGAAATGACTATACTCGAGATCAAAAGGAGCTGAACTGCATAATGTCAAGGAAAGGAAAGGAGAAAAGAGGTGGGTTATGGAGCACTGAAAAAATAAAGGCTTAGTCATCCAGGAAGATTGAAAACCATATCATGAGCTGTCTCATGAAAGACTCAAGTTTGCACCACCCTGTAAATGATGCTTCTTCTACTTGCAGTGCAGCCATAGGAGGCAAAATTGCGTGTCACCAATTCACACGACGTAGCTTCCAAGGTTTGGGAATACATGGTGAGGAGTGGTTTAAAGTGCCCCTCCTGTACAGGAGGCACAGATGCTTGCACTCATTCACCTGCTTTCCCCCAAACTACTTTTCATTGTATAAACTTGCATGTGATTGTGAAAATAACAATTAGAGCCCAACAGGCTCAGCATCTCTCAAAGCCCAGGCTAGAGCAAAGCACTTCCGTTCTCTCTTATGCTTCAAAAATGGCATCTTTTGGCCTAATTTTCAGAGGTCACTAGTGATTTTGATCGCTGCATCAATGTACCAAAGGACGAATGCCCTTCAATTTCCAAAGAACAGGCTAGTTTAAATCATCTAACATCTTTTGAAATTTCAGGCCACATGACTTGCCTAAATTGACACTTATGCAGGTGTGTGTGTACAGGGATGAGGGAAGAGGAATTCATGTATTTATGAGAGGGTGCATTAGCCCACTCCTGAAATGGAACATGAAAACTGTCTGATTAAAAATAGAAGACTATTCATCCACCACTAAAAATTACATTAGACTACCTCTTCCTCATGCAGCCACACAGGGGGCTAGGCAAGCTGAGGTGAGGCAAACTAAATTAGAAATAAGAAAACAGAGTCAAAAGGAAAACTATCCTGACAGAAATAGGGTCACAAAGAGAAAAAATCATCAGGTGTTTATGTAAATGCTAGAAACAAAGTAAAGATGTCAAGGGACCTCTTGTAACTGCACATAAAGGGATTTTACTTTATGGGTGAGTGAAGCAGAATGATTTAAAAACTTGGAAGAAAAAGACACATAAGAAGAAAACAAAATATTGAGGCAGAAATTGTTGAAAATATAAGGGTTTTGACTTACTCTCAATCACCAAGGAATAGACCAAAAAAAAAAAAAAAAGTTGAATTGAAGCCTGCATTTATCCAAACTGGAAAAATACCCCTGTTTTTCACAGACCAGGTATCAGCTGTCATTCAAACAAAGATCAGCTCAAGAATATTAATTTGACAATTGTGATGCAAAATTATCTTCATACTTTATATGGGATCTTCACCTTCCTCTTTATGAAATGGAGAAAGAAACAAGATTTCTGAAGAAAGAAGACAAAGATATCTGAAGAAAGACAAACACTTCATCTCTTTTTTTTTTTTTTTTTTTTTTTTTTTGAAAAGTATAGGAGACACTTTCCCTCACATACTTTCTCTGATGCAGACACCAAGGTCAGTGGAAAAGAAGAGGGAGAAAGTACTCCAGGTGCCAAAGCTGAGGTTCCCCTGCAGCCCATGATGAAAGCCATGATGGAGCAGCTGTGCTTCTGCAGCCCATGGAGGACGCATAGATCCACCTGCAGTCCACGGAGGAGATCCATGCAGGAGCAGGTGGGTGCCTGAAAGAGTCTGTGACCCCATGGGAGACCTCTGTTGGAGGAGGGTCCTGGCAAGTATTTGCTGACTCACGAAGAGGGGAACCCACACTGGCCACCATAGGTTTTGGGCAACATAAGAAACAGGATTTTTAATGTTTGTGGTGCCTGAGGTTTTAAATAAGATGGTTCTATCCATCTCCAAGATTCTTGTTTACACCCACACAGAAATAAATTTAAACTAAAATAGTGTTTAGAACTCTAATCCAGTAAAGCTGTAATACATTCATCTCAGTCCAAGAACAAAAGTCAAACCCCAGTCTTATTTTACACATACATCTGTATGCAAATGCGCACATAGGAAAGCATAACTTAAACATAATTAAAACTAAGTGTTGATACAACAATTAAATCTGTATTAATTTGTCCTGGATGAGGTTGTCCAGAGAGGCTGAGGAATATCTGTCTTTGAAGATCTACAAAAGCCATCTGGAAGTGGTTCTGGGCAACCTGCTGTACCTTACCTTGCTTGAGCAGGGGACTTGGACTGGAAAATCTCCAGAGACACCCTCCAACCTCAACCCTTCTGTGATTCAGTAAATCCCCTGTGTTCCATCCATTATTCACATATCCAGTGTTATTTGCCACTTGAAATTCTAAAGTCATGGGATTTGAATCATCATCAAAACCTAAAGGCATTTTTAAATCTCTTAGTAGGTCACTTCTGGAAGTATCAACTGAATGCACATATATTTTAGAGTCACTGTTGGCAATCCTAATTATGATAGGAAAGCATTTTAAAAGGAATTTGAGCTGAGAATAAACTGAATACTGATTTGATTCACAGTATATTTCAACTTAGAGCTAAAGTCTGGATTTTCATTGATTAGCTCCAGTATGTTTTCAGTAGAAAGCATGGCAGACAGACAGTGCCCATCAGATTTAGATTTTGTGCTGGGTTTCTATAGGACTGTGCATAAACTAGGTATAAAATATTTTTCTCCTTGTGAACACTTTTTATCCAAGCAATAATTAATAACAATAATATTTTTTAAAAATGTTATCATTTGGGATATTTTTTCATGATGGGCCTGGATCCTACAGGTTTTGAAGGTCATAGCAAAATTTCTGCTTCAGTCACGCGTGACCAGGCACTTTGCCCATAAACAGGCATTACAGCTGACATCATCCTATTTTAACATAATTTTGTTGCTTGAAATTGAGAAGGCTTGTTTGTATTTAGCAGGTGTGCTTCCTTAACTAGCATTACTAGAATAAATTCTCCAAAAGGATTGCTTTATTTTTATGAAATATAACCACCTTCCAGATTCCACTGGGGCTTTGAGATAATCACTAACACAGTCAAACTAAGGAAAACCACAAATGCCACCCTACCTCAGATTAGCATGTCAGTGTTCATTAAATCTGTTCTCAAAGGACCATGTCCATTTTTATTGTCACTCAGAGCAGCTAGAATGACAAACAAAATAACATCCTATGAATACCATCAGGAGTTCACCACACTATATCAAGTATTGTGACAATGCAATCCATGGATTAAAAACCAAGATGCTGCTTGTAAGAATTATTTTTAGCTCATTCTGTATATCATTGTATTTCCCAATCTGGCACCGTGAACCATAAATAATCCTATCATTTATTAATTACATTTTCTAACCTAGTCAAGAAGAATCCTGCAGTGTGAAGCAGCAGATCATGAATAAATGGTTCATTGAAAAGCAACTCTTATTGCCAAGTAGTTGTAAATTAGGGTTGTGATAATTACCTACTTTAACCTTTTTAAACAGGTTCCTCTAAAAAGCTCCAGGATGGATGTTTTATTATAACAACTTTGACCTCCAATTTGTTTTGCATTATGACAAAGGGATGCTGTGATTAAAAATTTAGTACTTCACCTCATGTTATACAACATCCAAACAGTAGGCTTGTGTATGTTTGTATGTTTACATACAGACATATACACATCTGTATATAGCCATAAAATGCTTGTGTACTGTGTACCAAACACAGCTATAGAAAACATAATAGGTAGCTGAACTGCAACGTGTTGGTGCAGTCAAGGTAGCACTTTACTAAATATGAGAGACACCTTTACAGAAATAACCCATGTGTTGCACTTTGTCCTGCTGATCATATAAACTGTGATTATTGAACAAGTAAGGGAACAGAAGGTGAAGATTTGTTAGAGGAAGCAGATGGTGCAGGGGACCTGAAGTCTGCGCTCTTTGGGTGCTTTTATTTCAGACTGGTTCTGTTTTGATCCCAGAGGCAACATGCTTATTAGTGGTTGGAGTGCATTAGATGACTCTGAGAATGTATCTTCCAGTTTAATTTAATCCAAAAAGAATCCAAATCACACACTGTTTTGCAATGGGAACCACAGTGCATGGAGTCAAAAGGCTGATAATTTCAAACATATGGTCTCTAGCCAAAATAAAGTGACTCTGTAGGGAACAAACCAGACTATGAAATATGGAAGGAAAAAGTTCTCATGCAAACCCACACAGAAAACAGCACCGGCACACAGCCTGCACCGTATTAACTGCAAATATGAAAGACTTTGGTGGTGGGAGTTTGGAAGTTACAAGTTTTACCTATGCGGGTTATAGTTTAAAAGGTTTTATTGTCACCACCACCACCCACCCCCACATAGTTGCCAACCCTCCTGCGTGTTCCCCCCTGAGGCTTTGTTCCCGAAGAGTCATCACTTGATCAGGTCTGGGATTGTCTCTCAGATCGGGACTGCCCTGTCCGGGGGGGCGTCCCTCCTGCTGCCAATGAGTGGCAGCAGCCGGGACCAGGGCTAGCCCTACTGGTCCAGACCAGGGCAGCCTCGTCTCCTGCCTCAAGAAGCTGATGTAGCCGCGGGAGCCATACCTGCCCCTCCTATTGGCTTCCACCTCTGTCTTAACCCCATTGGTTATCTCACCCGTCTATCCCCAATCCCTGGGTTCCTACTGGGTTTGATCTTTTCTTTTCCCCTATTGGCTAGCCGAGTGCCCAAGTCACTTCCCTGTCCAGAGCCCTTACCCAATCCTGTCCAAGTTCCAGTACCTTCCCCTCAGAAGCCTACAAAAGCCGCAATAAACAAGTTTTCACAATGCGTCCTTCTGAGTGAACAGACTTCTCTCCCGTGCTCAGAGGGACTTGTGGAATCCATCTTCTAACCCCCAATGCTGCATCTGATTCCTCTGTTGTAGCAACACAAGACCACAGATCAGGCTAGAGGCAGCATAGCCATGCTGGTCCTGTTAATGTGACTAAAATGTCTGCTCAACTCTGAAGCAGGAATTGGCTCAGGTACACCAGCACATGGCTCACTATAACTGGCCCCATACTGCCTCAGTGATAACGGGACCATGCACTGCCACAAGCTAGGCAAGCCAGCAGTGGAGCTTTGGGATATGACAGAAGGACAATGACAGGAGAAAATGTAGCTCTTAATATGCTTTCCTTAGTAGTCAAAGACTTGTAACTTTTCCCCCTTGTTTTTCACCATGGAAGGTCTGGATCTAAGAGAAAAAGAATGGTAACAGCCTGCCCTAGAAAGAAAATAGCAATTGCATATATGACCTTTGGTATTGGTAGCAATAATTGTTTGTCAGTTAAACATGAGAATAGGAAGGAGTTTTAGGATTCAGTGGAGAATTTAGGAGTTAAGTTATGGTTATCAGCAAACAATCCTAGTTACACAAGCATGTAGGCACAGTATCCAAAGTTTCTACTGCTGAAAACTACATGAAGATGAACCAGAAACTCATAAAACAGTGTAAATATTAAATACTGCACAAACCCCTCCCAAATTAACTCCAAAACTGTTACTCAAAATCCTCTCAAACCTCATCTTTTCCCATTGTATCACTAGCCTTTCTACCACATGAAAGGTCTTAATTTTAGACTTACCCACTTCTGTTTCCCATGTCTAATTAGATCAAAAACATCTAGTTACAGACACCACTCTGAAGCTCTCTTCCAGTTCTCTCACCAATCTTTCTTGGCATTTGCTAGATCAGTGAGTTTAGCCTGAAACTGTGAAGCCGTCATCCATTTGGGTACTTTTGTTGACTCTCCTTTCCACTCAAGTCAAATTTGCCCCTTTTATAGCTGTGCATTATCTCTTTATTCCAATCTGTTATTTAGCCAACTGATACCTGTCAAGGTACAACAGGTGATTTTACTGTTACAGTATTTTAGTATTTCTTTAACATACAGAAACAGAAATAATAGAAACAAAATCCACTGAAAGCATTAAGACTGCCAGTCAGCAACAGAAGTGGTGAGATGTTTTGTTCCAGTTTGGGAGAGTACTATATTCCCATCTCACAAAAATGTGCTTAAACATTCTCCTTCTGTCCACGTAAAATGTGTTAAGAGTAGGATGACTTGGGATCATGGATAGAGGAATTGCCCACTCTAGGAAAAAAAGACAAATCACATAGACAGCTTTGAATAACCAGGGTAGGTTGTTTGAAATGCGTTTTTCAGACAATGCAGTGTTAGTTCTTTCTGAACTTGGGATAAGATGATGTACCCTAAGCAAAAATTACTTCTCTACATTCAGTGTAGTTGTACCAGGCTTTGTGTTCAAATAAAGCATCTCAGACCACACCTTACTATTTTAATGTGGGCAGAGGTACCGATGGCTCCACAGGGCTGCATGTCTGTCTTGGCTTCATTGCTACATATAGGCACCTCAGAGCCACTTATGTCACTTTTTTTCCTAAGTATTGAGTTTCCAGTGGTATTTTCACTCAAACCAAAATGTGATGACATGCAATAGCATAGCATGGATTCCCTGAGTACATGGCTTCTCTTGCCCAGCATGCAGCTTCAAAAGCTGAGACACAAACCCTGTCCAGTTATGGGCAAAACCGGATATTTACCAGAAGGGCTATTTGAGTATCCTAGCGCACAAAAAAGGCTGACTGCTTCAAAGTCACTTATTTACAGAGAAACAACGAAAAAAAGTACGAGACACCCTTTTATTTTTACTAGTAGAGGCCAAAACAGTAAAAAAGCAATGTGAGATTGTTTGAAAACATCACAGTCTTATCATCTTCCAGGGGGAAAGAAAGGGTAGTTAATGACTATTTGTCAATGTAGAGTCATGGAAATAACTATCAGCTCCTAAGACTATGTGTAGTATCAACATTTGCTTGTCTTTATGGATGAAAGATTTAAGATACAGGAAAATGAATGAATGTGTTTTAAATATGTTTTATTTCTCCCCCCTTCCCCAAGGGATTTTTGCCAACAAAGACATGAGTGGCAGAAGTAGATTTAATGATGACATTTAAGCTCTCCCTTTTTTGGTGGTAATTATAAGTGGTTTCATGATATGAAACAGGTGTTTCAGCATGTTTCATTGGGCAGCATGAGGCACATTTTTCTCCCTGATGTCATTGTACATAATGTATTCCATAATTGCTATTTTCTGATGGAGAATACATTTAGATGTGTACTAGGAAGAAATTCAGCTGTTTTGTACATTTTGGTTGGTCTGTTACACAGGAATCAGGTTTTCCAAACTCTTGTTCAGTGACAAAAAATCGCACTTGAAGGGTTCTTTTTTGATTCAGTCCTGGTGACATTAAAAATTCCCATGCGCTGATGATAAAAAACAGATGATTTCCAGAATGTTTTCGTTTCTCGAAACCCAAATATTTAATACCAAAAATACTGTAATAACACATCCAAAGATGTCCTGAAATGACCCTTGATGGCTGTCCTTAAATATGAATTGAGGCATGCAAGACTTCATGGGCCTAAAAGAACACAGTGCCCTTTTATGTTGTGATCCACTGCTTGATAAATACAGATTTTCCCTTCTCTTCCAACACTGTGTTCTCCATCAAATACAGGTCTGGCATACAGTCAGAGGGCACACTCTCCATCATACTTACATGCTATCCAGAATATCTCTATATCCTTAAGGAACCAGGACTCTGGGATGCACCTAGACATGCCACTGCAGATAAATTCAGCTTTGCTTCATTGCTGGCAGTGACAGGAATATTGAGATGAAGGCTAGAAAGACTATTAGAAACAGCAATTTTGGGAAAAGATCACCTCAGCAAGGTTAGAAGGAGGGAAGTAACCATAATTAAGATAATTATAAAAATGATAAAACAGGAGCTGTTGGCAGGATGAAGAAACATCTGTAGAAGAGGACAAGAGAAACAGAAGAGCAAAGTCAGCCATTAGTCTCCTCCAGCAGCCATCAAGTGTGGAATTTACCAGTAGTATCTTGATTGCCACCCTATGTCACAGCCTGTCCTCTATTTCTCTGATGCTGCCATAGCTGTCTCTTCTCAACTTATGACCTTAATGTCTGTCCAGGAAATGCTGGTACAGAGGCATGGCAGAAGCTTGTGAAGTTAATTATAAAGAGACCTGAGCAGATGTCATTGCTGAAACAGTCTTTGCCATCGGTTCAGGTCAAATTTAGCAAACATAACAATGGAGGAAACACTCACTTCAAAAGATAGTTTTTAAAATCATTTTTATTCTGAAAAATAACTTGAATTGTTTTTAAAAAAGGAAAAAAAATGTCATTCTGGCAAAAGCAGCAAGGTGCATTAAATCTTTGGTTCCACTAAAGATGGCTTTTCTTTTCTCCCAGAAAGTCTAACTGATTTTCCTTCCGTACTAACCTAAATTGTGACTTTCTTCACCTGATGGTTTTAAATAGGCAACCCAATCAATATAACCCATAATTCACGTAAGTTTTTTCACAATCATGCTACACAGTTAACAACACTTAAGGGCCTTCTGACTCATCCTTTCCCCTTATTTAGAATTTGGTACACCAACAGCATTGATAGTACTTCTCAGTTCACTAGCCTCTATCATTTAATGCAGCCATCAGCAAATAAGCAATTTTCAAGGATACTTTAAGCACAGGTGAGAACCAATGCTGGCCCCAGACAGTAAACATCAACACCATCAGGATCTGAGCTTCTTTTAAATGTAACTGCTAAATACTGGCTTAGCCAAAGTCAATCACAAAATTCCTACCAACCAAGGCTAGGCCCCATTATGTGTTTGGCTTTCCTAGTTGCAGGTGTCAGTCACTCCAAGGTGTGGATGAATTACTCGAGCTCACAGACTCCCTGCAGCAAAGGCTGTGGGTGTTGGGCACATGCCAGTTCATCTTGGCTGAAGGGTATCCCCGAGACCCATTGCTCAGCTTCTGCATTGCAATACATTAGCTGTCCTACATAGAGAATCACAGTCTATAGAAACTGCTCTCTTATTTTCCAGTGGCTTTTAAAACAAGGTTCGTTGGTTGTAAACAGAATGAAACACAAATCCATACACATTGTTCAAATATGCAACATGCACAGAACTTAAGTGCATCAGTTGCTGAGACTGAATGCAACTAAACCAAGCACACAGACCTTTTTCTAACATAATTAAAAGAAAAAACAAAACCAACCCAACAGTTCAGAAAAAGAAATCCATAACTCAGTCCTTTCAAATTCCTTTAAATTTCTGGGTGCCAAATACAATTTATAATGGAAAACAATCTGAGAATTGTTGGTGCTGAGTGAGTGATGGAAGGTAAATGCTGGGGAAGGTCCATGTTAATTACAACAAGCAATGCTGACAAAGGTTAGGGCTGTACAAGTGTCTGCACACTGTCAGAACAGTCACCTTGTCAAGCCTGTGGGCAGAAGCCAGGCCACTCCTGCTCTTTTACCCTCTCTGTCATTAACTATTGATCACTTCCTATTTTTAAGCTTCACACTAGTGATAAATGAATAAATGGACAGCTTAATTATTTGGCAGTCCTGAAGACATTCCCAAAGCCTATCCTCAATGGGGAAAGCTGCCCACAGATATACATATAAAACCAGATGGGAAAAGCAGTGATTCTCAGCAGAATATCCTGCAACAACAAGCCATTTCTGAAACTGACTCTCCTCTCTTTGTTCCGGAGTCAATGCACATAAATGCAGCCTGCATTGGCTCCAAGAAGCCAAATGTACTGTACCTTTAGAACCAGTGTCAACATAGGAGGCATTGCATCTGGCCAGGCATTGCAGGATCAGACCAGAATTCTGTTGTCTGAAATGAAATGAGACACTCCTGTTCTTAGTGAATGTGCACCTGTAGCCTTTTGGGGATGGATCACTCATCCTCCAAATGACTCAGAAGTACAGAAACCCCTTGGTGATTGACCTGTAGAGCCACAGAGGGACATGTATGACTTACTTCCTCCTGTTTCCATGTCTCTCAAGCTTCCCTAGGTCCTTGGTCTCTCTTCTACCTTGGACTGGAAGTTTTATTCTCTATTGTTTGTCATTTAACTACAGGGAAGGACATAGCACGCCAGTGTTCTACCTCTCAGCTCTACAGTCCTAGGTAACAGCTTTCAGAGGTATACATGGAAGCTCATGCAGGGTCATACTTCCCTTTCTGCTGTCACAGACATGGACATCACTCTTGGTCAAGGTAGCTCAATGGTTAAAATTGGTTCTAACACCCTTTTTCAAGGGCTTTTTCTCTTCTTGTCCCACTGAAAGCAACTGCTCAAAGCAACAATTTCCCACCTGGTGCACTGAAGCCTTAGGAACTTGCTGGTATGGGCTAAGGGCAAGAAAATTGCCCTGTTTGTTGAACTCCATGACAGCTGGTAGTTATGAAAAAAATCCACCTCAATGTTAAAGTCTGTTCTATGAAGTTAAAAAGTAGCAGAGTTTAAAATCCTCTTACTACAGAGGTATGGCAGAGCAGAGAGAAAGCTGGCTGTCTAGTTGTATAGGACATTTCCACTTCATTGAAAATTCTAATTAATTACCATTTGGTAGTTCTCTTGAGTGTAAGGATCTGTTAGACTAAAAACAAAATAGCAATAATCTTGGTCGGTAGCAAAAATTTTATTTGTATGCATGTATTGCACATAGGCAAACGAGTTCTGTGCTTGCACTTCCAATCTCCATAGGATTTTATCCTGCACACTTTGTTTAGGTCAAGGAACTTCTCTAACACTGAATAGAAGACAATGTCTGGAATATCACTGCAAATGTAATGGACGGAGTAAATTGACAGCAGCTCCAACTAAATTACAGTTTAAAAGACAAGGGAAGACTCAAGGGACATCAAACAAAGGAAACTCTAGCTGACCAGCGCTCAGGTAAAATTGAATTGGAAATGTTCCCTGGCTGATTAACATAACAAAAGTCCCCGCATTTAAAAAGAAAGTCATTCTGCAGAAATAACGGGAGGCGGAAGGGGTGGGGGGGCGGGGGGAGAAGAGAAAGAAACTGATCTTCCTCCAAACAACAGTAGTTATCTTGAAAATATACATTCAGAGAAAGATCTAAAGTATTAGTCTGAATAAGGAGGTTTTTAACAGTTTTTTATTGCTCAGAAACATATATATTTCTTAATAGAAAATTATTTGATAATGTCTCCAGCATCATTTCCACAATATATCACAAATAAACAAGAGACATTCTAATTACAGATTTTATATTAAAATTGGGATATATATATTTTAAAAAGACAAAGGAAATTGAATTAAAAATTAAAATCAATGTGCACAGCTTTATTTCTGCAAAAAATATAAAGTTGTGTGAAGATTTCACTATTGGGAAAATCATCAACTTTTATTTCACGTATCTGTAGATTAATAGGGTTGTTTAATATGTAACAAAGGTACTTTATTAGTCTCACCTTTCAAATACATAAGAAACAGGGATAAATATTCATGTTTTTTATATCAAGTGTTTTCAGTAGTGTTTCCCTAGCTAGATAAAAAATTTTTATATTAATAGTGTGTCTGCATGCCTGGAACATGCATGCAGGTGCAAGCAGACCAAAGGCGTTCTTCACAGCATTCAAAACTTTCCAGGTCATAGTTTAGGGTAAATCTGGTCTTGTGGTATTGCCTGTAAGCAAAGTTGTTTTATTATCCTAAATTACTGTGTGGCACGATGCATTTCTTTACTGCTTTTCTGTTGATGAGAACCCCTTGGAGGAGGTGCCAGTGGCCAAGTCCCTGCAAATGCCAGAGAAAGCCCAACTACGTCTCTTTTCCATGAGGGTTATCCACCATCTTAGCAGCCTGCCAGTTTGCCCTGTCTTGCCTTGCTGCCCACCAGCTCTGAGACACGTAGCTCTCCTAATGGTGCACAAAACACAGTGTGCTCTAAGGTCACAGTTCACATTTGGCTATTTCTTTGTCAGCCTCTTCGTGCAGGGGAATGTGAGGGCCACATCACTTCACCTGAAGAGCCACTGACACTGCTGAAATAACAGATATCAGTCTTTTTGCAGTATATTAGTTCTCAGGTGATGGGCCCTTTTAAAAGTCTGAATCTACAAATAGATTCAAGTCTGTGAAAAGACATCAGTAGCAAGACTCAGGTCAGCTTAGATTTATTAGCCACTTGCTTCTTGTTTATTGTTAACAAGTTGCTGGTTTACACAGGATCCCAAATGCATCATTCCACTGAGAAGGTTGTTAGGACCAGGTCTATAACTAGGCCAGACAGAAGAAGAAAGAACATAAATTGGAGTAGAAATGTAAAAAATTAAAGCTTGTCTTGCTGAAATGTTTTGCTGAGATGTATCCAAGATATAAAACAGAGAACTAACATTTCTTTTTACATTACATGAAAATTATGTGTTCTGTGAGTTAAAAATAGAGAGGTTGAGCATTACAGCTAGGTACAACAGGGAGATCTGTTGGACCAGGCTAGCCCATAGATTTTGTCTTTCCTGCTTCTGTGGGTGTATTGCTGCTACGCCTTCTTGTTCTCTCCAGTTCCTTGTAACCCTATGGAAAATGTCAACCAACTTTCAAGTCTGATATACAGAAAATCCCCATGAGTTACAAAACCTGGGTATCAGCCATGGTAGCCTCCTTACTAACATATCACTGAGTCTGGAGAAAGGGAGGATGGGGAGGACCATCACCATGGCCTCCAGGAGCAAGGCAGGGGGCACAAAGCTGTAGAAAAATGAGCTTTGGTAGTTACACTACTCCAGGGAATGCAGGTTTAATTAAATTGAATTAGTCTTTAATTCCTCTCTTTAATGAGTGGATACCAAGGGTAAGAGGCAGTTGCTGGAATAGAGGTGACTGCACAACTCTAAACTCTCAAATTTCTCTCTCCCATCCTCCTGATGCTGTCCCAGACAGTCACAGTCTGCGACCAGGTAGGCATCTGCTGGCCACAGGTGAGCCTCACACACCCTTGGCTATGCAAAATATGTCCTCATGTGTGCATTTGCACACACCCAAAGTGTTCATCCAACAAGCAACTACTTCAGGAGGTATAGGTTGACATTCAAATGATTGGCTCCCTGGTTCTTCTCTGTAAGGTGGTCATTCCTTCACACAAGCTGTGCACACACATGAAAAACACTCAGGGAGGCTTAATTTTCACAGCACAACATAGGCTTTGACTGCAACCATATACTAGACAACTGCATCTGATACAGCCGAGAAAGTCACAATCTCTCCATTGCTCTTCAGCATCCAGCAATCAAACTGCAGGTTAAAAGAAATATTTAAAGTAAAAAAAAAAAATCTTCCTTTTCTCTGAGAATATACTTGCAGAATAAAAAGCAAAGGAGGTACTAAAAGGGAGAGTCAGTTAATAAACGCCATGTTGCTATTAAACTGTTAGTCAATCTAAAATGCATTAAATAGTTTGCCTGGTAGGACAAGTTCATACAAGTGTGTTGGGGGAAGGAAGGGGTGGGAGTGAAGATGTGATTCTGTAGAACCAACACTGAAGAGAGGATTAGAAGCCACATGTTGACCATGAGACCTGCCTGAGCAGAGGACAAGATAGCAAAATTAAGAGTTTTGTGCAATTTTGCTGTGTATTTGTTAGCCAGGAAATTCTATGTGATGCAGTCATAACCTTGAGAATGCTATGATTGTGTTTGGTGCTTCCATGATGTACTGGTTTTCCTTTTCTGTTCCTACTTTTAGAAAAGCTGGCAAGCAAAGAGAGTGTGAATTATCACCATTTTGGTTTGGGTTATGTTTTTGATGGAGAGGAATATTGTGGTTGCTTCAGCTGTCATTTTGTCCTCTGGATCCTTCCAAGTACATACACTGAGACTGCACAGGCATCCAGTATGCCTGTAAACACCTCCACAGCAGAGCTAAACAATGAAATAGTTCAGACATCAATCACCCTCCTTAATTATGCATTTTCTTCACAAACACGAATTCTTTTCTGTTGTTCACAGAGGATGGCATGTGGGAAATACAGGAAAGACACTGGCAGACCTGTGTTGAGATGAGATCTGTTTGCCACCACCGCCTGGCTCATCACATCTGTGTTGGATGTATCATTTACCTTTAACAGCAGCGTATTTTAGAAAGTGTTAATTCACTTCTGTCAGGCAATCAGATTGTTGCAAAATATATAAATTCTATATACAAATACCATCAGATGATGCAGCAGGCAATCACTGTGGTAATTAATCCCACATTTTTGTAGTTGAAGTAACAATTCTCATTTCAGGATGGAGTTTGAGTAAGAAGAGCCTATCTATATCTGTAAATGAATGATATCATTATTTTGGGAAATGAAAGTTTAAGCTCTGTAAAACATACAATCCCATGGAGATCTCAGCAGGGGAACTTGTACGTGCAGGTGTTTAATGTGATAAGGTACGTTACCATTTATCTGTGTACTTACAGACAAATATTAACATAGTCATGAATTAAGCTTTTAATCCCTTTTATTATAAATTGAATATCTTTATTTTAACAAACATCAACAATGCACATTATTGTGCTCCAAACTATTCATTACTATTCCCCACAGTGTACCATTACATGATACACCATAATACATGTGTTAATATAATGCCAAGCATCTGCTTGAGTATTCCATAGTATATTTCATTCTCTCCCTTTCTCTCTTTTTGTTTAAACAAAGAGGCAATCTCACAAAAGACACTTTTTATACAGGAAACCACAGAGCCATTCAGCCTCACACTGGAGAAGGACACTAACACAGTGTGTGCCATTTTCTGATGATTCAGGCTGTACTTCCAAGTCTTCAGATTCCTTGACAGCAAGAAATAGACTCAGGAACAAAGAAAAGGAAGAGGTAGATGAGAGGAGGTGGATTTAAATGGCAGTGCTCAGATAGCGTCACCAAAACAATGTGAAAGTAATTTGTATATGATTCCAGGTGGCTTCTCTGAGAGGTTCAGTACCTACCAGGACCTGCTGGTGCTGGCACCCAGATACAGAGGCATTCACTCAAACAAGTAATACCTTTAATTTCTGAATTAATTCATTGGGAAAATTAACTTTGGGTTAGGATATCAGAATCATAGAATCATTCAGGTTGCAAAAGACCTCCAAGATCATTAAGGCCGTCATTTGACCAAACACCACCATGTCAACTAAACCACAGCACCAAGTGACAGGTCCCATCCTTGTCTATCCAGGTGGGCTCTGCTCACTAAGAGCCATGATCACAGGACTGTTGTGTGTATAACTCCAGATCAGAATTTGTATTGAAGAAAGGCAAGCAATGCTAGCTCTACAGATTAATTGAAGAAGTGGAGCTTTATCTATCTCCCATATAAAACTGAAGAAATACATGAAATTTGTCAATAAATCCACATGCACAACTTCCCTTTCCCCACCCCTGCAAAAAAACCTCCCAAACAAACCTAAACCAAACCCAACCAAGTGAAAAAACCACCATCAGAACTGGAACGATGAAGAAAATAATGCTGAAAGACCATGGTTTTGTTTTATATCCCATTACACCTGCCAATCATTTCATAAGGCAGTGGACAGTAACTAGGATTACAACAATTTGTGATGTGACCTCCTTAAAATAAGCCAGCTTAATAGAGCTACACAGGCCATAAAAGGGGGCAGGGGGGGGAGGTGCGTGGCAGATAAAATAGAAAA
>JAWWEV010000001.1:94248161-94265263 GCA_035583235.1 Hafferia zeledoni
AGGGGAAGGGGAAGGGGAAGGGGAAGGGGAAGGGGAAGGGGAAGGGGAAGGGGAAGGGGAAGAGGAAGAGGGTGAGGGAAGGGGAAGGAAGGGGAAGAAGGTGAGGGAGGCATGGAGCAGTGCTCCATACTATAGTATGGAACAAGTATTGTAAGAATAATGAAATAATAAATACTACATTTGATCAAAGGCTGGGCTTGTATTTCAGTTTTCAAAGAAACTGTTATACTGAAAATATTATATTAGTAGTTAACACTTGATGACTACAGTTCTGCTCTAACTCAAACTACCAACTGCAGTCTTGCAGCTATTTTGCATGCAAAGGGATTAAAAACCCCATCTGGAGGCACCAAAAACACTGAGGCAATATTACAGTCATCAGAGAAAGTGGTATATTTCTGTCTAAGCAGCTAGCTAGCTTGTTTGTTTTCATTTTTGTAAAATTTTGTTTTTCTTCAGGGCAAGCCTGTTAACAAAAATGACTGATGATTTTCACATTAAGTGAAAGGTCATTGTTCCAAAGACATCATCCCAAGATCTCATCAATTATTGTAAAGGAATTCTGCTGAAAATGTATTTCAATAGTTCAAATAAATTGTAGGTAAGCAGGAAGAAAAGGGAAAAAGGGTGATGGTACATGGATTATGTTTTAAAAGCTCAATATTGAATTAAACAATTCAGTGTAAGCTGCATTATTCCCCAAAAGGCTTTTGATTGTTTTATTCCTTCAAATGTGCCCTATTTAAATATTTTTTTAAGCTTTATGTATGGTATCTATGTTATTAGCTCTGTAAAGTGTTTACATGAAGTCTCCAAATGCAATCCTCGAGGCACTGTAATTTACAGAGAAGCTAACACTGTCATAATAACATCTTTATCCTACAACAGATCAGAGCTTAAAGTAATATTGCAAAGTAAAACAAATCCCATTAAATAAAACAGAACTACTAGCAATAAAATTACAGTACGCTGAATAACCCTTGAGGGAGCACTGTGGAAGACAGGCTGTGAAAGGTTGCTGAAGTACAGACCCTGCTAAACAGATTGCAGAACCTGCTAAAAGTTAAATATAGATTCTTTCACCTCTAGGCCAGAGGGGAGAATTGAGCCAGACTTCTATATGTAGTAATTAAAGCTGTTTGGTGACTTCATTTCAAATAAGTCAATGGCCACACAACGTCCAGAACTTCAGGGGTAGGTATTAATTTTCTGCTTTGTAAAGAACAAACCTCCACTACAATAAACGCAAAACTGAATGAATACAGAACTTTGTTCCTGCAGTTGTTAATTCCCTGTGCTCTGACTGCAATATTTTAAACATTTTTTTTTGTTTCGTTAGCAAATAAAGCACATGTCCCAGTGCATGCAAACAAATAACAATAAAACACCACAACTAACAGTGCAGAGCAGTCATCAGGCTAGTATCCTTGTCAAAAAATACCTGGCACAAATCCATGACTGTAGTGGTAGGGCACTATCAGGCTTTTTTGGGAATAAATAGGATATTCAGTCTATTTTCTGCTATGTAGTTGCATCACTTGTAAAGTGGCTGTAAGTGGCACCCTTTCCCTTCATCATTCTGTGATTTGCTGGCTGGCAACCCCAGGCTGGCTGACCATATTAGTCTCTGCAGCCTCTCTAAGGCATTTAAAAACTTATTTCAAGATATAATTATTGCAAGAGAATATTTGACATGTTTTCTCAAAATTTACTGAAAAAGTTTAGATTCTGTGAAACATTTTGCCACTGACTTCAGAGAGTCCAGGATTTTACTCTCTTGGTATTTACATGTTAAATGATTGGTGCTACTCTCTTTGTACGTGAAAATAATTTCATCTTGTTCTGAAGTTCTAGGATATATCAAAATGATCCTAAAAACTCAGAATTTGCTCTATCTCAATGTACCTGAACTATATCTCTACTGATATTTCTTTCAAATGTAAAATCACTGTACTGATTGCAGTATGGAGAAAAATTATATTGTGGAATAAATGATTCTTTCTTACAGAATTGGGAAGAATTTGGAAAGAAAAAGCTGCTTTTGTGTATAAACAGTAGTGATTTTATAGTGACCATGGACATATATTTAGAACTGCAGACCAGCTTTTTAATATGTTCATAATGTGTTCTATTAGTCCTTCTTCAAGTGTTTTTTTCAGATCTGGGGAGTCAAAGCAAATCTCAGCTGTCTTGAAAAACTACAGCTTTTTCATTTTTAAACAGTTACATTCTCCTCCTTGAAACATTGACATTTTTGATGAACATGTCCTCTGAAAATCAGAAATAGAACATGGACAATGTTTTAAGCAAATGAATTAGATTACAGGAGATCCTTGAAGGAAGAAATGCCACATTTTCTGTTTTGCAGAAACACAAGCTCTTGGTCAACACACTATAAGCAACTAATTAATGATCGTGTTCACCTACCCTTATCTTAGATCTTGAGCAAACTAAAGACCCCTCTGAGCCTTATGACATTATTAAATTTTCTTCATTTTCTACATGAAGGAGGCTCTTCAGACACTGATATTACTGCAGTCAAACAGCCTGAGATGAGACAAACAATGATGTGTATCAAACTCCCCCCCAAAACTTTGAACCATCAAAGCGCACCATGAAAACCACAAAAATAACATAGCAAAACCCTTCTCTACACTTAAAGATAAGAAAAAAAAAGACAAGTAAATCCCAACACACTGGTTTTTACATGAGAAACTGGATGACATCATGGCTATGGGATAATCATAAGGCTGCAAGTTGTAGATCTTCATATAAAGTGTTTCATCCTTCTGCAAGTATTTCCAATCTATTATTTTGTTCCACCATTAATATATAAACAAGCTAACTCATAATGCCTTCATGCTTAGAACATTCTCAGAAAAATCCCTCTAGCCAATGGATAACAAATGCAAAGGTTGGAAGTAAGATCTCTTCTGTTAAACTGAATCCAAAGACATGGAGTATATCAGATCATGACTATGGAAGGAATAAATTTAAAACAAATGAAAACATTTCACACTGAAAAAAAAATTTCATCATATAATAATTAAATGATTCTAAATAAAAATTAATAGTGCAGCAGTATTACACACTTGTAGGGAGGAATATTTTCATCCTTTGGGTGCATATTCTAAATATCTGTGGAAATTCTGCAATTAGTCAATGGCAAACAAGTCTCTGTGCCTATCCTGTAACACAGAAGGAATGTGTGTGTGCGTATGCCAAGAACAAGACCACTCTGTGAACTGCCACAGACACTCCAGAGTTGCTGCTGTTCCAAAGCACTCCTTGGAGCGCTTTCTAACCAGAAGAGCACAAAGGAGACCCAAGCTCTTTCTCTTTCTTTCCAAAGGATGAAATACAAAATTGTTGAATGAAATTTAATGTAATAAAACACCATTACTTCACCAAACAATAGTTCCAAATGTTTTCCACATTCATGGATCTTCAAAACTCCTGTAACAGAGCCTGACTCAAACTCCCTCATATGTGTAGGCCATTGAGATTAATTTTTTAAAAAAATAACTTTTGTTCTTCTCTGAAGAATAGCCCAAAATTTACCAGGGAACCGCAGACTTGAAGTTGAAAGAAAGGAAAAACAAATATATTTGTTCTATCTTCAGCACACTGCAGGCCCCAGGATTTCATCATCAGAGTCTTTATTGCTGAGGCCAAGCAGAGGTATGTGAGATACCCAGTTTTGATCTAAAGATGTACAATCCACTCACCCCCATAAATATTTCAGTACTAGGTAACTGTCACAATGAAAAAAAAAAACAACAATCTGTGTTTAGTTTATTTCTAGTTTAAATCTATTTAAGATGAACTTCCAGCTGCCTGAACCATGTAAGCTTTCTCCCGTTCCCTCCATCTCATATAGGCACCATACACCCGCAGTGTAAAGATCTAGACCAGTAATTCAGAAGGACAATAATTGTACTACAGGAATGTCAAGAGGAAGTCGATATGGGTTGGGTTATCTTGACACTACTATAAAAAAATTATCATCATTCCCTCTTTCTATTACTGCAGTGTCAAGAGGAGCCAACCAATGTTGGAGCAGTAAGTTGCAAGCTGCTGTAATAGCACACAGCAAAACACAGTTGCCAATGCCCAGCTTAAACATGGTAAACCAGGCAGATAATATTATCCCCCTTTTACAGAGTGAAAACTGAATTACAAAGATCTGCTGAAAGCCTCAGGGGCAATCTAAGTGTTCCAGGACTTCCCAAGCCTCTTAAATATTATCCTGGTTTTTTTGACACAAGTTCTCAAGATACTCTCTGATTTATTTTCTTCAACCTATCACTCTAAAATTTGAGCAAAATAGTGTTTGCAATTCATTCTGGGTCTTCATTATAATCTGAGTAGTTTTCTGTGAAAATACTCTGTCCAAAAGTCCAAATTATTTTGAAGAAGACTCTTCTACATAATATACCTCTTAGCTGTTTCTGGGGTGACATAGATTGTAGAATCTCTGCAGCTAGACAGGGGGGAAGCCCTAATTACAAACACTGTACTTATGAAACAAAAGTTACTAATTTGGCTTTACAAATCACTCTTCTGTGCTACTTGTCACATCTTAACTACTCGTCTATCCTGAACGTTCCATTTGCAAAATGACATTCAAACATAAATTAATTAATTCTAAATTGACTCCCTGATGTAAAGACATAGTTATTCTAGTTTCTTTGTTGATGGAGAAAACTGTGACAGAAGTTAGGATCTTCAATGCCTAGCATGTCAGAGCAGTGTGAGTTAGGTGGCATGACCAGTGCTAGATACAAAGAGGTTTACAATATGATGTTTCCTTCACAGAGACTTTCTGAATAACACACTAACAGGGTTAGGACCATATATAACAGAAAAAGCTGTTACTTTTATTTTTTTATTTTAAACAAGATAGAATTGAAAAGAATCCCCCAAATAACCAAAATGTAATAGGATACATACTGGATATATGTACAAAATATGTCTTGTAAAAAGGTGCATGCTATATTTATCTTAAAAAATCTTGTAGGTCTCATAAAGCCAAAATATATTTGCAAATAATAATCTATTATTATTTATTTATATATTTATTAAATTTATTAATGTGTGTCTGTCTTACACATTAATAAACAAAAAGACTTCAGGCCATGCTCATATTAAACTACAAACATGCCATCAGTAAATGAAAATCAATTTAAATCAATTTAGCTAGGATAAAAAGTCCCCTTCCCCTGCTGCAGCTCATCTGGTGTGCTAACAGCTCCCAGTGATGAAACAGGTGCTTGTAAATTAATTAGCCTACTGAAACACACCTTAAAATGAATTTCCCAGAACACCCTGGCAGTGAGCCATCCTGGTCCCACGAGCTGATCAGTGTTCTGTAAATATTGAGATTTGATAAAGTAAACGCTACTCTGGCAGCAGATGGTTTGGAATGCTCTGTTGACATTGCCTGCGATTACTTGGATATGAAGACTTTGCTTCTCACAGACCTCCTTTGGGAGCCACTGGAGGACTTGATCCCCTCTCCAGCTATTTGCCTTCTAATTGAAAATCCTTATTCCCAGATGGAGCATAATGCTACTGCTTCAGGCGTCTAGCTCTGCACTGCTTGACTGTTGATACATGGGTAATTGCTTTCAGTAATGCAGGTTAAATGTGACATTTAGTGCTTAATAAAAATCATCAAGGCCAAAGCCGTTTATCATTCTTACACTTGGGCTGTCAGTTCCAAAGGAATTTTCAATTCATTTGAATTCTTGCTGAAGAGGCAAGCAGCTCCTCCCTGAGAGAGGGGGAGAGGCTGAGACCAAACTTGGGCATTTTCTGCTTTATTTCTAAGACTTGTTTGCTAACAAAACCCCTTTAAAATTAACCTATCAAACATGGCAACTATCTGCTTTTGTACTTAGTATGTTGGTGAATAATATATAATCAGCAGCAACTGTGCACACAAAGCACATAAACCAGATGCACTACACTGCACCTTCTGTGGGTGGCTGGAAGCTGAAAGTTATTCCTTTTGTAGCATAATAAAGAAATGAACCTAAGAGGAAATGGACTGCGCTGAAACAAGTCATTTCAAACTCTAAGCATTAAAAAATAAGGAGGGCAAAAGCTTTCATGTTATGGTAGGCATGGTAGCTCCACTTTGCTGAGAGTATTCAAGGTACTTGCTGCAGTGCTTTCTCTCTTTTTTTCCTTTTTTCTTTTTTTTTTTTTTTAATATGAACATTTCTATTGAGGAAAAAATACTAATATCATTATGGTTTAAAGATTTGATAGGAGAGTAATCCTGCAGTCTACAAAGCTTAAAAAGAATAGATTGAAAATGAGGGTGGGCTGAAATCTGTTGATTGAGCAGTAACAGTGCAGTTACATCCCTGCTTTCCAGTCTTACCATCAGAGTTTTACAGACACGGGGAGTGTATAGAAGTCTCTTGAGTTTTAACCATAATGACATAGGTAGGCAGATCAACATTTAGATCATTCCTTCTCCCAAAAGTTCCTTCCTTTAATTTAGGGATGGAGTCTTGCTTCTTCTAAAATAAGTAGCTGGCTGACTGGCAAATTCCTTCTCCGTATTCTTTGGAGGCATTTTTAAGACGTTTCTTGTTAGACTTTGGGACAGTTCAACGGGAGACAAAGGCACTGACCTTCGTGCATCAGCCATATTGAGAGGACAGAGACATAGGAAAGATTTGAAGGAGATGGTCAGTCAGAATTTCATGCCCAGCTGCTTTGTTCAGCTACCATGAACTTTCCCTAATACCTTGCTATACAGCAGAACCTCTTTATTCATATTACAAAATCAATTTTAACAGTAGCAACAAGAAAACACAGTAAATTAATCCATATTTTGGTGGTATGGAACTTTATCTCTGCACTTATGTAATTTGGAGCATGTCTTGAAACAGTTTCTCTGTATCTGCTGTAATACATTATTACTTTAAAGGCTACAGCAAATCCAGGCATAGTGGTGATTTGGGTGACTGAAAGCCAGCACAGTTAAAAAAGTGACAATTTAATTAAAAAAGTAATAATTAAAATTAATACTAATGAAGGAAGTATTTCTCCAGATGGTGTTACTGATGGTATTAACTTCAAGCTCATAACCTGACCCCGAGTGAGCAGTTTTCATAAGTTCCAGCTTCTCCTTTTGGGAGAAGCTTTTATTTTCCCTCTTGCTTAATTCATTTTGTAAAGCTCAGGCTCCCTTTGCTATGTCTTCATTACAATCAATAATTAATTCTTTTAGTTTCTAGAATTCATTGCCCCTCACATTTTGTTCATCATGTTAGATTGTTTGCCTCATCACAGAAAATGTAAGAATTTTGAGCTCATCTCTGCCTTGGAACAAACCACGTGACACTGAACGTCTGCCGTTTTGAGCAACTAGATTTCAGTACCTATGAGAAAGCCCATGCAGAGAGCCTGACAAGTCAGAGCAGAGAACTCATTTCACCTAAATATGCCATCTACAAAAACTTACAAATCCTGGTAGACATCTGAGGACGTGAATAACCTCTCCTCCACCCACCTTTTTTAATTTTTTTTCAGGAGTAACTGGAAGGATGCTCATTTGTTTTTAAGGTACATAATCTGTTGCCAGACCCTTTCATTTGTAGTAGGCTTCTAGTGCAGGATTCTCCATAAGATACTGCTAAAAACATGTACAGTGCCTGTGGTCTGCCTTCTCCTGCTCTCCAGGAGTACCTACCCAGTTGGTCCCCTCATATACATGCCTACATCTAGAGCTGCCCATTCTAAACCAGCACAGAAAAATACTTGCTATAGAAGTATTCAAGGAAAGCATAGAAATGAATATTTTCCATTCTCATAAAAAAGGCAAAGAATCTCTGTCATGTTGCCCATACAGAGATCCAGGACAGATCTCAGATTTAGAGAGGTATCATATGGATCTCTCAGCACTTCTACTGCTACTTACAACACTTTCTAAACGATAAGGATTGTATTTAGCAGAAGCTTGTTTGCTGTAGACACTTTGCTCTTTTTCCTCTGCACTGGAGTACCATATATTAGGAACTCCTCTAGGGAAAATAACTTCTAAAAAATATAGTGGATCCTAAGTAACTTAATGGATAATAAAATGTCTTGCGCTTCTGGGACTGCTCTTTAAGGAGCAACCTGATGTTTTAGGTAAAATAAGTGTTGCAGTCTAGGGACCTCACCCCACATTTCTGTAGGATTAACTATAGGTATAACATTTTTTTCCCAGTAAAAGCACACATATCTGGGAGTCATTAACAAGCTCCTCCAGGACAAGTGGTCTTTTTTGTTGCCATCATCCCCACATCCCACCCCCTCAACTCCCACCACCAAAAAAATTGGGAGTTACTAAGTAAATAACGGTAAAAGGAAAGTTAGGCTGGGGGAGGAAGGGATTGAGAGCAGCCCTATCAACAAGGGTTTCGGGGTGCTGGTGGATAAAAAGCTGGGCATGAGCCGGCAATGTGTGCTCGCAGCCCAGAAAGCCTGGGCTGCATCAAAAGCAGCAGAGCCAGCAGGTCAGGAGGGAGGTGATTCTACCCATCTACTTCACTCTCATGACACCCCATCTGGAGTATTGCATCCAGTCTGGGGTCTCAAGCAGAAGAAAGACATGGACCTGTTGGAGCAGGTCCAGAGGAAAGCCACAAAGATGATCAGAGGGCTGAGCACCTCCTCTATGAAGACAGGCTGAGAGAATTGGGTTTGCTCAGCTGGCGAAGAGAAAGCTCCAGTGAGAACTTATAGCAGCTCTCCAGTCCTTAAAGGAGGCCTATAAGAAAGATGGGGACAAAATTTTTATGAGGACCTTGTATGTGTAGCAAAAGGAAAATAGGTCATGGTTTTAAATAAAAGGGTAGATTTAGGCTAAATATAAGGATGAAATTTATTTCAAAGATGGCGGTGAAACACCAGAACAGGTTTCTCAGAGAGGTGGTAGAAGCCCCATCCCTGGAAACATAAAGGCCATGTTGACTGCATTTCTAAGCAACCTGATCTAGTTGAATATGTCCCTGTTCATTGCAGGGGAGTTGGAGTAGGCCTTTGAAGATCTCTTCCAAACCAAACTATTCTATGACTTTATGATTCTGTAAATGCCTCTTCGCCACATAGGCAGTGGTGCTAGAGTACAGACTCAATTACATAAATGTAGCGATGCCAAAAATTTTGTATGAAAAAAGTACTTTTTTCCTCTCATGTAATGCATGAAAATTTATGATTAACTAGTTCTAGTGCATATGTTCTATTGCATTCAAGCTCATTTTGGACTTGAGTAGGCTGTTCATCTGCAGTATTCTGCCTTGGCACAGGATACTATAAATTCCTTCTGCATTGAACGTCAAAGAGTATTTTTCTGGGAACTTCAACTATCTCCAGAAGGAATAGGAAAAAATTGTTGTTATTATGGTTTTTAATTAAATAATTCCTATTCATACTATGTTTAAAAATATGGATGTATTTAAAATGCTGGGCAGAATTATTATGACTAGGAAGATATCTATTGCTTTAAATAAGTTTTCAAATTCTGAATTCTCATTTTAATTATCACCCACTATCCGTAGCCAAGGATATAACAGATTACATCTTAAATGTAGTTTAGGCTGAAGTTTCCAATACTGACATAAGCCAAACCTAGGCTGTAACAAGCACAAGATGCATGAGGTTTATGCACTGATCTCACATATCTTCATTAATAATTTATTAACAGATCAGTTTTAAAAGGGTTTGGGAATGGATACTTACTTTTACCCTACCAAACCCCCCCCCCAAAAACAAAAACAAAAACAAAACAAAAAACCCCAACACACACACAAAAAAAACCCCCCAAACCACCACCTCTTTTTGGAAGGATGAGAGAAAATGATAGAGAAAACTTAAGTGCTGCCTCAGAACTGAAGGATGCTGACAGGCTCAAAGAAGTTTTTACCAAAATAAAGGGCACAGGAAGAACATTTGTAATGTAATGCACATGTAGAGGCAAGTCCTTCCTGCCTCTGAAAAGCCTTCAGAAACTCAAAATTATATTTTCAAGTGGAATCCCATCAGCACAGTGAAACTAAATAAAACTGTTCAGCCTTGTGAAAAAAATCCAAAAGGTTATTAATCAAAAACTGACACTATACCAGTAGGTTAATTGTGTGGTCAGTGGAATGAAATCAAGGAAAGAAAGTATTTTTTCAAATCGGAAAAGAGCTGTCAACAGCAAGTTCTAAACAATATGTGGAAAGGAAAAGTTTTCTTGGCTTTAGATTTTCACCAAGAGTTTGGATAGGCTGAACTTAACAGGGCAAGAAGTATTCCTGTGCTTGCAGTGTATTAACCATTTCCATCTCAAATGAGAACTGCAATGGAGCAAAATGCTCAGGTTCAAATCCGAGTTCTAATATCAGGAATGGCTAATTTCAGAGAAGGAAATTTTAAGTTAGCATGATGGGCCTGGTTACATAAACCAAAATTCTGTAAGATCTTTACCATGGTTGAAAAAATTCATTACTAAATTGTCAGAGGCAGAGGATGACCACCAGTACAGAAAGACAATAAAAACAAAATATTTGAAGGAATTACAATAAGTGAATCTGAAGTGTATATTTGCAATCTGAAAAACATGAAATTATCACACATTATAAAAGTCATCTCAAGATAAAAATGTTTGACTACAAGTCCTTTAAGACAAGCACAATTTTCCATCTACCAAAAGTATTTGGGTTGTCTATCTTGATCTCCAAAGGTTAATTCAAATATGTAATTTGCTTGTTAGGAATGATCATTTGGTCCAGAACTATTGAGTTCTTAGCTCATCTAAGAGTTAGTATTTTTTATTCAGCTTTTGTCAATTAAAAAAGCAATCTAAACAAAATACAATTTCAAGGAAAATTTCTGTTCATATAAATGATGGAACATTCAGTGGCCACTTTGCTCATATTCTCACTTCAGTAGAAATATATTTAAGGAGTTTAAAGACAGGACAAGGAGGCATCTCTATCCAGCCAAGGAGATAAGTAGCTCAAGGCAGACTAGGAATATTAAAAATAATATACAAAAGGTTTCATTTTGGTATTCATCAACGCCTGTAAAAGTACCCACCCTTTCTTTGGGCAGTGACTATGTGGAGAGTCTTACAGTGTACTTAAATTCACCAAGAACAGTCTAATACCCAGCCTAACCATGACACTTTGGTACATTTTGTTAACCAATTTCAAATATATGCTGATTTTTACATCTCATCTCTGATTCTGATTATCAGACACTACTAAGCACACTGTAATACTAAGTACTGCTATCACAATACTGAGAACATTACTGATGTTCCAGACTTGATCAGATTAAAATGATCATGAACTACCAGAGGTCTTCCCTCAGTCAAAGCAGACCCTCAGGGAGAGCTATTCTTAGTGTGAGTTAATGCATTCAGTTGATTAAGTCTTTATGTTTTGAAATAAGGAAGACATTTGCAAAGCAAACAGTTCTTTTCTGGTGTGAAGTCATCCTGAGGAACCCCTGGGACAACAGGTGCCCAGAGTTAATGATTAGATGAGGGCTAAGAGAAGGAACACCTGAAACTGAAGCAGTTGAGAGCTGTGTTAGCCTATTCATTCCAGCTTCTAGAAATGTGAACACTAGGATATGGCCCTCTCAGCTAATCTCCTGTACCAAGCTGCAAAGTTTCACTCTGAAGTTTCTGAGTTTGAGCTGTATCTGGTCTTCTAAAATCAATACTTTTACAGGTATATCATCTTTCTTTTGATTTTTGATATGCATTTGGTTTGTTGCTTTGTTTTGGGGTTTTGTTTGTTTTTTTAACCTTGTGCTGTTCTCTATCCTCATTCTGCTTGCTTTTGTTTACTACCTGTTCTCTTCCTCACCTTACTTCATTTTTCCCAATTTTCTTGATGATCTCCAATTTTACGTGCCACATATACATAGAATAAATCATAGAATGGCTTGGGTTGGAAGGGATCTCAAAAACCATCTAGTTCCAATCTCCCCACCATGGGCAGGGATGTCACCCACTAAGCAGGTTGCCCAAAGTCCCATCCAACCTGGCACTGAACACTTCCAGGGATGGAGCATCCACAGATTCTCTGGGCAACATGTACCAGTGCCTCCCCACCATTACAGTAAATAATTTCTTTATAACATCTAATTTAAATATCTCTTCTTTTGGTTTTAAACCATGTCCCCTTGTCTATCCCTATCTGCCCATGTAAAAGGTTGCTCTTTCTCTTAAAATCCCCCTTTAGGTACTTGAAGGACACCATAAGGTCTTCCTGCAGCCTTCCGTTCTCCAGGCTGAACAATCCCAACTGTCTCAGGAGAAGTGCTTCAGCCTTTTGGTCATCTTTGTGACCCTCTTCTGGACCTCCTCCAACAGGTCCACATCTTTCTCATGCTGGGGACCCCAGAACTGGATGCAGTACTGCAGGTGAAGTCTCATGAGAACAGAGCAGAGGGGCAGAATCACCCTCTTGACCTTCTGGCCACTCTACTTTTCATTCAGCCCAGGATATGGTTCTAGGGTGTGAGTGCATGCTTCTGGCTCCTATCCAGCCTCTCATCCATGAGCACGCCTAAGTCTTTCTCCACAGGGCTGCCCTCTGAGTTTATCTCCCAGTCTGTCCTCATGTCTGGTATTGCCTCAACCCAGGTGCAGAACCATGCACTTGGACTTGTTGAACTTCATGAGGTTCTTGTAGGTCCACTTCTCAAGTTTGTCCAGGTCCCTCTGGAAGGTAACCCATCCTTCTGTTTTGTCAACTGCACTGCTCAGCTTTAAGTCATCTGCAAACTTGGTGAGGATGCTCTCAATCTCACCGTCTTTGTCATTGATGAGATACTAAAAAGCACTGGTTCCAAGGCAGAGCCTGAGGGCTCATCACTGACCTCCCCTGGACATAGGGCCATTGACCACAACTTTCTGGCTGCCAGGCAATTCCATATTCACTGAATAGTCCAGTCTCCACATCCAAGTCTCTCCAATTTGGTTATAAGGGTTTGTGTGAGACCATGTCGAACGCCTTGCAGGTCTAAGTACATTACATTGGTTGGCCTGCCCTTATCAACTGTTGCAGGCACGGAGGTGAGGCTCACTAATCTGTAGTTCCCTGGGGTTTTCTTTCTACCCTTTTTAAAAATAGGAGTGTTTCTCCCTATCATCTCCAGCAGTCAGTCTTTTTGCTGTTGGCTTTGGTGGAAAACAAGCAAAAGCCTTCCTCTGGCCTGTGCTCCCCAGTCCTTGCAATAGTGGCAGTGCCATAGCTGTAAACATCAGCTTGTGACAGCTCTCAGGGTTCCCATTTGCCTCCAGACAAGTCTGTGTCCTGGTCTCTGGGGGCAACCTCTGCTGCTCCAAACTGCCTTGGAACAGGAGAAACCTGAACCAAATCCTCTGCATTAACATTCCAGAGAAAGCACTTGCTTGTTCACTCTCCTTATGGGGTCTATAAGGTGACTACTACCAGATGATTCAGAAGCACCAACTTCTCACTAAAAACCACCCCTTCAAAAGGCACTGTGGGAAGCAGAAACCCAGAACAGCATTGTTTGTAATCAAGGAAAGCTGAACAATCTTGGATTTTTACCTAGGGCTTTCTATTGATATCTTCAAAGGCAAGGAAATGTCATCCATGTGGAAATTTCTGGAAGCTCCAGCTATCCCAAATATAGCTGACTTTTTAAAAATATAACTTTTAAAAATTGATTAGCCATTATTTTCTGGCACAACCCTGTCACAACCACCCAATCTAGAAGTGATATTTTGCTGCAAGCAATACACAGGTCTCTCTTACAGGTAATAAGTTAAATTATTAACTATTAAATATAAGTTAAATTTAAAACTGAGAAGAATATATGTGTTTGCTTCTCTGAAGTGCTGTGTGAGTTTCATAGAGCTATCTTAAATGTTTTTATATTGCCATACACATATAATGTTTTAAATAATTCCATAATAGCTCATAACAATGCTTTCAATTGTTTTCTGTAATTTCTGTAGAATTAAAATAAGTAATTTCATTACATATTTCTCTTTCTCAAAGGTTCATATCTTTCAGAACACTTCAATGTTTCAATTTGTGAGAGTGAGGAATTTTATTCCTTTATGTCCTGTATTTGGACCAAGAAGGATTTTTGCAAAGTTTGAGTATTTCTCTTTTAACAGAGTTTGAGTAATCACAGCTGAGAGACTGTGGAGTCCAGGTCTGTGCTGCCCCTCAAGCTCCAGAATCAGTATATGTAGAGAATTTGCTTTCCAATCAGTTAAAAACTACCTTTCTTTTGGATATAAAAACTAAAATACAATGTATCTTTACAATTTCAAATTTTCAAAGGATTTAAGTCTACTGTAAAGATGATTGATTTAGGAATATCTGGATAAATTAATTTAGAAGCTATGTCTTTCTCAAAAATTACACTTGTCATGATCTTTCACTGTCTTAGAATGTCTTACCATGTAAAAGAATTATGCATGTGTTCATTTGTACTTCCCTTCAGTAGATTTTCAAGTATTATTCTTATGGTATTCTGACATCATATGTGTGATATTTAATTATTTGGAAACATTCTGTGGAAAAAATCAGAACCCTAATTTATCACTCTCAGATAAGCATAGGCTTTCACTTATAATGTCATTCTCCAAAATAACTGTGTTGAAGGATTTCAGAAGAGTTTTCTTCTGTTTTTAAACAGAGTTGATCTACCAGTGGAAATGTCTCTGTATTGCTCTCTCCAAATGTTCCTTCTGCATTCTGCAGGACTGAAACTCAAGTGAAAATCTTTTTTAATCCCTGAGTGAAATGACTGTTTTCTGCAGCAAAATTGCTAAGGAGTATGATGACTAATGAAATATGAATCTGTTTTTGCTTTGGTCTAAAAAAAGAGTCTTATTACCAAGGAAAAAATACTTCTAGAGCTGACAATATAAATAAACAATCCAGGAATTTCAGTGTTATTGTGTGTATAGGACCCTCAAAGAACATTTCATATATTTTTTGTGAGTATAAGTATGTAAAGATTTACAGGCAAAACTCTGATGACAAACATAATTTTAGGTAGGTCACAGAAATTTGAGGACTTAATTTAGCACAGTTTGCTATAGTACTGTTAACATCAGACCAGACATCTGGGCAGCAAATGTGTGATGGATGGCCTATGAACAACACTTTTCCCCATGGCCCAAGTAGACACCAAGTGGTTGCCACAAAATTCACAGGCCCCAGGACCTAAGAAAATCCTATTTGCACCAAGTCATGATACCCAATTTGCTTCATGATACCCAATTTTTTACCATCCTTGGGCTTATTAGAAAGCAAACCCACTCTAATTAAAGCACTCTGAGAACCAGGTTCAAACTATAGACCCCTTGATAGTCAATACTTCCAAATTCTTAATTTATCTCCCAGAAAAATCTGAGAAGGTTTTGGATTTGGCACAAAGTGCTGTGTTTTACTTGACCCAAGGGCCAGGAATCATGTACACACAGTTTAATAACATAAACAGATACCTAAGCTTCTCTGGTAACTGAAGTGTGTTAGATGAGCCAGGAGATGTCTATGATGAAAATTAAGTGGACCACATGCTATGACAAAGCTCCCTTTTATGGGTTTAACTTTTCCTCCTTTTTGTCAGTCTCCCTTAGGAATAATTCCTAGAATGTACTGTCCCCTGGCCCATGCCAGGGAGTATGATACAACTGATGGTGGGACAGTGATCCAGTCAGTGGCTTGGCTTTGTTCCATTTCTAAACACAGCACCATCATTTAAATATCTCTCTCCCACCATACCTGGTCCTAACAAATATCTTGGCATCTCTGGCGTGATGGCTTTTGTACTAAAGGCTAAGTCTCACAAGGAAACAACTGCAACCAAATGCCTTGTAATTCAAACCTTCATACATAGAATGGACAAACTTCAGGTATCCTGTTCCTAACTGCTGCACTGTATCCCTGTGCCATAGGTACGGAGAGTAGTTGGGGTTTCTGTATATAACCTAGTAGCCAGAAGTGTTTCAAATATCTCTGTAGGGATTGATGTCCAAGAAGAGGTTAACAGGTGCATTGCCACTTGAGCATTAAATGTCTGCAGTGGAGGAATCTGACGGTTCAGGGTCCACATTAGACTAATGACACACATGGGGTAGTGTAACGTCAGGGTACGATGGATTTGTAATGAGCTAATTTTATTCAAAGAAAGTGAAATGAAAATAAGATTCCTGTTTCATCACAGTAAACCCCACATTATGGTGAAGCATGCAGCCTAACACAGATAATTAGCCTTTTGGTTATTTCTCATCTGTTCTCTTTAGAACAGACAGATTAAATCAATTCAGTAGGTTCTTCTGAAGCTTGTAATGCAATTCACCATTTTTCCTGAAATGTTGTACCATGGATGATCCCACCTGCATAAAATCACAGTGGGTTAAAAAATTTCCAGTCAGGTAAAGTGTAAAATAACTAAGAACATCTAATATTTAAGTAAAAGTTTTAGAATCCAAATTGTTCTAGCTGAAATATTCAAGTATTTCTAGCAAATCTCATGAGAAGTCATCAATTAAAAAATTAGCTGCACTGAATTATTGCAAACTAATTTAAATACACTTCACTCAAGAAAAATTTCACCTTTTAATGAGAAAGGTAGTGCCAGGGCCACTGTCAGAAATACCTAGTTTTACTAAATGTATATCTTTAGTGTTCACAGTTTCATCCCAGAGAAAAAAGTTTCCTGATGTGTAAGTGTTATCCCATATAAATGAGAAAAAACAAATCAGTTTTCCTTTAAGGATTAAAACATACATAAAGCTACAACATAAATAAGGCTGAGTTACCGTAACTGGAACCATAACTTTGAATATCCTCACTATTGTACATCTAAATTCTCTACCATAACATTGCATTAACTTTTTTCTTTTTTGCATTACATTTATATCTAATGTGATTCCATTTCCCACTCTTTACAGATGCAGATTAATGTTCCTGATGCAAAAACTGTTTTTGGTAAATCATATCAAAATGTTTCATGGGACTCACTGAGAAGTGTTGATATGTGGAAATTGGTCTTTTAAAAAATTCTTCCTAAACCCCAAATTGCATATTTTGAGAGCTACTCCCCCC
>JAWWEV010000001.1:94265363-94351618 GCA_035583235.1 Hafferia zeledoni
ACTCCCCCCCCCCCCCCCCCCCAACCCTTTTCTATCATCACTTCCCCTATGTCTGGAACATAAAAGGGAATGCCGCATTTGTGACATTTCAAAAAGAAAGTTCCTATTACTGCTAGCCTAATGGTTATTATAAATACACTGTAGAGCATGCTACAGTAAACTAAACAAACAAATGTTAGTAATAAAAGTTAACATCTTGCCAGATTTATCAGGCTTGCATTGATAATGAATCTTCCCTGCGAACTGTAAAGATCCTGATATATGAAAAGGCTGAGTAGCTTTGAAGCTTATTCATAAGAAAGTAATTTCAGATTATAATTCATGACCAATGACCTATGATCCAACAATTGACTGTAAACTTATTATGGTATTGAATGTATGCATTTAAAACATGGCTTGCAGTATAACTTCCACTGGAAACAGTTTCTCCTTTGTCAGATAAACCCTCTGGAAATTTTCTCTTCTTTCTCTAGTAATTTCTTGCCATTTTGACTTCTTCCAGTTCAGAACAAGATAATGACAAGTTAATTCCAGCTAAGAGTCAAACTTTTTAGGTCCTACATAGATTATTTTTATAATGAATATAATTGTAGTTGTTTAGATTAATGTACTTAGGGACAAATAGAGTAGGTTCCAGAGAGAGGATTGTAAGAGGGCCCGTTAAAATCACGGTAGAGCATAGATCAATAGTACTTAACAGACTGGTTGCTTTCAAACAATTCATATGAGAGAGGTTAAATTATATCAATAAATTATTTTATTTCAATGGACAGTACTAGTAAAAGAAGTTGAGGTAACAGAACTGAATCAGCTACTGCTCAGTTCATACCAAAATAATTTCCCTTTAGAAAAAATCTTACAAAGTTATGCTGCAGTGGAAATAAGGGACAGCAGCAAAAAGTAGAGCATTTTGTTGCTCACTGTAATCCAACAGAAACAGCTCCACACTTCCCTTTCGGTGGCATTGAATTTCCTACTGACTTCCTATGGAATTGACTGTGGGTGTGGGGTCTGGCCTGCTCATCCAAAACCTGTTTGTGGCAGGTCTTCCCAGTGATTAAGTAGTCTAATTACATGCAAAATAATATTAATGAAACCAGACCAAACCAAAAACCTTGTTAGAGAAGGTTTTACTTAAAACCATATATAAGGAGATGTGGGTGTGCAAACATAAGTACATGTATATACATGTAAGGATACATATCTTTATACAAGCACAAGTCTGTGTTTCTACCCTGAGGACCCACATGCAGGCGAAACAACACACTTGGAATTGCAGGCATTATTAAGGAAAGTATATGTAGGGAAGAAATTAGTGTATTACAAACTTCTGTAATTTGAAATTGATCACAAGTCATTCTTAGAAGATCCATTTATGTGTCTTGCTAGCTTAGAGTGATATTTATAATCTATCAAGCACTTAATCAAAATGTTACACAGCTTTGACAGAGAACTTTCCTATACTCTACAGGATATGACTGTAAAATATCTTCCTTTCTTTGACTGCATGATTGAAAATCAAGCTTTGAAATTTTATTTTAATAACATTGTTAGAGGTCTGTGTATTTCATTTCATTGTCAAAGTCTAATAGAATAATAAACCTTGATATTTCATCAGCCTTAAGTGTTTTCTTTTTTCTCTCTCTCTTTTTTTTTCCCCACATAATGGTTTTAGGATTTTAGTTACTTAGTAGATTTAAATTGTTCTCTTGGTATCTTTATTATTGATTCAGGTATCCTTAACCTCTTTGAACATATAGAGGCATCCTTTCATATTTGTATAAGGTGGACATTTTCACTAAAGCACCATCTAATTTATATAGATTCTCAAAAAAAACCCCCCAAAACATAATCACTTTCTGCAATTTCTTTAACCTCTTCTGCTTTGATTATTTTGGCTATATTTTGGAAGACATTAATAAAAGAATGAGTGTAATAGATGAGGATAAATAATAAATGTTACAGTAATATTTCTCTGAAAATGATCTCCAATTACAAGTAATTCTGAGGTAAAAAATTGCAAACAAACCACTTTTTCTGTCTAGTCCTTATTTTCTTTTTGTATCTCCAATTCAAATGCTCCATTGAGTTTTGTTTTGTATGTGTAACTGGTAATAGTGATCGGGAAAAAACCTCCAAGTTTTTTGTTGAGAGCTTAAGATATTTTTAAATTGGTTTAATTTCTTACCACTAAATCATTTTTTGTTGGTTTGGGAGCTTGGGGGTCTTCTTTGGTTGTTTTTTTTCCGCATGTAATAGTTGAAATCAATATTTCAGTATTGCATATTAGCACTTGGCAATTTTCATCTGAAAAGTCAAAGTGTCTTGTCCCTGGGTTCTATACCTGAGTTTTGCCCTAGAGAACCATCTTTTTTTTTTTTTAGCTCTTTTTTGTTTTTTCCCATCCAATATTATTCTGAAAAAAGGGGAGGAATAAGGAACTATTTTGTTGCATGTGGATCTTTGTACTTGGTTGCCTATTTGAAACTGAAACCAAGGTGATGATGGGAAATGCAAGTGAGAACAGGTATATTTTAGCATTTTGACACAGAGCAGATCTTTAAAGAGTGCATTTACACTTCTAGGAAGACTTCCAAATCAGAGCCTGCTTCCTCCGTGAACTGGAAGAGCAGGAGGTTCAAAAGGACTTTAGCACAATCTTAGGCTGTAAATATTGTGTAATTGCATCAACTGTGCTTTAACCTCTCAGTTCTCACCAATTCCTGATTTGTCTGCTTTTTTTGTGTCCTTTCACACGGCAAGGTGAAATATCTGTTCGCCATTTGTACCCTGCAGCCTGACCTCTGATCTAGATTGCTCACTCGGAATTCAGTTCTGAATGACTAGTGTTCTGTCAGGCAAAATCTACATAATCTGCTGTCAAAGACTGTCAAACAAATGGTTGACTTCATACACCCCATTTCAGTAAAATGATCAAAATAACAGAAAGGAGAAAAAAAATAAAAATCCTTCCTTGGGCTGAAAACTATGACAAAAAGATTAAGAAAATATCCTGGAAATGAAAGAAAACCTTTGTAAAGGTAAAAAATAAATTATTCTTGTAAGGATGTAAATAGCTACAGAATGCTGACTGCATACTCCTAATTTTACTTCAATTGTGGGGAGAATTTTTCCTATTTCAGAATTGAATTCTGTAAATTTATTTATGCATGTGTATTTAAGAAAGCTCTCAGATCCAGAGTATAGAGCAATTAAGTTTGGGAAGATGTACTTAAGAGGAAGGAATTATATGTGATCCAACAATTGCATGGGAATAATAATTTAAAGTCCAAAGGTCTTTGTTTAGAAATGTCATAAAACCGGTTGATTGGATATAAGCCACCATTAAAAAATAAGTTTGTATATTAGTTTCCCTCAGGGGAGAAGAGGCATTTAATATATCCTTTTCTAAATGTAATTACATTTTCAGTGCTACGGGTATTTTATAGCATAACTTGTATCTTAGTAAACCATTTTCTTTTGTTCTTATAATAAAGTTCTTTAGGTTGCTAAATCAGGAAGCTGCAGTCATCCTCCATTTAATTCATGTCCCTTAAAAATTACATATTTTGTTTTCTAAGAGCTTCATGTGCTTTTCATACCTGAGGATGTTTTCTTTTTCCTGGCTTTATGTGTATAACAATTTCACTTTATTCTGTCTATGTGGGTTTGGGGTTTTTTTTTAATTATTATACCCTCAGAGACACTTTATGCTTGCCCTGAGAAGCAGCAATTCACTCTGCTAAAGGTAATGTGCTATTTTGCCTCACTATAATAAACATCAATGTTTTTACAACTGCAACAGTTCTCCACCAGTATTAGCATATTTTGGCTGAGGT
Source organism: Hafferia zeledoni (assembly GCA_035583235.1). Lineage (NCBI taxonomy): Eukaryota > Metazoa > Chordata > Aves > Passeriformes > Thamnophilidae > Hafferia > Hafferia zeledoni. Next base: position 94,269,203 of record JAWWEV010000001.1, read on the forward strand.
ATTGTTTTACTGTGACCTGTATAATAAGTGTCACATTAGCAACACAACAAATCAAACGTTTGTTAATTTCCCTCGCTTTCCCACACAGCTGCTAGTGTTATCGTGTCACCAGATTTTAATTAATATGATAAGTAACACTTGCAAGACAACAGGCTGATTTTTCCCCCCGTGTGTATGTGTGCCTCTGTGTGCACACGTGTAGACCAGAAAAGCGGCAAATAAGAGACTTTTGTAGCAATTGCCTTGTTCGCATTTAAAGCAACTCAGTATTAAAAGATAATTCTCTTCCAGCTTGCCCTAAGAATCCAGTGTCTGGGTCTGAAAATACATTACAAATGTACTTGATTTGCCCATTCTACTGTTTAATTTTTTGTATTTTTAAGCTTTCACTGCCTGAGATATACATGACAGGCTATTTGAGTCTGCCTCATTTCTTTTGCCCCTATATAAGTAATAACAAATATGTGTCTGACTTACAAAAACCCCAGCAAGTGGGTTTTTTTCAGGTATTGCATCCTACTAACTGAATTGCTCTAATACAAGTCAAAAGTGCCATCTATTTGTAACAACCAGAAATGCACCAGAGGCTACTGCTGGATGGTTGTGTGGGATAACCACATGCCTCCCTTGCATGCTGCTTCCCAGCCCACCCTGGGGTCACCAAAAAGCCAAAGAAGAACCAATAAAGACTTTGAGGGAATTGGCGTGGATGGTTTAAACACATTATTGTTTGGAACCTGTTAATCACACTATGATCAGAGTCTAGAAGGAAATTCCCCACTTCTGCCAGAAGCACCTAACCACTTTTTCAGAATCTGCCCTGGGAGGCATAGAAAAGAACTGGCTTTAAACTGAACTGGGGAGCTTGCCACATTTTCTGGAGGGCAAATATCTGAGCAGCAATTCATTAGAACACATTTTTAATTCAGTAGCAACATTAGAGATAGATGTATATGCATAAACCCATATTTTTATCTTATTATTGTGTAATTATACAATACACAATTGCATTCTTATTAAAGATGTGGTACAACTAAAACTGCCTGTAGCAAGTTACCATTTCTAGTACAATTTCATTAGACATAGGACAGTGTCCTGAAGATTTCACCTTGACCACTGCCAAGGCCTCTCAGTAAGCGGAAGGATTCTTTTCAACATATATGAAAAATAGGGCCACCCCTTGAAGAATTTTTCACATCACTTGTGTTCTCTTTTTTAAGGGCAATATCGAGCTTCCTACAACCTTCAAGTGGGAAGGTTGAAGAATATAACATATATCAAAATGAAAGGAGAAAACCCAGAGCAGCAGGGATCTGAAAGCAGAAAAGTGAGATGGGAATGGGTCTTGCAGAGAAAATTCCCCTGCTGATATCAAAGGAAATAAAAGTGCACACACAAAAAAAGACACAGAACTGCCTTTTATAAGGCCCTGTTATAAACTACTGCTGATATTAGGCTGCTGAATTTTAATTCCCTCCTCCACTAAAATGCCCTTTTTCTTTTAACCTACTTCTCATTATAGCTTGCAAACCGACAAACTCCCCAGAAGGAAACTGCCAGGACAAAAAAAATGCCCTTATAAAGTCCCAGAATCTCTGCACCATGCAGATCCCAAGTTGAATCACATGTGAGTACCAGAGAAAAGGAATGGCACTTGGACGTTTTATTAGAGAAAACTCAAATGTTATTGAACATTTCAGAAAATACGAAATAGGCAAAGGGAATGCATGGACCATGATTAAATACATGTAGATATTATAGGACTTAAACTAGTTATATAGGACTTAACCTAGTCCTAAGGAAAAGGCATATCAGAGCTGCACAATTCCCACAGGAACATTGAAAGATATATTCAACCAAGCCTGGTAGACCTAGTCTGTTCCAAATTAAGTTAATGTGATATTCCCATTCATAGCAGGAATAGGATTGCAGTAGAGTGCACAAATAGTAGCATGTCCCCCAGAGTAATGGATTTTGCTGGAGGTCTGGGCAGCACCTTGGTTAAAGAGTATTGTCTGTAAGACAAATGTAACACCAGAGGATAAATGGATATGTAATAATAATAGCCCTGTCTTAGATGTTTCAGCAGAATCAATATGGGTTTTTATTCTGTGCTTAAAGAGCTGTGAAAAGGCTTTTCCAACATGGTCCTGGTTACTAATATGTAATCCCTCTGCAGAAAAGATCAGTAAATTGATGTTTTTGTGCCTATAAACTAAAACATGCAAGAATATGTACAAAAGAAAAAAAAGAAAAAAAAAAGAAAGAAAAAAAAAGAAAAAAGAAAAAAGCATCTGCATGGTTGAAATTTCTGAGACTAAAAACCGTTTACATAATTTCAAATTTGTAATTGGGGAAAATTGTCTAACATCTTGCAAAACAATTAAAAGGAATAGTGCCCAGTCTACTGTTTAACCAGTTACTCCTGTGACCAAAGGAACTAAAATGTATCTGTTCAAACTTTGCAACCCCTGAGCCATACCCGTAACATACTGAAAGCCAAATGCCAACATAATTTCCATAGCTATTTACATAAATCTAAATACAAATCATACAACTAAACTGACATAATACTGTCATTGTTTGCATTTTTATGCCCTTTGACTGACAAACAGCAATTGCTTCTCTTTTGAGTTCTTTAGCAATTAAAAAAATCCCCAATAACAAGAACAAGCCCAGAATGGTCTAATAGTTGCCCTACCTCTGGATTAGTGGAGATACAGAGAGTTTGAGATAGATGCAGTCCCAAGTCTAATGAGGGTGCCAGCAAGTCCTACAGCCTCCACTCATGTTATGTGTCCAAGAAACTTATGTCTTGGCCATCAGTGCAAGTACTCTGAGACAATAATGAGAAAGTCTTTTCTGCCCCAACTTATAGCTAAATAAATTTTGATGGCTCTTTCAAGAATTCCTGGAGAAAAAAGCTCAGAAACCTTGATTAAAGGACTTTCCAGGCCCAAAACTCTTCCAAGCATACCAATCTTAGGGACAATTGTGTCATTATATAGGTATCAAGTAGGTGACAGTATCTTGGCTTGAGACAAAAGTTAACAACCATCAGAGATGGGGAACTAGCTCAATCAGCTTGGTAAATCCTTGCTTGCCTAAATAGCTACACCAGGGTTAAAATCAGAGTTCACAAGGGTGCCTCTTTAAACTCTATGGCATTCAAGAGTTACTCAAAAACAAGAGCTTCCAAACAGTGTCATCAGTCTTCCAAACTTGGGTGTAACTGCAATAAAACAGAGCTAAAATGTATGTCCCGGATGTTCTACATATGGACACAAGTAGGGGCACGCCCACCCCAAGGAAAACTTTAACACTTATATTTGTGTCTAAATTGAAGTGTTTAAACTGGATTTTTATATACAGATTTGCCATTCATCTGATAAATGTCTACAAAGAAAGACATCTATGGTTTGCATGAGCTCAGTTTTGCTCAAATAAAAACTCTCATTCAGGCAAAAATGTCAGCTTTAAAATTATGTTTCCTGAAAATGTTAATTCATACCCTCCCTCTAATTCAAACATTTGCGTCAGTTGTCAGCACTAAGTTGGTAAAAATCTCTGCAAAATTATCAAGCAGATCTTTTTCCAGATTCTGTCTGTGCTTTGCAGTCAAGACAGCCTTGCAGGAGGCATTTGTAACTGTTCAACAAAAGAAATTACCAATTCATGCACTAGTTCAGTGATCTCTTCCCTCACCTATATAACCTGTTCTAAGTAACTAAAATAAATAGAAGGTAATAGTGTGAGTAATGTGGAATAGATTTTGTTTGGTCAGTTAAGGTGTTTCTGAATTTATCACAAAATGTTAGGAAATACGATTAAATTAAGAACATTTTTTTCTGATTGAAAAAATATACACTGTTGAAAATAGACTGTTTCTCTTTAAGAAGGTGACTAGTCTATTCTGAAGACAATCTAAACACTGCATTACATGGCATTCAAGAGGACTGAGGAATCATGTGAGACAGTAAATGGTGCAGTAAAATTGTGTTCTTGTGGGTTTTTTTTTGTTAAATTCCTACAAAATTGTACTTGTAATGCAACAATCGCTTCGTCATGAATAGGGCTCTTTGTCATTTGTTAGCTGACCCATCTCTGCTGTTGCAAAAATCAAAAGAGAATTGATTTTGATGAACTGGCATGCAGCTTTAGGTAACACAACCACCAAATGAACAAAAAGCCAGCTTCACCACCAATAGGCAGATCGATACTGTACCTATGTCAGGTATATGTGGTTATAACAAAAGAAGTAAGAAAAAAAATTCAAAGCTGCATTCCTCTTAAAATCCAAGCCTTTCATTTTGTCTTATGTTCATCTGGGAGTTTGCTGGTCTTCTCATTGGGTAATTTTTGTGTCTTCAGAAAGGAGGACTCTGACCTACAATGATGCATGTAGATGCATGTGTATGTCTGGTCAAGAAATCATGAAGGCATAGTCCTCACATTTAACCTGCATATGTCAATCTTCTATAAACAGCACACATCAGTAAGCAGAGAATACCTTTTCTCAATTTAAACTGGCACGTGCTCATTAATAGGTAATAATGGCAATATTACTACTAATAAACAAAACTATTATTTGTTATAGGAACCATTCAAGTCAGTGCAAGAAAGCAAGTGGGAAAAAGATCATCGTATCATATGCGATTCCAGTTGTTTCTGCTAATTTTAATGATTGCATTTAGACTGGGCATTCAATTAGTGCTAACATCCCTTCATCTTTTTTTTCTGCAAAGATGAAGTTCAGGAACCAATTGGCTATGTGGCTTACTCCTAACTCATCTTCCAGGCTTACCTCTCATTTGAAATGGAAGGGGCAACCTTAAGTGTCAAGGCGAGGTAGATTGTACAGCAAACACTAGTTATGATGTACTGACACATGTCATATTGTAGAGCATAATTTTTGGTTATATCACAGTGATATCTATATTCTGTATCAGACACATACCATTTTAAACATTCCTAGGAAAATGTGCCTGGTACCAGGCTAAAGAGAAAAAAGCACTTTCAGAGTAGTATGTAAAATATAAACAGATAATTAGATGTGCTGAAAATAAACCATATATTCATTATGGCACCATTAAGAAAGAGATCTCTTCCAGATGTTGTTGCCAGAGGGGAGGCAATCCTACAGTCTTTACTCATATGAAACATCTTCACTTACATTAAAGGGAGGAATCAATTGAACAAAGACTTTTGGATTGGGTTGGGAAGACTCACCATAGCCCATTCATTTGTCTGCTGCACTGCCTTCCAGGGAAAAAGAAAAAAAAACTTAACACACCACTTTGTGCCCTTTGTGGATCTTAAATCATCTTTTAGGGATATTTAGGGATAGGCATATCTCGAGGGCTGGGGTTGTTTAGCCTGGAGAAAACGAGGCTCAGGGGTGACCTTACCACTTCCTATAGCTCCCTGAAAGGAGGAAGCAAGACAGGAGTTGCCTCTTCTCCCAGGGAACTAGTGACAGGATGAGAGGACATAGCCTCAAACTCAAGTTCAAGAAACAACCAGATGTGGCACTCAGTGCCACGCTCTAGCTGACAAAGTGGTTGTTGATCAAAGGTTGGACCCAATGATCTCAGAGGTCTCTTCCATCCTAAACAATTCTGTGATACGTCTACTCTTAAGTGCACAAAAAAACTTTAATAAAATAATGTTGCAAGATAATACTTTCCATTTTCATTTAGAAGATATTCCTAATTTTTATTCCACAAACACAAAAATAGACTTATTGATCCAATTTACTTTCTTTACTTTTCTATAAATCAGTTATCTATTTGTTCTTAGATATGTTCATTTATGTCTTGTGAATGTTTATTATATATGTTTTTGAGCATGATGCTGTGAAAAACCTTGATATATTGGGGTATAAGATCTTGATAGCATGCATGAGAATGAGCAGCAGTTAATTTTATTCATAATTTGTAAGTAAAGCTCTCAAACATATCACAAAAGCTCTAACACTTAAACATTATTTCTGGTTTATAACTTAACAGGGGAAAGGATGGCCTTGTTAAAGGTCTCTTCAGTTATATCTGTCCTTACTCCTTGGGAATGCTTCACATATTTTTGTATGCAAACTAACATCATCTGATGTAAATCATATAATCTAATCATGTATTTATCTGAAAGACCAGAATTACTCCAAAGCATTTGTTTTATTCTTTCTGAGCTATGTGAAATGCCTTTAAAGAATTACCTTGTTATGGAATACTTGCCAAAGAGACTGGACTCCAATTCATTTTCTTTTCATACCCAGCACTGAACTTCTTTTATGCTTCTATTAAAAATACTCTTGGGTAAATTTGATACAAAAAGCTGTGATTAAGTAATATTATAATGTGACAGAAACAGAGAAATCAACCTTTAAAGCTCTCATTAATGTATGCACCTCCTTCACAAAGGTGTTTTATTTTATATATCGATGGAATATGTGTAACAAAGCAGAATATCTTTTCCTTTAATTTTTAACCTATGGTTTTTTGAGATATTTACACAGCTGAATGGGTCGTGTCCCTGCCACAAATCGGTTGAAGATTAAAGGTCATAAAAGTTGTATTCAGACCTGATTGTGCTCTGAACAGGTCTGCTTATAAAAAGACATCAAATGTCTGTGATGATTTTTGTGAGCCCTAAATGCTACACAGTACTTTTGGTGTGGGGGAGCCTCACACAAGGACATATTGAATTTCATAAAATGAGTTACATGACCCCATGTCAAATCTCTCGGATCCTGCCATTTGCTGAGCAGCTAGAATTATAAATAAATTGAATTATAAATAAATAAATTAACTAGAATATTAAATGCAGCTGCAGGAAACTTTCTCAGCAGATGTCAAACTCGATGACGAATAATGCCTAAGAAGTGGCAGTCTTCAGGACCATCTTAGAGTAAGGGCAGATAGGGATACTTCAACTATAACTTCTGTCAAAAATGTCTCATGTAAAGGAGAATAGGTGCTTCAGTGCACTCCCATACAACTCTGGAAGACAGGGGTTGATGCAGCAGCAGGACTCTTCTAAATGAGTGGTACATAATATTCATATAAAAGATGTGAGAAACAGTAAAGCAAAGCAAATAAAAAAACCTCTGCCTTGGACCTAGACCAGGTGAAAAAAAAGAGAGATATCTCATATCTCAGGTGATTAAATTCTGAAAATAGACAGTAGGGTTATTGAAAGGATAAGTCAATTAAATATGATAAAATTTTGATCACTGATAAACCTGTGTAAACTTACCTAAAAAAACCTTCCAATCAAACCTTTACTGGATATCAGGACTTCTGAAAGAGAAATTTTATTATAGACTGAGGATATGACTGAAATATATGTGAATGTCACCTCTTTTAAAGGAACTTCCCAATTCTAAATAAAACAAAGAAGGTGGTGGTGGTGGTGGTGAGAAATCCCTATTCTTAAAGGAATAATTGTAAAATTGCCTTCATGACTCCTGACTGAACTATTAAAACAAGAATTGCTCCTTGAGAGCATTTGATGTTTCCTTTAGCCATTTAGTACCAAAGTAATTTCTCAGTTCTAGTTTAGATGAGTTTTTTAATTGTTCTCTATCCCTTATGAATTCCTCCCTAACTTAAAAGAGGAATTATTAACTCAGAGGAGTGTTTGGTTCATTTCTGTGGCCTATTCTGCCCTAAAGCTGAAGAGGCATGTTTTAGAAGGCCATGTAGTGATAAAACAAGGGAGAATGGCTTCAAACTGAAAGAGAGTAGGTTTAGATCAGATACTAGGAAGAAATTCTCTAGTGTTAGAGCGGGTGAGGCACTGGAACAGGTTGCCCAGAGAAGTTGGGGATGCCCCATTCCTGGAAGTATTCAAGGTGTCTGGATGAGGCTTTGAGCAACCTGGTTTAGTGGAAGGTGTCTTTGTCTGTGGCAGGTGGGTTAGAACTAGGTGATACTTAAGGTCCCTTCCAATCTAAATCATTCTATGATTCTATGAAGGGCTGTGGAAAATATTTCAATACTCTTAGATTATAGGGTTTATCCTGGAGGTTGGCTGTAAGATGAACAATTGATACCCACTTATCTAGATTTAAAATAGAAGAGCACAACTCCCACTGAATTTCTGGATATCAGGCTGTCAGCATTGTGGAGAATAAAGACAGAAAGGGCTGGTCCTAGAGCTTGAACATAGCTCACTGTATGGGCCTGCTGAAACCCTCTATTCATGCTCAGGCTGTTCAGTGTCTTGTGTTGAACAGACTGACAGCCCTAGCTTGGAAAATGAGAGAAAATAAGTCCAGTACTGCCCTGCAGCTCTGAGAAGAGCACAGACTGGCTCCAAAGGAACGTCTTTCCACTCTCCAAGCCAAAGCAAACAGCTGCAGAGGAAAAACAAAAGTTTGTTGTAATCAGTAGGTACTAGAATAAAATTAATTACAGGAGAAAAAGACTAGGTAAACAGGTATTCAACTGATCTGGGTGCAGCTAAGCTATCTACCTGAATAGAGACCCATACTCATCAGTTTGGAATGTTTTTGAGTCAAACAGGGGAGGTTGGCACTGCTTTCCTATAACTATATGGTAGCTTGAGTGCTGTAGACAAGCATCTCATTTGGTTTCTTCTTGGAGTTGGTTTACAGAAAACTGAACATAAGAAGGAAACTTATAAATGACTTCTTGGAATTCCAGTCATCTGTATTTCCACCTAAAATGCTTATCTGTTTGGAATCCATCTGTAGCAAGTACTAGTACCTTAAGTCTATTACATTTGATTAACCATTTGCAAAATATCATTCATTAAATCTTAATAAATGAGAGTGGCAACTTTCATTCTCTTTAAGGGAAGTAAAAATTAAACTGAGAAATTGAGAATGGAAATTAAATCCCTCTTTCTTCAAGGATATAGTTTTCCATTACCTAGATGGCTGAATTTTGGCTTTTCTCTATTTTGGTAACAAGCTGGAAACCAAAGTTATCCTGCCTTAACTTTGGACATTTACCTGAGACAGTCAAATTAAAGCCTAGTTGTTCTTTATGCCATGAAGAGGAGTGACAAAGTTTCTCATACACATGCCTTATATAGGTCCATTATTAATATTCTTTCATTATTAAGTTTACAGTATTATGGGGATTACCTGAGATCAGATAAGAATGTTCTTCCATGGCACTTTGATTTTTAAGTGTTGAATTTTCTGAACAAAACAAAATGTATTGTTGTGGGTTAAATTATAAAAGTTACCTGGATTTTAGTGGCATCATCTGCAAGTCATCTTTGGTGTGCACCACACACTTTATACTGCAACATACATATTTTGTAAACATAGGTAGACAAGAATGTTTCAGCTGCACTTTTGGGTTGATTTTTTTGTCAGAGAAACTAAATTAAAACAACTGTGAGGACACAAAAGAGGTGGACCAAAAAACTAGATTTTTTTTTCTTACAAGAGTAATGCCAACATAGTGAAAATTTGCATCATTCTTATCTTTCAGGCTCAAAGCGTCTGTTTTGAAAGATGACATAAACCATGACCTAGTACTTGGGTCACTGCCTTTAACATGCTCATGTTTCTTTTGAAGTCCTACACCCAGGAAGAGGCAGGAGGTGCCCTAGAACAAGACATGACACAACATCCAGCAGCAGTCCGCATTGTTGTACATAAGGGAATCAACAAGTGTGGCATAGAAAGCAATGAGAACTATACTAAAACAGGAACTTGTTGCCCCCTTTTCACTCAGTATGGGGGGAGGAGGTGTTTGCTTGTCCTGATGTAGAATAGGGATATTTTTTAACTATTAGGGAACAAAAAGACAATATCCTTGCAGAGAGAAAGTCGTGAAAGTACATAGAAGAGATTAATATTTTGAAGTAATTATACTTTGACTACCAGTAAATTTTCCTTAGTTTCGACAGAGTAATTTGATTGTGCTCTAATCATCTAGTAGAGAACTACAGGATTACAGAAGCCCCCACCAGTTAAGTTTCCTGTTTGCTCAGTCAAAAGTGTTTTCTCAGGGTATTAGGGCTGTTGTAATTTCATTCCATTCTGAATACTCCAGGAGATCAGACAGCACTCAAGTATGAAACTGCCTTTTAAATAAATGTAAAGGATGAAAGCATATTTGCATGCCAAGGTACAGAAACAGTGTATTTAACTCAACTTTTCACCTTGCAAGTCATGTGGCAGAAATCACATTTTTATTCAAAAGTAGACAAAAGAGTTTATTAAAAACAGTACAACCAAGGTAACCAAAGCCTTTGGTTCAAATATTACTTAAGATTATTGCAAAAATTATTTAAGAATTTCTAATTGAGATATTATGAATACAATAGTCTGGGATATGACTTGATATACTACTTCTGAAAAACTCACAAACCCACAAATTTGGTGCCAAAGACTAGGTTTAATTAAACACAATTTAAGCCCTCACATCACAGCACGTTAATTTTGAACATGAGACCCGAGTCTTTACAGTGAACAATGACTGGGCTACACGAGCAAGAAGACAACCCACAGGTCAAGGGAGGTGATCTGTCTCTTCTACTCAGCACAGGTAAGACCACAGCTGGAGCACTGTGTCCAGTTCGGGGCTCTTCAGTAGAAGAATGACATTGATATAACTGAAGCAATTCCAGCACAGAGACACCAAAATGGTCTGTTGTCTGGAGCACATCGTGTACAAGGAGAGACGAAAGGACTCAGCTTGCTTGACTTTAAGATGACAAAGATAAGGGGAGGCCTTTATTGCTATCTATAACTCTCTAATGAGAGGCTGTAGAACAGATGGAGCCAGACTCTTCTCAGAGATGCACAGCGACAAATTAAGAGGGAATAGTTACCAGTTGAAATATGGGACTGTCTGGTTTTCTGTAGAGTAGGAAATCTTTCCTTTTTTTTTTTTTTTTTTTACTATTATTATTATGAGGGTGATCAAACACTGAAACAGGAATCCAGTAAGGTTATGGAGATTGTTCCAGGTATCCAAAACTTGGCTTGCCACTACCAGCCCCTGATACTCTGCTTTAAGTGGGTCTCTTTCAAGCTGAATTACTCTATAGTTCAGCAACAGAAAGTACAGCAGTAAGGGACAAGAGTGCAAGGTTGTGCTTCTGCCCCCAAAATATGTGTATGCCATAGAGGTTGCCTGATACAACAGACATCAAAGTCATAAACTTCTCACAAAAACCCCATGATGTTTACTCTTGGTACCCAACACACAAATCATGAAGTTCTTATTATAAAGAATATACGTGTAGAGCTATTGGTAAAATTTAATTGTGTTTGTTTGTTTGTTTGTTTGTTTATTAATTATCTTAATTCCTAGAACAAATATGCGAAAGGAGACAAAGGATTCTCTTAGCTAACTGAGCCTAGCAATATGAAAATCCACCCAAACAGACTTCTGGCAATTCTGTCTGCTGTCAACAGAGGCGAGAGGCTATGAAACCTAAGATGGCCAGGCTGTATGTGTTATCGGAAGTAAGTAGGTAAAAGATAAATTAAAAAAGGGAAAAGAAAACAAAGAGACAAGAAAGAAGCAACAAGATTATTAGAGTATAATAAAAAAGCCATGGAAAGAGGAGGTAAATACTTCTGGTTTTCACAAGTGAACTCTGTGTCTAAGAGTAAGATTAGTTCTAAGGGCTGGAGGGAACAGGCAAACCTGCACACCCCACAGCGCTGGGATATTTATGCTGGGAAGTGGAGATACTGCTGTCCTCAGGAACAAAGCACCAAGAGCTGCACTCCGCTGCACTCCAGCATACCTTTCTTGCCATCAGTGTCCTATGGTTTCCTTTCAAGTCATCAGCATAGTCCTGAGAGTTACAAAGGATTATGACTCCTGCAGAATATAACCGCAAATATTTTAAGACCATCTTCAAATATAACAAAAATATTTTGCCCTCATATCATTGTGCCATACATATTTTTCTACTTAGCAAGTGCACACTAGATTTTTTTCTTGTCCTTCTCACTATAGTCACCCAGATACTAAATTTTTCTCCCTGCTGAGTGGAACAATGAGGATTTTTTTTACCATTATTTCAGATGTTTTTCACAAGCTTGATTCAAAAAAAGGATAATTCCCCACTACATTTTCAGTCTGATTATCAGATGATGATGGACAATAGATTGATAAGAGTCACTCAGGAAGATGCAAGCTCTTGTATGTAACAGCCACTGCAATTATCAGACACTACTAAACTATTATTGATCCTGTTCACATTGGGTGATAACTGAGCATTTTCCACTTATTTAAAGTGCTGTTAGCCAGAAACTCCCATCAATAAATGCAGTAGACAAATTTCTTCAAACACGGTTCAATAAACAATAACACATATAGAAGGTCTATAGTTCCTTAATCTCAGTGAAACAACTAACTGAGGCATAAATATACCATCCAGTTGTTGCTAAATGGTTGATTACAATAAAAGAGTAACCTCCACAAGGCCATTTAATATGTAATCCGAGCACCACTGGCAGAACAACTGCAACTCTACAGGAAAAAAAAAGGCCTGTTGCCGTCAATAACATCAAGAAGATAAAAACCCCTGAATGGATAAAAAAAAAAGTGGATTTCTCCCTATAACACCATGAGGCAGATCTCATTGTCTTAGTTGCAAAAGCAAAGTTTCTTATATATAATTGCATTATTTCAAAGATATGTAAAGCTTTGCTTAATATTAGACTGGTACATTTTGACAGAACTACAATCACAGGAAAAGTGGCCCTTATCAGTGAAATTCATATTACTTTCATTTTGTTCTCTTTAATACTGGGGACATACAGGACGTGATCTGATATTGAGTGTATTATATTTCTCAAGCAGGGCCAGTAGGAACATAGCAGTGGACTACATGTAATACGGGCTATTAAGGATATTAACTAGTAATTGCTTAGAGTAATCTCTCCAAATAATCAGTAATTAAAAAAATAAATAAAAATGGCTGACCATTGTGATTTAAGATCAGATTAAAATTGACTAAAAAAGTCAATTGGAATAGTTTTAATTATTTATGGTGATGTCTTTTCCTTCAACAGAAATGTTTTATATTTTACAGTGAACAAAACAGATAATTTGTAGCAATAATGGCAGTTCATTTATCAGTTGAACACGTAATGCACAGGATTTAAGGTCAAAAAGTATCCTTTCTTGAGTCAAATAAACTATTAACAAGTCAGGTTTTATACAGTCCTCTACCATCACACCAGCAAGGCCCATCAGCAACATGTATAGAGTCTTAATGAACAGATTTGGTGAAAGACCCAGCTACCTTCTCAGCAACTTTTAGAGACAGACTTTTAAAAGATCAGCTTATGTCCAAGGAGTGGGAAACTGTACAGATTATGTGTTTGCCAGACTAGAGCTGATGATGTGTACCAGCATGAGATTCAGCTTGGCCTTGATGGGGTCCCGAAACATGGAAGTTAGTCTTGAAAGGATGACAACAGGTCTTCAAAGAGTCCAGCTTCTGCTACTCTTGATCCATGGAAAGGTTCACAGCACTTTCAGCATCAGTGGGGGCTGCCTTGCTAATAACCAAAACAGATGGTTGAACCACTTCACCCCAGAAGATACAATTTTGACCTGTTTCAGTTGCTGTTCAGGGAAAACATTCGGCACTGTGTTAAACCTATGCAATACCAGAACAGCAAGACAGAGAGCAGGAAACATCCACTAATTAAAAAACAAACAACCAAAAAAACAACAAAAACCCCAAAACCAAACAAGTAGAACCTGAATCAAACAAAACAAAGTTCTTCTGAAAGTGTTAGTGTTGCAGTTGTTGTGAGGTAGACTAGAAGAATAAATAACTTGCTTTTTCTTTATTTGATGCAATATACTGTTTAATTATTCAAAAAATAAACACACTGAAGACTCATACATGTGTAGCACAGCTACAAAAAGTACTCAGTTATTATACAAGAACACCATATGAAAAAACCACCCGCAAATAGCAACTCAATGAGCACACACCCCTCAACAGCACATACCATGAGTCTCTGGAAACTATGGAGGAGGACATTAAAAAATTGCAAACCTTTCTCAAAGGAGACCTTACCTTTGAAGATATACTCCCAACACAAATTTTCCTAGCCTGCAAGTATCCTTCTCATTTTATTACACTACAAAAAGTCCAAAAAGCACTAGATGGATCTAAACTCTCCTGTCTGAGGCATAACTAGGAAACTTGCCAACACTTCGTGCAACATCAGAATAGATAAACAAGGCAATCTAAATCTTTGAATACCATCATTTCACAGCACATACAATACTTCCTACAGAGTGCTCACAGAAACTGAGGAGGCAAAATTTAATAAATGCTACAACCTAGAGTAAGCTCACACATTACACAGAAGAAAATAGGTGTATTTACTTGATTTCAACCCTTTTTATTCCTGACTTTATGCAAACACATTATAAAAGATCATCCACAAAGTTTAAATTCCAAAGATAAAATCACCGCTACACTTGGGGGCAGAACTAGGAATAGCAATTGTTGTTGATTCATATGTTTAATTGCACTTCATAAGCCCTCAGGACATAGTCCTGCAGAAGTCCTTCACAATGCAGAAATGGCTGTACTCCCTGCTGTCTCTTTCCAAATCCTATTATCCCCATGCTTCAAAAAGACACTAGTTCTGAATTAGTGGGACCCTAACATTACTTTTCTTACTTTATTTTTTTGTTAATTTTGTTGAAGTATCAAATCTAGCAGGAAAGCTTGTGCACTGACATTCCACAAATGCTTATGGAATGAGTAAATGAAAAAAAAAAATAAATTACATGAATCTAACTTATTCTGATGGGAGAATTTATCTGTTAATTCATGAAGACTCAAGCTCCTGAGTAAACTGTTCTCCCAAAATGAACACAAAATTGTTTTTACACTGAGACAACCTGGATCTGAAGAATAGCTGCCTTCCTGCCTTCCACTACACGGCTTCAAGTAATAGAGCAGTTTACAATTATGTTACTATCAGAGCTTGAGTTCTTCAGCAGCAGGAGGAGGAATCATGCAAAACTCAGAGACATGTTAATAATAAATGTATGTATGGCTTGGCTTCACGAATGAAGATTTGGGCAGGGCTCTCTCCACGTGGGTGTGCCCTTCAAGCCTGCGCAGTGGATTTTTTAGGTGAGGCACAGCGTGCGCAGAACTGGCCCCACCCTTTAACTCCTCAGGTTCATCTGCCACGGCCAAGCGAGCTTGGATGGTGACAGTGAAGTCCTCGGGACTAGAACCTACAGCCCCCGCTATTCCCAGGAGGTCTCCCATCCAAATACTAACTGGGGCTGACCCTGCTGAGCTTCTGAGATCTGACAGGATCGGATGTCAGAGAGGCATTAATAAATACTGGCTTGAAAACTAATGCTATAAATGTACAGTTTGTTACAAAAGAAGACTATATATACTGATGTAGTTTTAAGAAATATAACAACTGCAGCATCAGTGAATGTTCGTTACAGCACTATGAGCTGCACATGGTGAAGAACCAGAGAACAGAATTATGAGCCTAAAAAGATTGAAGGTGATCTAATTAAATATAAGCATACCAAGTTATTTGGGACTTTGGCTCTTTCATTTCAGCATTGTGTATTTCTGCCACTGATGGGCAAAGCAGAGCACTTTTCACTATTCACTAACAGCTGGAACGGAGTCATTCTTATATAAAACTGAAAACCACTTTTCAGACATAAACAAACGTTGCTATTTCCATTTTACATGTTAGGAGGCTAAAAAGCTGATTTCTGAAGTGGTTTTTTTCAATATTAAACTAAGACCTGTTAGGGAAGAGGTTTCCAAGTCTTGTGCCTGAGGTCCATTATTTTGAGTCCAGTGGTGTCACACTGACATCAAATCAAACCATGCAGTACTAAACCAGGCTATAGGACTTCAAATCTGTAAAATTCACCAACACAGCCTACAACAAGCATCCAAATAGCATAAACCAGAGTTTTAAAAAAATTATAATAATGTAAGCCCTAGGTTCTCTCTTCACCACATGCACTTCTTGGGTTTCAAGCCTCCAAAATCCAGTTTGGTTTATTTTTCAAACGTCTCGCCCAACCATGATTATTTTCCTTTTTCTTTCTCTCCTAATAAATACTATTTCTTATTCTGTATTCATCTCTCTGTCTTATTTTAATACAGGCTGATATTTTCCAATATTTATTTCCTGAAGCCAGTGCTTTAGGTACAACACCACATGGCATGGGACTGCCAAAATGCTCCTGAGGGCAGCAGTGCCAGAGTTGATGCTGCCCCACAGCCCTCACTGCAGGAGAATTTGCTCCATTTCAGGCTTCTAGGGAGATCCATCATTGTCTCACTCAACTGCTAAATGTCTCACTCAACTGCTTTCTCCTGCCAGCTGGAAAGAAAATGGGTATCTATATATCTATTTCTACAATGCCTTGGACCTTGATAATTATATGAGTCTATAAGCACTAAAAAGTAATAGCACAAGACAAAAATATACTTATCAACAATAATGAATTCTCTTTTATCATTTCAAAGACTTAGCCCCCCTTTTTTGTGGGCTGTTTTGTTTGCTTTGTTGGTGGTAGTGATGGAGGTGGTGGGGTTTTTGCTGTTTTTCCCTTTCTTCCCTGCTCCTCATTCTTCTTGGTAATAAAATTTTTAAAGAATAAGAAGAAGGAAATGAAAAAACAATAATGATAGGAATACCCAATTTAATCATAAGGAAAATAAGCATATTCATTGAGCTCTACAATGTGTTAATCTGGTCCCGTTAGGTCTCCTTGCACAAGCACTCAATCAAAGTAGAACAGTGGACAAAATGTTGCAAACGCTGACCCAGTTCAGCCACTCCAATTTATCTTCCAATTCCTTTTGGAGGCCCACTTGGCTGGATAGCCTCTGAGATGTACACTGAAAATAAACTTCTTAAGGGGATCTCAGAATGGCAGCAACTGTAAAATTCTGGAGGAGTTCAGAACTTCATGTGTTGAAGTTCACTGCAGATGCAGCACACTCATCTCACTGCAGAGCTGCAAGAGTAAAGAAGTGACAGAATCCTACCAAAAGCACCTCATAAAAGTACCTCAAACCGCGACAGGCACAACTAAACAAAGTTGAGCTTGTAAACAGAACTGCAGTGTCCTTAACTTTAATTACAAACACTGTTTCTGATGTAGCAGCAGGGCAAAAATGTGAGAGGAACTACTGAGTGAACAAAGAGAGTCTTGACATTCACTTCTTCTTAACACAGGTGCAGGAGCATCAGCAAGAAGCTACAGTTCAGTATCACACAATTATGTGCCTCATTCATTAGTACCACATCATTGACTACACCATGAAAGAAATGACAAATTAGCAATTTCACAGGACTAACATAATACTATCATTTGTATCACAAAGTCAGCAAAATCTAACCTCCAATAATTCAGCTCACCATTCTAAGCCAGGGCTGGCTATCAATACGGTTTTATGTGGCTTGTACTAATCACTAAAGTCAGATAATATGCAAGGTTAATGGTTGCAGACAGTCTGGGGAAATATCCAAGATCTGATAAGGAAACCCCACATTATTGCTGTTCTATGTGTGGATATCCCAATCAAGAATAGGCAAAGGAAGGAAATCAATGCTTAAGGCAGTTATAATACATCTCTCAGTGTAACATATAAATTGGCCCTTCATTGCCCATTCACATTTCAGTTAATAAATAGTTCAGATATAGGACACATGGATAGTGAAGAAGTGTAACCATTGTATGTTTGTCTCCCGTACTTTAGATTTATGCTGCCTTAGTACAACAGACTCTATCCAGTGTTTTTCAATTACTTCACTAGTCTTTTAAAGAAAATAAGAAGTGATGTTTAATCCTGATTGGTACTTTGTTATACAGCCCACCACCTGAAAGGAATGGGATGCATTTTTCCTCATTTAAACAAACAGATAATCAACTAGGATATTTTCATTCTAATTATACCCCACCACTGCTTACAGTCAAAAACATATATTGCATCTCCATTGCTAATAAAAAAAATTCCTTTTTTCAATACTAGTTATAGCAGACTGGTCATAGATTTTCTTTTATATTTAGAAGTGAGATTACAAGAATACTCTATAGTCATTTGCAGAATAAAAAAACTGACCTCAATATGTTTGTGCACATTTTTTGATGTAGCATTTCTAGTAACATATAAATTCACGTCATTTAAATCCATAGCTGTCCAATGTTCCTAAAATGCCAAACCCCACACTTTGAAACTTTATTTTTAAGTAAGTTCCTTTTCTCTTCTAATGTAATTACATCACTTTACCCTCTGCAAACCAAAACCAGTGTATTTAATTCATAACTGTACCTCTAAACGCAAATGTAAAATTGGCAGCTTTGATGTTGCAGCCTTAAATACAGCTTATCTCACCAGTGACAGTGAGAAACAGGCACTCTCTTAGGACTGTGAGTTATGACAGTCTTTCCAATGAGTGAAAAATCATCCCTGTACAGCTGTCACAGATGTGATTTTCCTTTTCTTTTTCTTGTGGCATGTGAGTGCTTCAGAATAGTTGGAGCCACCATGCTGGTGGTAAAGATGGAGATGGTTTTAATACAATGAAGTGTGCCCTGTTGTTCTGTACAGTTTTATGTGCCATATTAAAAAAAAAAAATTGGGTACAGTAAGTAGCTGGTATTAAACTAATATCCTGTTTGAAGAAGGGATTGGAAAATTATTAGCACACAAAGCCAAGGATTAAGAGGTGTCTCCCGTGCTCACATCATGCAGAGCAAGACTTTGTTTTGCAGATATGTATAGGTGTACCTTTAACATAAAAAAATACAGTGTTGTTCTTTAGAATAGCATCATAGTACCAAGGAGCTTCAGTGACAACTGAGCACACTGTTCTGGGCACCTTCTTTCCAGAAAAATTGCAGTCGGATGAAAAACATTTGCAATTTACACACTGGTGCTGAGAAGAGAGCAGATCAGTAAGAAGTACTTCTAAATTGTGAGAAGTGGGGCTCTTTTCTTCCTGCAATTGTGAAATAGAGGCTCCTCTGTCTTTTAAAATACTCTTGGAAGTTTCAGTCATAACAATGGTAGATTAACACTGGTTGATAAATACTGGTGAACAAGTGAGATGCCCAACATGTCATACATACTTTAATTTACCTGCTTCTGTCTAACTGTGTGGCATTACATGCCTATAATCCTTTTTCAGTTTTGTATAGGCAACAGATATTGCAGGATGACTGATGGCCAAAGGATGCAAACAGGAAGACACAGTGCAGTCACTTCTTCCACAAAAGAAGAGTGCAAGACCCAGACTCAGTGGGCTGCACCCAGACTAAAAGGATAAGGCTGCAAAGATCAGTGTGAGGAAACTTCCTGTTGCTTTACCTATTTGCTATGCATTTTTAAATGAGCTGAATATGAGTTTATTTAATAAAGCATTTTGGGGCACCTTAAACCACAGATCTGCTGATCAGCCTCTCCTTCCTAACTCCAAAAATAGTTCTCTGGCAGATGCTTGGTCCCTCACGTTCACATCCCAGGTGACAATCCAATGATTAAGCCTCAGAGGCTTCTTTAATCAGGAAGAGGCAATCAAACTTCTCATTCCAGGTCTGCACTCCAAGGGAGACAAAAAATTCATCTCATATGCAGCCCATTTTGCAAGTGTGATACTGTTCTGTGGCTGCTCATAACCCATTTGTAATAACTGTGAACGAACAGCCTGAACAGCTTTGCTTCCTCCTGCTTTTATTTTCTAGCAAATGCATTTCCATAACACCAATTGCTTGATGATGAAGTACATAGCAAAGTCTTTCTTAGTCCCAGTTTTGATGTCTCCTCTCTCACAACTGCTCTTCCCCTGCTCTTACCAGCCATCATGCCCCACACTTTGCCTTTGTTCAGGACATTTCTAAGTGAAACACACTGATGCCCTCAGCTACTCTCTTACCTTGACCTAGTGCTTGTCAGGAATCCCACAGGCCCATCCACTATTTCGTATTTGAGGGCAAGAAGGGGAAATCTGTTCACTCTAACAGGCAATTGCCCTAAATGTATTATTTTTTCCAAGCAATTATTATTATGTGCTTTTTACAATTTTTTATGGTAGTGCTGACTACAGTGTGAATTATGATCAAGCAACCTCAATGATCTTTTTTCAAGTTTTTCCTCAAAATGCTGATCCAAAAATAGACAGACTACCAATGGCCTATGGGTACAGATGTGCATTTTGTCCAAAATACTGTTCTTGCTTTTATGCATTCTCCAGGTATTCTCCATGCACAAAACACTTCTTGTGCTTCACCTAGGAGGAAAATGTTGCAGAATTTAAAATTTACTTGTTCTAAGTTATTCTAGGGTCTTGTATAATGGCTCATTTCAAAACTGATGAGCTGACTTGGAGGTCTGGGGATTTCCATTTTAAAATACCTCATTAACTGGAGAAGAGTTCCTTGAGTTATAACTTTCTAAGAGTTCTAGCTAAAAGATCAGGACAGATGAAAAATTTTTACTTAATTCCAGTAACAGAAGAGTTATACCAGAATCAAAGCTAATCCTTGCCAAATCTGAACAATGTGATCTTTCTCTGGAACCTACCCATCTACTGCTATCTCTTGCATCTTCATGGTCTGGCAGAGTCAAAACTACCTCTTTCAGGAGCAGAAACTGCAGCAATATGCAGTAGCTCTCTGGTGAAAAAAGCTACCCTGAGAATCACTCAGTTATTAAAGGAAGGAAGCTGAAATTGAATCCTAGACCTGGGATCATACTGAAAAAGCAGCCAGCTCTCAAGGGGCACAGAATAATAATGCAGTTATTCTTAAAAATACAAGAGAGAATTGACCATCAATTTGAATTTTCTCTCTCACTCAGAGACTGCTGCAGTCCCAGATTAACACTATCTGAAGAGAAACAAATATGCAGAGCATCAGCAGTAAGGCGTGGAGACCTCAAACAAGATGAATTTGCCATCATTGTGCAAAAGATCTGTATGGGAAATGTGAGACTGCAAGGCACGAGGCAGCTGAGGTAGTGACTAGAAATATGAGCCAAACAAGCAAGGCCCAGGTGACAAAATATTTTACCATTGTTTTGAGTTCCCATTAAGTATTTATCTGCAGAAAAGATGGAGCTTTGATGTAATTCTCAGCCATAGCCTGGTCCCAGGTGACAGTGGAGAGGGATTTCCTGTTGACCACAACACAAGATTCAACCTCGGCAAGACCCAAAAATGAGGTCTGAAGTACTAAACAAAGTCCCCAAACAGAATGCAGAGAGACTATGCTTGCAGAAATCTCCAAAGGATAGAAAATTTATTTGAATACTAATAAGAGGAACCCCTCTCTGGTGTCAATATCTTTCAGTGCTATTTGTCTTTTAGCAAGGACATTTGAGGACTAAAACAAGTTCTGGTTTTTTAATATAATGCAGTGGTAAGTTTCACAGTACAGCCGGACTAGAATTTTTCTGCAAATGAGCAAGCCCTCATTGTGCGAAGTACTAACACCTTTTTTAAGGATAAATGAATAATAGCTCTCTTCAAAATCCTGAAAACAAATGTTTTGCATTGTTTCTCTCAATGTAAAGAGAAAAGGATGCAAGGGTTGAAAGAACAATTAAAAGATAAGAACAGAAAATTGTCCAGCGTGTTCATTGCAACAGCTAATTGCAGCAGTTTTACGGCAGCCTTTTCAATTGTACTACACACAGTACTTCTCTTTCAACTCATATTCATACAACAACACTTAATTGTTTTTTCGTAGTCTCAGAGATACTGAATTAGGTATTTATGTAGTTATGTTCCATCTTTATTTCATTCATACTTATAGCTCATAAATCACACTTTCACAAAGTGTGCATTTGCAGCAAGAATCTGATTTAATCACTAAAACTTCCTCTTTATTCACACTCTATTTTTTAAAAAAATAGAATAGTTAGGTTGGCTTTTAACACCCTTTTTGTTAATTTGCTTTGCTAAGCAAGTGGTTAGATTGCAAGAACATTTTTTTTAAATACTACTTGAATAATGCAATTCTGAAGATGTCTTGCTGAATCTGAAGAGAGGCTCAAACATCAGTTCTGAGATGTAAGTTACCCCATTCACTGCAAGGATTGATAACTGCGGCTAAACAGAAAGCCATATCTGTCACTGTTGTTAATTACATCAGCACTAATAAAGGCATAAAACCAGAAGAATTGTCAGAACTCGTGCACAATTCTCAATGACACAAGAAGCTAACCATGTAGGAACATTTAAAGTTCAGAGGAACAAGCTTTGGAGACCACAACACTGAGAATTATGGTGAGTTACCTGAGAAAATAACATCTCACACTAGAGCGTGACACAAATAAGATATATTTGGAGAGACAGTAAATCTGAGACTGGGAAGGGAAATCTACCATGAGAGTTCATGACAAAATATTGATGTGAACAGAACCAATGTTTCATGACATGGTCTTCTCTGGAACAAAGTAGTTGCATATGGGATATGTTGGAAAGAATATGTCTCTGTTTAAAAAAGAGCTTGTACATGGCAACTCTATATTCTCTTTCTCATTTTCCTGTCATATGTATTTTGTGTTA
This sequence comes from Hafferia zeledoni, assembly GCA_035583235.1. Classification (NCBI taxonomy): domain Eukaryota; kingdom Metazoa; phylum Chordata; class Aves; order Passeriformes; family Thamnophilidae; genus Hafferia; species Hafferia zeledoni. The sequence goes on from JAWWEV010000001.1 coordinate 94,291,749, forward strand.
GAAATTAGATTAGAAATGCTACTGATGTGAATACAATAAAAATAGCATCTAGAAATGATTTGCTGCTTAGACATATGGTAACTACTTTCAAACTAAAGAAGGTGTTGAGCTTATTTAACTTGGTAGTTATATTGTCAGAGCTGTTTCTGATGGGAAAGAGAAATTAAATTAAATCAAATGAGATGTGCCCAATCATGAGCTTCTCCCATCAGAATTTTTCTTTCTCTCTTTTTATTTTCCACTTTTTCTTTCTACCCCTCTTCTTCTTTCCTTCTCATGATCTTCTTCAATTATTAGAGTACTTTTCTTCTATTTTGTCTAGTTAGCAGCTTTATACAAAGGGCAAGATGAGCAAAGATACTGATCTTGGACTGGTCAGTAGACAGGACAGGAGCCAAAGATTGGTCAGAGTCCTACAGCACAAGTCCTACATTCATGTTTACTATATGCTGTAAGGAACTCTTCTGTGCTATTATCCTCATTGAAGATAATGAGTAACCCTGGATGTTTCCAAGTTTCAGCTTTCAATACAAGGATTAGGACAGTTTGAGTTCTGAATAGACATCCTGAAAAAACAGTGTGAACATAAAAATGTGGTGTATAAATGTGTGGCACATTCCAGGTCTGAGTGAGTCATTTTATTAAGGAAAACTCAAACAACTAATTATATAATGTTAACGACTGAAGCACTGCAGACCATGCACTGAACGAGTGGAGGAAACTGCCTAGTCAGCAACTAAAGTCTCAGGCTAGATGGGTCTTTGGCAGAAGCTTCTAAAATTTACTTATGTTGGTGGCTGGATAATGGTTAACCTTTCTTTTGACCTTTTTTTTGAAAGTCTATCATCAGTACCTCCTCCACCCCAAAGTTTCTATGGAAGCAATGGGGACCAAACATAGTTGATTGTGAACTTGGAAAAATTGTGTAAAGAGGTTTTGATTGTAAGTGTTAAGAGTGAAAATTATAGCTGTCTACTCCTGGAAACCGAATGCTTTGACACAGAGGAGTAGCTGAGTGAATATACAATCTCAGCTGTACCTTCGCTATTCAAGGCTGTATCATCTTTCCAGAACCTTCTGCCATAAAGTACAGAGCTTCTTCTTGGAAGGGACTATCTTGCATGAAGTTACATAGCACATGGAGTTTGCAGTTCAACCTGATAACTGATGTGAGAAAATACTACATGTTCCTGAAAATATTATTCTTGGTGCCTTATGTGTGGTCTGTCCACCCCAAATAGCACTCCTAAAAGAGGAATTCAATTAGTAGTAAACTTACCTATTACTTATCAGCTGACCATGTAAATAGCCTGCAAAATAGTAAAAAGGCAGGTAGTAATCCAATCGGATAATAGCTTGGGGAAAAAAATATGCTATTAGCCCTGCTGGCCTCCACACAGCAAACAGCCCTTTCCACTCATAAAACCATGAATAGATCTGCTGCACAGCAAGAAATCAGCTGGGTTAGGCAGCATGTGTCAAGGCAAAGAGGGAGTGAACCTGCTCTTGTGAGACAAAAGGCTACACTCTGACAGGTAAACAATATTAAGGCAGCATGATAAAAAAATATTTAAAAATAAATGTAATAAGGAAATTCCGAGGGGAAGCAAATGTTCAAACAATCTGAATGGAATCTCACTGAAAAATAAAATAACATATTCCTCATGCCAAAACATTGAATCTGCTATGTTGGAGTCACACCTTTTTGTTCTTCCTCCTGCTGTTTCAAGGCAACCAATTTAGAAAACAAGGGACAGAAATGCAATCCTTGCCAGTTCACCCTATGTTGGTACTGGAAGCTGAGAAGGAGGGTGTGGGTAACCACTGCCAAGATTCACCTATCCCTAGCTCTGCTAAAGTGCCAAGGAAGAGAACAGAGCTTCCAAACAACTAAAACATGTCAGTTATTTTGCTGCTTTGAGCACCTTTCAATTATGAAAAAACAGACTAAAGATTTAGAAAGAAAAATCTGTTATTACAAGCCAGCATGATACTCCCTGTGCCTAGTCCCTGTTTTCCTGTTCACTATGGAGAGTCTCATCATGAATATTTGGATCTGGAGCCAAAGCTGGCTGAACAAAAACTTTTTCTGTGGCCTTCAGCATGTCATTCAACCCACCTTTTTCTCCCATGCCCACCTCTAAAACAGAGATAACACAACTTACTCCCTGGCTACTCCACAGCCACATTAATAGCTGAGTGGCAGCTTGGAGTCCTCAGGCAGTCTGGCACAGATGTCACAGCAAGGATGATTTGAAAGCAATGGGTTGTCTGCATTTCTTGGTGTCAGGAGAAATGGTGTAGGGAGACCAAAGCTGCAGGCAGCAGCTCACCACACAATTAGAAAATCAATAGTTGATTTCCAGTAACCCAGAATATTTACTAGTGCTAAAGTCCCAGTATTATGCAAGAAACTGTTTGACACTGAGCATTAAGGTATAGGACAGATTGTTTTCCTGACAGTTTCATTTTAATTACCTACATCTTAAATTTACAGTTTTTCAAAGCTTACATATGTACTTACCACAGGAAATCTAAAATGTTTGAATTTCTTCTCCTTGGCTGTGGAAGTGGTTTGTATTTAAATCTACTAATTCCTAGCATCACTGAAAAATATGCATTTAGTTTGTCTGCTTATGCACAGCTTGTAGCAGTTCAGTAATAAAAGATTACTTTAAACACCTGAAAGAGGATTTTCTGAAGTGCTCAGTGTTCAAACATCCAAATGCTCAGGAGCAGCTGCAGAAGTTCAAAGCTATGGAAAACCTACCTCCTTACCTAAGGTAAACTGAGTGACTTAATGAAGGAAGGAGGGAATATGGAGTCATTAGTTTACACTTCCAGGGCAGATAGGGTTCTTGTAGGCTGAACAAAGGCTGCAAAACAGTGGCTGATGAAAGAATAACCAAGAGCAGACACCAGGAAAAAACCTGGAAGGAAAAATGCCTCCTATATGTCTTCTCTGTCAGGCACTGTAGTGCACCTCTCTCCATACACACACATGTCACTTAATAACCATGCTGACTGTGTCACCAAAGCATCTCAGGAACAGATGAGGAAGAGGGAGAGATTTAGCAATGTAGCAGAGGTTCAGGAAAGCAGCAAAGCCTTTTGACATTTCAGAAGACATTCAGGAACAAGCCTGCTCACCAGACCCTGCATTTGCTACCAGGAATAAGTTCTTTGTTACAGGAAGAAGGCGTAAGGACACTGCTTTTAGCAGTGCTGTTTCTACTCCTTCTAAAGTTTTCCTATGACATTTTATTATTTGTTTCAAGATGGCACAATGCAGGCCACTGTATTGGTCTTTTTTATCAAATAAAATATTTATGCAAACATGTCTAATGAAGAGCAGGATTATACTGACAGGTGAATCAAAAGACAGAGCAAAATATAGGATGAGTACATTCTCTGAATATCAAACTTGAATGAAAAAATAAGAATGATAAGTAAAACAGGAATGAATTTATCACTCCACTTGTTTGCCTTGTTTTTAAAAGACAACCATAATTTAATGGAGACTTACAGTAGACATATCACTTCAAGATTTCCAAAGACAATCCAGCAAAACATTCCCAAATTCCAATTTTTGAAAGTTTTAATTACAAAACAGTTGCAAAAAGAGATGGCATAAGCCTACTGTTTGTTTTTTTTTATGTAAGGTACTTAACTAAATATACTCAAGCAGGTCCTCAGGCTGGTGCCAGCCAGATGCAAACTACTCTGGCCCTGCTTTTGTTCGGCTAGCCCTTTCATTAAATTTAATAATTAAATTCCTGCTTCTTTAGACTGTAGTAGGTAAGCTTACAGACCTGAGGTTCACCTATTTCTTAAAGTGTCCTTTTCCACATCATAACACACTTTTTTATTTAAACATTTTTCCCTCTCTCCTTGAAAATTTCCAGGCAAGAGAACTCGCCCAAGCAAGGCTTTATACAAAGATGCAATTATCTTCACCTGATAGCTTTCAGCCATCAGGTTAATCTGAATTCATGTTTGTTACAGATAACAATCTGTAACACTATGACATTGAGGGATGTACTTCTGTCCAATTACTTCACAATCATGTCTTCTCTGCTCGTGGCCCCAAAATATCATTACTCCTATTCCTGAAGAGAACACCAGTAGAGCATTATCTTATCAATAATGATTAGCTCAGTGTTACTGACAGAAGTGTTAATTGATAGTGACACTCCTGAAAAGCTGATGTACAGGGTGAATATTCACCACATTTAGGTGTTTGCAGTCATTTAAGGTCCAGGTACTAAATGAGGAATACAATTTTCCTAGCTGCCTACATTCCAGTTTCTCTTCCCCCAGTTAGCCATTATATAGATGCAAAGCAGACCATTAACAAAAGAAGTGAGAAAAAAAAAAAAAAGGTCCAGTCATTCATTAAAGGAGCAAACATCTGTTAAACTACTGATCCAAAAAGTAAAACACTTTTAATTTTGTGACATTCAATTAAAGAAGTTAAAACAGGTGAACGTCCTTTCAAAATGGGATTACAATATGCACATATTCATCAATCAGTGAGGTGGCAGCACACATCAGTGTAACACTAGGTAGGTATGTACACTTCTCAACATGCGATCATACAGAGCTTTCAGCACCTAATTACCTGGGTTGAGGCTCTCAGACCTGGTTAACAAATTTCACCACTACCTAGCCAAGGCTCTCTGTCTTGGACAAAATCAGTTTTTTCAGCCCTGTCCTGCAGACAACTCAGTCTCTCATTTAGTCAAGAATTGATGCCACCATCCCTCAGACACTGTCATGCATTCACCAGGACTTAACTGCTTGTATTTGAGAGTGCTGCAACTTTCCCAGTGACAGCCATCCCACACCACCAGCCCCAGTCCTGACAGTGAAGGGTCCCAACAAGAGGGTGACTAGCTCTCCCCTCCTCACAGTGAAGGCAGCACCAGCTTGTGCAAGGAGGGACACACAACAAGCGCAACAGCCATTTTGCATAAAATGAGCCATACCTGTGGCATCTGAGAAAATATTTTTGTCTGTATTGCAAAACTGGTTTATAAAGACAGAATTGAATTATTAATGGTTCATGGTAAAACAGCACTGAAGTTCTAAGAAGTCAGAAAATAAAAAATAAGGAAAAATAAGAGCTAATTTAGTAATTATTTTACACATTAAATCCAATGTATATATTAAAAATGCAGGGAACTGAAACAATATTTCACTTAATTTAGAAACAAACATGAGATTTTGCCATAGGGAACTTCATTGCAGACAGGTAGGGTAGGAAAAAAAGACCCATTTCAAGTTGAACTGGTATTTACTGGTTTTAGAAGATATAAGACATCAGAATGTACCAAGTCCCAGAACAATAAAAGGGGAAGGTTAAGAGAATATTCTTGTCTGGTTTGTTCAGTGGGTAGGTTGGGCTGTTGGATCAAATCAAATAAAGCAAGTCTGTTGCTTTGGCTCCACTATGAACCTAAATGTTCTGTAATTACAGTTTGCTGGGTGAGTGCTTTTCACAACAAACACATTTTACAATGTCAAAACAGGCCTTGAATCAACTGCAATTCCATCCAGAGACCAAAACCCCTTCCTGACAGGCTGCATGATGCCTGTGTACAGCTTCAGCAGTGGGAACCAGGCATTCTCTGTATAGCAGCCCCAGTGCCAGCAGTGAGAGCTGTGAACAAGCGGTGAGTCCCACTCAAGCAGCAGCATCCATTCTGGCAACTCTGAGAGATATAAAAGGTATCCTGGCAATACCACCAGACTGTGACTGTGCATTCCTTTCTTCCAATCCTTCTTAAGGTTTGTCTATATTGCTCTCCCTTCAAAGGCCCTAGTTCTGAAAGGGGAATAGGGATGTACAGCCCTCACCAGAAACATCCATGGGAGTTAGTATACAGTAACTGATTTACTGTAAACTCACCTTTTGCATACCACATACAATCTTTCCTGGGTAAATAAGTATTTTAAACATCACTGTTATTACTCCATAGAGGTATTTTTTTGTGGACACAATACCATAAGCACCAAATCAGTGCTCTGAGATGTAATGGTTAGAGTATTATACTTGTGAAGAGCAAAAATGAAAGCCATTCGATGTGGTATTCTGTGTGAGCATGTTTATCTTCACCTCCAAGTACCTGAAAAAGACACTATTTGGAGGTCTAGGACTCAGAAACCCTTTTGGAACACTTCCAGTTCCACAGAATTACAAAATGAAACTGAGTGGTTGAAAGGGTCTTCTGGCCCAACATTCCAGCTCAGAGGACATTGCACAGGATTTCATGCAGGTGGTTCTTGAATATCTCCTGTGAGAAGACTCCATAAACTCTCTGGACAGCCTGTTCCAGTGCAAAGTCACTCACACAGTAAAGATGTGATTCACATTTTAGAAACGCCCATGAATGGAAGCAAGAAAGTTTTGTATGTTTTATAAAATTAGTCTTTATGATTACCTTGATTTCATGGTATGGCATTCTAGTATTAATGTTTACCAGTAATAAAAAAAAGGGTGAGAAGTGTGGAAGTCAGAGATAGTGTCATTAAATACTGCAGTCAATGTCTTTTAGGACAGTCACCCAGCTACAAATGTGAAGCCAGAGTCCAAGGATGAACCTTTATAACAAAGCAATCTTATACCAAGGTACCTACACCCCTCCACAGTTGACTGAAGGTTTCTGAGTTCCTCAAGTACTTTCCATTCTGAGAAATACTCTGCCTTAAAAATAGCTCTGGTTATACTTAGTGAGAACTGATCTTACTTTTTAAAAAGTTATGATTACCAAAATGTAAGGTACACTCTCTGAATGTAAGTTACTTGGGAAACTGATATAAATGACAAAAGAAGTCCAAAGGGATGTAACTTTTTGCTGTTATCAAGTTTGTACCCTTGAGTATTAGTGTCATGACTTTTGGAGGACTCCAGGCAAAGAAAATTAAAAACACTTGTAACATTGTGTTAAGGAAATGTTCACATATATATGTGTATATAAATGAAAGAAAATATATGTATAAGATGTTGTAAAATCACAAAGCAGGCCAAAAGGATAAATCAGTCCCTTTTTCAGACACCCTGAAGTAAAAAGGGAGAGAAAAGCATTTATATCCTGGAGCCATCTATTCTGTCCTTCAGGGGAAATGAACATGCACAGTGCTCCACTCCATGCCTTGTTTACACCACACACTTTCACAGGGCAGCAAAAGTTAACTGACCTCATGTGACAACCCTGTCAACTGTCTGGTTTAGTTTACTAAAAAAACACACATGCACTTACCATGCTTCAAAAGCTGGTATTAATAGATAGAGAACTTCACACACAAATTCCTCTGTGCTTATGCAGTTATGCAGGGTTTTGGCTGAGTTTCTGGAGAGGTTGTTTTGTTTTGAGGGGAATGGTTTTTTATCACTCTTAGGTTGGAGTTTTTACCTTTTTTTTTTTTTTTTTTTACCTCCAGAAGCTTGATTACAAATTCAAATTCAGACACCACAGATGTAATCAGCATTTCATAATACCCCAACTTTGTGGGTTAGCTTGGCTGGCCATTTTTCCAGTCCCTATTATCTGTATCTGTTTAATGGCCCAGATGTCAGAACAATAGAACATGTTAAATATTGACACTGGGGAAGCATAAAGAAAATTAATATTGCTTTTGTTTATTTTTATATACTTGTAAATACTTGTTTTGGTGAGTGTTACCCTAAGTACTCTGCACTGTTTCGAAAGGTTTTTCTAAAATTAACTGCTATTTGCAGGTTAAACCTAATTCAGATGTATCAGGAATTAGCTATTTTACATTTTAACAGTTGGATTTCCTTATTAATCCCATCGATTATGGCTATTCTCATGTCAGCTGCATTGTGTGACAGATATTTGCTCAGCTGAACAGTGTGTATCACTCCTGTTTGCAGTGATCCTACCTCCACCAGTCTGTTTTTATTTACAGATACTTATGTCATCACTTGCCTGTCTTTAATCCCATTGCTAACATCCCAGAAATCATGATACAGCATGCCTAAGTATAGCAGCTGCTGCAGTTCAAGACACAGCCCAGTAACTTTGCAAGCAACTTGTCAGTGTCCTCAGAGCATATTTCATTGAACAGTTTATTTAGGGGGAAACCCTACATTTTCACTATCTCATGCTGCCATTTAAAATCTGAAAATATATTTGAAACCTGAAAATGTATTTGAAACTAAGCTGCCTCATTGGAGAGTGTGATGGAGAAAGAATATATTCTGAATAAAGTTTAAGTTATTTCAAGGTTCTTGAATATGTCCACAGTGCAGAAGACACGAGGCTATATTTTGCTCTATGAAACATACCCTGTTTCTGTGGGACAAGCCACACAGCTTTTTAGCATAATTTTCTCATAGGAGCATTATTAGATGTAGCAAATGTTTATTTAAGGCTCTTAGAGCTGCAGAAGACAGAAGACGAAGGTGGCCAAAGATGCCCATTATGAGGGTGACTGATGATATATTTTCTATGAGATCTCTTCAGAAAGATAGAAAACATGAAAGTAGCTCTTGGCTCATCATGGTTTACTTCATCTTATCATAGGAAGATACTTTTTACAGTGGTGTCATTGAATACTAGAACTTTGGGGACAACTACAACCATCATTTCTGAGGTTAAAGTCTCCTTAACCACAGAATAAATCCAGCTCGACCCAGAAGGGCTGAATGAACCTGCTAGACAGTTGTGTTGTTTGCAGAGCATGGGCATGCTCCACTCCAGGGATACTGCTGGAGGAGTAAGGGTAGCATGGAGAGAGGGTGAGATGCTTTGATGGCCATCATTGCTTCAAGTCTGTGCTGCAATAACTGCATTTCCAGTTCAGGACTGTAAAGTAACAGTTTTAGCTTCAGGCTTCCTTATTGACTTGACTCTGCTTTGCTAAGCTGAGATGAAATCTATAAACCCAGCCCAAACTACACAGCTCATCTGTGCTGAGTTAACCACCCTGGAGGCAGCCACTCCCAGGAGGCTTAGAAGGACTGAGAATGTTCAAGGGCTGATGGTAAGAGTCTCATTGTTTCCCTGCTGCCCCCAGGGAGTGGGCTTAGGTAAGTCTGAAGGACTCCCAGCACCATAGAGGGGTAACCAAAAATCTTGCAACCCTTGTCTGTTGGAGCTCTGCACCACAGAAAGAACTTCTAACAGCAAAAACCTAAGGTCTTCAGGGGGTTTTCACACCAGCTCTTCTAAATAAGTTTGCTCAAATCAACCTATCCTGTCAAACATTCCAGTTTCAATGAGTAAGGTATTTTTTCTGCCACAGAAACCCTTTTTAACCAGTTATCTCTGCAACAGAATGAATAGTAAGCTCTGCATCTCAGCCTCATCTAGCCTTGAGCATCTCTGAGGTCACCACTGAACAGGTTCCTGATTGTGTAACAGAAAGGAAACAAAAGGTTTGGCTATCAGACCAGTTTCTCAGTGATGGGATTTGGCGCATTTTGCAATGATTGCAAACCACAGAGCACTGCCGTTTGACAGTGAATATCACCTAATTTATTTATATCTTATTTCAAACAAAGACAAGTAAACATCCAAACATCCACTGTACACCAGAGCACAGTGGAACTAAAGGTACAATAGACGCAGGAGTGCATAATAAATACTTAAGGATAAAAAAACCCACCAAAACCAAAACAAAAAAAGAAGTTAAAATAATGTTCAAACAGCATATTTAGGCATTCAGAGATGAGAAAATACATTCTGTAGGGCTGTTTGTACAGTCAGCAGTGCTGTCCGGAAATTCACCACCTCCAGCTAAAACTCCATAGGTTTCCCCAAATACCTCTTCTCCCAGGACACACAGGTGCTGAAGGAGAATGCTCAGATGTCCTCCAGCACAAGTGATGCTGTGCATGCAGGCACACCGATGTTTGTGCACCCCAAGGTCAGCATGGACCTGCTGTCAGCAGACTGTGATGGAGGCAGCTGCAGAAGGGGCAGTACACGGTTGTGCTGCATCTAGGTACAAAGGAAGGTTACAGCTGAGGTCCCTAAAATAGAATCAGACAGTCTGTCCATGTGACAGAACATGAAGACTTCAAGCACCTATTGATTTCTTTTTCCTTTGTTTCTTTTCTACTTTTTAAAGTTAACTTTTTATATCAAAGAAATCATGTTAAGAAAAAAATAAAACGGTGATCACCTTTTTTTGAGGAGAAAAGAGCAAGTTCAAGTGATATGCAGTTTGGGATGCTGGTTCATATCAGCTAAACACTAGAACTGTGAAAAAGTCATCCACTGCAATTTTTCCTGCTTCCCATGTGACGGAGATGGTCATCATTCCAGCTGGAATTATTTAAACAGAAGTCATATCCTAATGCATCAAGAATTAATCCTTTATCTAATTATATGTATTTATATCTGTTCCCATCCAGTTTTGCACATTGAACAAGATACACAACAAACATAATCTATTTTTTCCTCTCATTGACACTTTTAAATATCAGTCCTTAACAGGAATTCACAGGGAAAAAAAAGTGTATTAAAGCAACTAAAAATGTTGAGTATAGTGTTGTTCTTTGCTATTATAAAATTTAAAAGAATATTCTAATTCTTATTTGCATTCTACCTCACATTGCTTCAACTTGATTTTTCTTAGAGAAAAAGTTGACTCAAAAAGCACTGGGGCAAGGGGAGCTGGAATTAAACACAAACCCCCTCTCTCTGCTACAGTAAAATGCTCTGTTCTAACATAAACTCTGTGCCAAAGTCCAGATCAGAAGAATCCAAAATTAGACAGGTAAAGGTAAGTCTATCTAGAATTCCAGCCTAACCCTGACAAGGAAAACAAAAAATGTTAGGAATTGGTGATAAAAGCAAGGGATCAGGTGGGATGAAAGGCTGGCTGAGAAAAAGGCACTAAAGAAGAAAAAAGCTATAAATTGGAGGTTCAGGATACTGAATTCGATTCCAGATGAATAAGAAATAAGCAATTACAGGAACTCAGGAGATGAACAACATTGATTTAGCCACAGGACTTTGGGTCTTTAATGTCCACGACAACCTTCTTTCAGAACAAAAGCGGAGAAAGCAAAAGAACATCTTTTAAGGATGCATTTTGATGCTCAGGGCCAAAGAGAAGGGCAGTGGAGGATGGACCGGTTTGACAAAGGACCTGTGCTTAGAGGCTCCTGAGGGATGAAGTGCCTTGGGGTCAGCACCTTTGAGGCTTTCAGTTCCTTTCACTTTCCGTCGCTGTGTCACACTCGCTGGAGTCTTTGGCTGAGCGCAGCGTAGTCAGGCTCATGGTAACTAAAACTATTGATATCTTACGCAAAATCTGCCATTTCTGTACTCGTTTCCTCAGCAAAGCCTACAGGTGCGGATTCGCATAAAGAAACTCGCTGGAGCCAGCGGGCACCGCTCCCCCCGCTCTGCCCCTGCGCGCCGCATCCCGCCGGCACCGAGGACGGTCCGAACCGAGGGCAGGGAGGCTTCAAAATTCACCAGAACTTCCTTATGCCCATCCCGATCTGCGACGAGCCGCAAAGCTGGTGTAGAAACGCGTCTCCCTCGGCGCTTTCCAGCCCCGCCGCCGGCCCCGCGCTCGCTCCCGCCGCCCGTCCCGGCAGGATGCTCTTCCAGAGGGATGCGGGCGACATCTGGTGGCGGCGGGAGGAACGGCCCTGCCAACGGCTCCCGACAGGAGAGGGCTCGGGGTAGCCGTGGACATGCGGGGACAGGGCAGGAGGTTGGTGCCGGGATTTAACCCCAGCCGGAGATAAGCGCAGAGCAGCCGCTCGCTCAGCCCCCTTGCGCCCTCCGCAGTGAATGGAGGTGGGAAAGTACTGAGCATCCCTTTAAGCAGTTCCAGTCACCTGTCCTGGCCATGCTCCCTCACGGCTTCTTTGGCACCTGCTCACTGGCAAACCGTGTGACTCTGAATGACTTAGGGTAAGCACTACTTGGCAGCAACAACCAGTGTGCCATCAACATTATGTTCATACTGAATCCAAAACTCTGCACTGAACCAGCTACTGAGAAAAAAATTATTCACAGTATGCCAGCCAAAACCATGACAGATGATGAGATGAAAAAATATCCTTAGCCTAAATAGTACTAGATGGCTCCAGGAAAGTTCAGCATCATAGGGAACTCTGAAAGTCAGACAGTAAGAACAATCTTACTATCATAGTGGTTGGAACTAGATGATCTTTAAGGTCCCTGCATCCCAAATCATTATATGATTCAATAACTATCTCTGCAGTATTTGTGCTGTCCTTGCAATGCAGCCACAGCAAAACAGAGGACTGAACACAGGCCTGAGCTCCAAACTAGCAGGCTGTGTCTCATCAGGCTAAATGTCAAGATAAAGAAAATTATTCAGTGTAGAAAGAACAGGTCTGAAAAGCACTCAGGATTTTAGTGGAAATATAAATTGCTCGCGAACTAGTGGTTTAAGCATATTTCAAACATACCAAGCTTTTGAGAGTTTTTTAAGAATTTAACTTTTATGGAAGCATCATCCAGCTTCCAGAATGAAGCAAAAGAGTATGCCATTTGTAGGAGTCCTGAAGAAACAGCTATCAGTCAACTTCTCAGTCTGATTTTTCAGCTACCTTTTCACAGTTTGAAAGCTATGTCTTACTGATTCCAATGCTTCAAAGGCATTCGCAGCCAAAATGGTGAGTTTTACCTGTTCAAACCAATGAAATTCATAGGATTCCTGTGCCAGGCTCTAGATTACATCTAGTTTGCACAGGGAAGTTGTGGATGCCCCATCCCTGGCGGTGTTCAAGGCTAAGATGGATGAGGCTCTGAGCAACCTGGCCTAGTGTAAAGTGTCCCTACTCATGACAGGGGGATTGGAACTAGATGATCTTTAAGGTCCCTTCCAAGCCCAAACATTCTATGATTCTATGGTATCAGTAAATATTTTGCCCCCAAAATTGATAGCCACTAGAGATCACTGAGAAGACATATGCATACACCTCTCAAATATAAACTACCTCCAGGGAATCCTTCCTTGTCCTGATTAATAATGTGGACCGCCTGACTTTCCATGGTCATGTTGAAGAAAATGGAAATTTTAGGCACACAAGTTTCTTCGTTCTAGTTCTGCCTCCTGTTAGAAGACCTGTCAAAAACCCCATGACACAGCAATTAGGAGCCTCTCTACCCTAGTGTTCTTAAAGAAACTTTCAGAAGAGCTGTAGTTACTTAATAATCAGTCATATCCACACATTTCTTAGATTTGAGTATCATAAATATTCAACTAAACCTCTAGCCATCTGGATGCTCTAGCTGAACTTGATGTCCACAAAACAGCTGAAAATCAATGGCATTCCTGACACATTCAGTGCTTCCACTCAAAACTAGAACCATCACCTGCAAATATAGAGAAGAAGTAGAATTACCACATAACCAGAGTTCAAATTTTGCTTGAGAAATGCCCTGAGGAATGGACTATAACATGGTTAAGCTCAAGGATAAATTCTTTGCCTGAATAATGTAAATGTCTTCTAGGTTGGAAAAAAAAATTGGGCCCTTTGCTTCTCTGAACTATTGGAGAGGGTATTCTTGTTCAGGGTAGCTTAGAAGTTACTGAAAATAGGTATTCTTAGAAAATTCTTTTGTTTAAATGTCCTACATATATCAAAGTACCAAATGTGTATTGCTTTTCAGGAATCACAGACACTGCAAAGACAGGGAAGTACATTTGGGAACTTGGGAATGAGAGTTGATGTGTTTCCACTTTTCAAAGGCAATGAGTCAGCCTCAGGTAATCACTGCAGCCTTGACTCCAGCGTGCTGGGAATAATCCACAGTTAGAAATCAAGGAGTACTGCATAATTTCTCTGTAGTGGTAGGTGCATTGCTAAGAGCGGGGGGAAGGCGAGAACATGACAAGGACTCTCTTGCATCTCAGTGAGTCTTGACTGTTGGAGTGGCCTATTGACACTGCTGGCAGCTGATACACATTGAAGTACTTTGTGAGCCACTCTGTCTTGCCTGACAGAGACTTCAGCTCTTCACAGCACTGGTAAGGCAGCAGCAAGAGCATGATGGCTAATTTTGGTCACAGCACTTCAAGAAAGATGTGAGCCAAATGGAGAGAGTTCAGAGAGGTAATAAGAGGGAAGAGAAGTATAAAACACATAACCTGAGGTAACAACTTTCTCTGGAAAAGAGAAAACAGAAAAGACAGTCCATGAACTCCCTTTAAAAATGTAAGCAAATAGAGAACATGTCCTTTAGGAAAAGAAAAGCAGTAAGAGACTTAAACTGCACCAAGGATACAGTACATTTTTCTCAGGGTACTGTGCAATTAAAGCTTCTGGTTTTAGTTAGACATGAATCATTGCACTATTTGAACATAATCTCAATATTTTATCCCTGATTATCCAACATGCATTTTTCTCTACTGCTTTGGAAAAGTAATATATACAGTCAAAATACAAATAACAAAATCAGCGTTTAGCAGTGTAAGGGCCACTGTAGCTTCTGTATACTCCAGTTTACAGCATTCTTATCTACTTCATACAGTTGTTGTGAGATCTAATCAAGCACCTGATAAACTTTTAAAAGTGCAAGTGTGAATAGCATAATTTTAATAATAGATAATGATACTGTGTTTATTTATTAATAGCATATAGCAATACATGTTTAATAGTGCTTTTCATATATTATTAACAGAACTGATAAAAAATGATAAAATGAGGCCCCAGACTGTGACTCTGTTTTCATCAGAAACTTTTCAGTCTGGCATTTTTTCATCATCTATAATTACGAAAAGCTGCGAAAAAGGTTGTTGGGATGTATTCTAATAGCTAAGAAAAGAAACAGGGTCAACAGAGTGTTAGCATGCAGGCATCTCAACGGACCAACATCAATAACCCATTTTTCCAAAAGAGAAACGTAGTCAATAAAACATAAAAGAAAAGCATTTGAAAAATTTAAAAGCTCTTTCAAATAGAGAAAGTCCACATTATGACAGCAACTGGCCACTCCAGGACGCACATTACCAAAGCATGAAAGCACTGCTGAGGTGACTGAAGTCACTCTGCCTTTAGTCTTGTGTCTCCTAGTACACCCAAGACACACATAAATAGCTTAATGTGTTATTGCTTAATTAAATGATTGAAAACCTTATATGTGAAACACAATCTGTTAAGTGGTAGGTTTTGGCATGCCTTACCCTGAAAACACATTAAAAGCTTTTGCCATATGAAAAGGAAAGAGATGAGGGCACAAACATTTGGCTCTACACCACACAAAATGAATCCAATAAGAAGTGCCAAAATTTAATGATAGTGACAGTGAGTGCACAAAATTATGAACTTGCTTTCAATCTCTGTTAGACGGAAATGAAGAAACAAACAAGAAAAAAGCCTGGAATCTTATGGAAACTAGGTGACTAATGCCATCTAAACCTCGCATGCAGTGCCTGTGATGTCTTTTAGAAATACATACCAACACAGAGGTAAAACCCAACCTTACACCATGTATTTCAAGGTGCATATTTTCACTAATAAAATCATTGGTGTTTGTGGTTTGACTATACCTGCTACGCAAAGCATTAATAATACGCTACAGCTATACCTTAGTGCAATTTTCTTCATCTTCAGGGGTGGATCAGCACCATCTAGAGAAAGGTAAGGCTAAGAAAACTCTATTAGCTCTCCTTTTAATTCCAGAGAACCTAAACTCAGTCCACACCCCAGAAAATTACTGACGAAGAGGTATTGCTTAAGACTGGGCTTAATCACAAACAAAGAGGACTAACTGGCCCAGTTTGTCTTTTGGTTCTCCTAACTTCCATAATTCTTGTATTATAGTGACAAAACTGAAATGGGGTGATTTAAAGCAAAGGACAGCCCTTACTACTGTCAGCTGTACAGAAAGCCACTCGCTTGCTGTCTTTGCTCCCTTGGAAACTTCAGAAAATTACATGCAGTGTCAAAAGAGAAGTCAGAGGGACCCATGAATCTGATCCAAGTCTATCAAAAGTCACAGAAGCAGCAGAAACCCAACCAGTGGCAAATACTGGTCTCTGAAGCAAAGCTGCAAAAAGGCAGTGCCCAAGGTAAGAGCACAAATTTAGATCAGACACTTAAACCATATGCAGATTTGGTTTTAAGTACTTTTTTTCTAAAGACAAGAACTTGGAGATGACAGCAAATTTAGACAGACAGCACCAAAAAAACCCACCTGAGATCTCTGGTCTCCACAAGGTTGGCCCTGTATGGGTGCAAGTCCCAACAGCCAGGAGGCAGAGCAGCAGGATGCCAGCCAGCAGACCACAAAGAAAAGTGCGTTTCTGCCAGCATGAAGCTAAGCTGCACAGCCAAAAATTACTTCCTGGTCTACTCTGCTCTTAAAGACAAGAACAGTAGGCATTTTTGCCTGTCTGGATATAGCAAACTCCTGGTTTGGCTGTAAGAGCAGGATGCCTCAGTTCAATTCCTCACTCGGGCATAGGGAGCTCATTGTGTCACACCTCAAGAAAAGCTCCTGGCTGGAGATAGGCCTGGAACAGGAGATCCTTCTGTCTATCTAAGCCCACATTACCAACAAATCTAACATTGTGGTCAATTTGTATTTTGCTTTTATTTTGTAAGATAACATGTGACAGAAGATGGGTTGTTGCTCAATCAGAAGAGGCATTTCAAATTTCTAAGTCCCAGATTCAAACATGATGAAAATCATATAAACACAGAACCATAGAATGGGCTGGGTTGGAAGGGATGTTAAAGATCATGAAGTTCCAACCCCCTGCCATGGACAGGGCCACCTGCTACTAGACCTGGTTATTCAAAGCTGCATCCAACCTGGCCTTGAACACTTCCAGGGATTGGGTATCCCCAACAGTGTCTTAAACATCAGATTTGGGGTGTTTGATGTGAAGAAACATTTATATTTAAGGTTCTCTACCTGTAGATTGTTCTTTTAAGTTCTGGGTTTAATGTATAAAAAGTCACTTTCTAACAGTTTCACTTATGACTGCTATGAACTACAGCCTAAAGTTTCAGAGTAGTGAGGGCCAGGAATATGTGCTGTGTTATACTCCTGAAGAGCATGTTATCATCTGAACATGACAGGAATGCCCTAACATGACTCATCTTCACTGATTATGATCATCAGTAAAAGCTGCTAAATTTGGAAAGTGTGAGTCATTTTGGAAGCTATATATATGTAAAGAATTGATTGTCAGTCTTTGTATTCTCCTTGAGTTTAAAATACTGAAACAATGGTCTGCTGTCTTAGTGAGCTGCTGAGTTTATAGGGAAGGTAAAATATATGCTCTTACCTGAGAAGGTCACATTTTCAACATAGAAAGTATGGATGAAAGAAATTTAAAGAAAGTAGTGGTTTTTTTCCATTTCTCCCATCCCTTTCTGCAGAATCAGATATCCCCAAAGCATTCATGATTTTTGTCTGGTTTGTTTTCAAAACTCCAGAGTGCATCACCCTCTCCCAGAGCAGTCATATTGTGCCAGTATGTGCTTGTATTTACTATAAGAAAATGTTGGGGGTGGTCTAATTTGAATTTTGATTCAGTTTTAATTCCCTATTTCTTATCCCATCAGTACAGCACATAGTAAATAGTATCTCCTGGTTTTGCAACTTTGTCATCTGTGTGAAGGCCAGATCCCCTTTCAGTTTGTTGTAGATTACATAATTTCAAATTCTTCAATATGTAGTCATAAAGCTTTATTCCATCATTGCCAGGCTCATGGTTTTTCACTGAACTCTCTAAATTGTGATGCCTCCTTAGTATAATAGTAAGCTTTGCAGCAGAGACTTCCTCATACCAAGTAGAGCAAAGGCACTATTTCACAGCTTACAAGTAATTCCTGTCACTTTCCTTAGATCTCTATGCCATGATGTAGCAGAACTGGTATTATCTTCTAGTCCTTTTTTAACCTGTTTCTCATTCTTACCTAGTCTGTTGTTTCCAAATGTGGGAGTTTACCATTTTTTACCCCTGCCCCCCTCTGGTATCCTGTATTTGGTGAGACCAAGGTTCATCCTGGTTCATCCTGGGGGACAATTTAAAGGTCTATATGCTTTCCCATAGACATTAATAGAGAGCCTTTCACTTGAGTCATCCAAGGTCACATATGTGATTCATCAACCCACAAGTTTCAACAATTTCCCTATTTATAATTTAATATTTTTTCAGATAACCAGATTTCAGTCATTCTTGTAAGCAGCATCAGTCCTGCTGCCGTATGGATAGGTTACTTTGTCACTGATCCACCCAAACAGTGGACTGTTTTTCAGTATTTGTAAAACTACAATCTCCTTAGCTGACCTCCAGCAGGAAACAAAACAGAGGTCTGTTTCTGTAAAAGAGCTCCAAGAGACTGCATCACACACGAGCCTCCCATTGACTTAGCACCATTTAGCTTTGTCCCTGGCACAATGTTTAAACTAGATGACTGGGCAATAAGCCCTTTAGAACTTCAAGTCAGCTATAATAAACTTAGACTAGTGTTACAAAACAGATAGAATTTGATTGCTGTAATGCATGCTACTGGCAAAATTTCATTCAGGGAAATCAGAACAAGGTCATTGATATTATGATATTCCCTTCCTTCATGCCCCTGCTGTTGAAGAGATGTATGATGAGATAATAATCAGATTATGAGTCCTGCTGACAGTTTTGATTATGCTAGTTCCTCAGAAAGGTCATCAAATTTTGGATTCTAGTTGGCAATCACCTTTGGAAAGGCAACAAATTTCAGAGGCACAAGCTGCCCCTTTCTGGTAATGCAGTGACCCAGCAGCAGTAACATACATCTTTGGGGCCAGAAGGCTTGATATTGTAAATCTGTCCTAGCAGGACCTTTCCAGTGCCTGCAGCTTGCAGAGAGTTCACAAATCAGCGACTTCTCCAGGGTCTAACACACATGCTGGGACCCAGGACATGAGTATATAGCCAGCTGGGTTATGTAGCACGAGTGCTGCCAGTGGCTTCAGGAGGGTCGTGGTGAAAAGCTGCTGCTGCCTTTTATTGCAGCTCCTCTGAGCTACTGTGGCTGCAGCAGCACAGCTCTGCCACCTCTCCCAGCTTCAGCCATTCACCCCTGGGGTCACAGTTAACTGTTCCCAGTAAATGCACAAGGCACAAGATGCACAGTGACAAACCCCAGTGGTTCAGGATGCAGCTAGTGTGATGAGTGAGTACAGCCACAGCAGGAAAAGACGCCTCGTGTTTGGGTACTGTTTAGTTCTGAGCAACATCTTCAACATCTCATCACTAGATGGCGGCGACCTTCACAAATTTCTAATCAATGAGTGCTTTATTCTCAAAAGTGCTTGCCAAACCTTCGCTTTCTCTCTTTCAAAACCACTAGCACCTCTTTCTCTTCTATATTATACAGTTTTCTGCAGAATACCTTTGCAAACAACAAAGTAGGTCTCTTTTTCAATACAGGTATTCTGGAAAATAAAGGTATGCTTTACTAAAACTGCATTATGCTTTTGAAATAACCCCTATCTAACTGAACAGAGAACAAACATCCTGTTCTGAGCTTACACCCAATTTCAGGTTTTGTATTCAAGTTTGTATGGAGAGAGTGCTTGTAGACTTCATATAGATCCCTTATGGGCATTTTACCTGTGTTATTTTCATGGGACTATTCCATCAGGGAAAATTCTGTGAAGTCATCCCTTTCCTTTCACACTACCATTTATTTTTCTAGAGGTTTGCAAAAGTCATCTCACTCAATATGTGGGAGAAAAAAGAAACACAAAACACAAAGAAAGCACACTTAGATAATAGGTCTCCCACGTCTCCTCAGAAGTCCTCTGGCCCTGTCTAGCATAACTGCCCAGTGCCACACTTTACATGTAATATTCACTCCCTTAGCACAGCCTCACATTCCCTCCTGCCCTCTTTTGCAACCCACAGGCAGTACTGACATTCATCTCCAGCACTTAAAGTCTGCATTGCCACTGGCTTTTCACTGATCCGTCGGTCAGAAGTATGCCACACATGGGAACCCGGGGCTGAGAAGAGGCAGCAGCATTGCAGAAGCCCAAATTTAAAGCGTTGGAATATGTATCCATCTCTCTTGCCGGCTTGTAGCACAAGTCCTCCATCCCACCTGACCTAGTATAGAAAAAGCATATGCTTTTCATGGAGAAGCTGTCATGAGCCTCAGGAACTGGGCAACAACCACTCAGCATTTTGTCTTTTGCCACCACTGTGCTAAAGCTGGGGCACACTGGCACAGAACAATTCTCCGCAAGCAACAAAGGGACTGAGCAGACCCTCAGATTTGACCACAGTACTGAGATCACATCATATCTGGAGACAATTCAAAGTTTAGTACGGAGTGCCACCTGAATGGCATCAGCCAGTGTGCAAAGGTACTTTGCTCTGGCTGTTCTGAAGCTCAGAGCAGAAAGAAAACCTGACTAGAAGAAACTCTATCTAAATCTGCATGTCAGTCAGGAGCAGATCTCACAGTGCTGAGCACAAGGCACTGTGGAAATATATATATCAGAAATATATGGTAATATCAAAATGTAAGACTAACAAACTCAAAGAAATCATGATGTTTGTTAAAATAAATATCTGTTCTGTGGATTTTTTAGCATTAGTTATGCAAAATACACATAAGACTAAATATTTCAAAAGTAATTATTTTCACTACATATATACAGTCTTATAACACCACAGATTCTTCGTGTTTAATCAAATGATAGTAAAGAACAGAACTAATTCAAGTTCACTATTAAGTTGATCCTTATTACCACCAATAAAACCAACTTACTGTCATATTTTGTATTTTAAGAACAGACTTCTTTATTGGTGTTTATGACAAAGGGTCTATTGATTAGCTGAAGATTGAGACTTCTGAGACCTTTCCTCAAAGATTGTCACCTAAGAATCCTCTTCAACTTCAATATCTTCATAAGATCAATTATAAGCATTTATGTATGTAAGAATGACCATTGCAACTCAGGGGAGAAGCCCAGCCATGGATGGCTGATAAGCTAACATGGGTATAGCCCAGAAACACATGCAGGAAAGAGCACAATAAAACAAGGCAAGCAGGAAGTGATCCTTCTTTCCATCAGCTGATGTGGTCAACTGATGGGCCATGGACACAGCTCATATTCAGTGAGAGGGAAAGCTTACCAATGCCTTCCTAACATTTCAGTTTCTGGAAGTTGACAATGTAGTGTAATGGTATGATATTTCATATCTCAATTCTTGCAGCCTTTCTCTCTCTTCACTTCTCTATAAGCATCCTAGCCTGGGAACACAATCACCTTGTTTGTTGGTGGAAAAAGGATCCTCCTGAGAATGCCCTTTTCATCCTTTTAATGACTACAGAGACTTCAGATGGGCACCTCTCTGAGGAGCCTGAATTTGGAAAAACTGGCTTAACTCCATTCTAATAGTGCACTTTGCCTTCAGTCTCTGCAAATAAACACGCCAAATGTATGTGCTTCCTTGGACTATAAAGAAAAACCTAATGAATTTCAAGGGAAAATATTTGCTTACACTGAGTGGGTAAAAAAAATGGGAATGCTGCCTGCAAACTTCTGTAAAATATTACTTTGCTCTTCCCAGAATTGCAGCAACATAGAAGATATATTTATTAGAAACAGCCTAAAGTGAGTAGATTCAAGTTTATTGGAAGTATTTCAGTTGTTCAAATTATCATTAAATTAAGACTATACCATATCAGATAGTTTCAGATCCTTGGAAATCCAAGGTTTTGTCCTCACATCTATGAACCAACCCCAACTGCAGAGTCACTTTGTCCCAAAACCAAAATGCTACAAGCTGTGATTATCAGAAACTGCAAGGCAATTGTCCTGCAGCTTGCTCGTGCACCTATGCAGCAATTCAGACTAAAGAATTATTTCAAACACACACACACACACTTTCATGATTGAAAAAAATCTATGATTAATATTTTAAAGCACAAAGTTTTCCACCCTAACAACCTAATATTGCAGCAATATTTTGATCTGTTTAAACAAAAATTTCAGCATCTACATTTTACACTCTTCAGAGTGAATAGCTTGACTCAAGACTTCAGCCTATATTTATACAGAATACTTCATTGAAGATGCACAGGAGAAAGCGGGATGAGAAGCCATCACCTAACCTAATGCAGAAGACATGTTTTATCCACACATATGTTTGATCATTCAGAAAGTTGTTGATCAGACTTGAGTCCTCGTGAACCACCAACTTACCTTTGGAAATATGAGTCATTAATAATTGACTTACAAGACTAAACTCAACTCACAATGGATCTTGATGGCTCTACCTAAACACTAGTAAAATCTGCCCCTTTGGAGGGTTGTCATCCTCCTTAGTCATGTAAAGTTCTGCTCCCAAACACAAGCAGAAAGAAGCACAGCCATGCTAAATATGCATTTCAACAGAGCTAATATCTAAGCATAACCTGATTACTTTTAAAATCCACATTGTAATATTAATCTTATGATATTTTCAAGCACATATACTAAAATTGGAGTGACACATGGAAGATTAGCATGTTTTCTTCCTGAAAGGGCGTTGTAGCAAGGTGGAAGTTGGCCTCTTCTCCCAGGCAACTAACAATAGGATGAAAGGACATAGGCTCAAACAGCGCCATGGGTGGTTCAAGTTGGACAGGAGGAGGAATTTCTTCACAGAAGGGGTTGTTAAACATTGGAACAGACTGCCCAGGGAGGTGGCGGAATCAGCATCCCTGGAGGTGTTCAAGAAAGGACCTGATGTGGCACTCAGTGCCATGGTCTAGTCACCAAGGTGGTGATCAGTCAAAGGTTGGACTCAATGATCTTAGAGGTGTTTTCCAACCTAATGATTCTGTAATTCTGAGGAATTGTTACATATGCAAAAGATAAACTACTATCTTTTTGGATCAGAGTATAGGCTTCAAAATTTCTCTTATTTCCTCACACAGTTAAATTACAAAAGCATCATCCCAAAGAAGATCCTGGCATAATCCAGTTAGAAGTACTGCATAGCACAGCCCACAGGTTTACCAAGGTGCTATTGTAACACCAGCCTCAGCCAAGGAAGACAATGGTCCAATTCCTAGCACTGTTTCATAAATCATACATCAATGCCATGCCCACAGTGGTAAAACTGATGACTCAAAGTCTGAGTCAAATACACAGTAATTCTCAGGCTTTTAAGAAAAGGAAACTCTCCAGACAAATCAGAAACAAAATGCAACGTGGAAGATGGAAAGCTCTTCTGCAAGAGTTAACTCCCATTGCTCCTCAAACCAGCTGGTGACCACCAGGTGACCCTCTGGTGAAACAGACTTAAACAGTTCAAATCCCCACTTTCTTCACACATACAATGTCCCAGAAATTCCCTGGAAAAATGAAGGAAACCAAATGTAAAATTCCAAACAGTTGGTAAGCTTTTTGTAAAAGTTTCTTTCAAGAGTTTCTTTCATGGCTCTTTATTTTCCCTGAGTTAGTCCCAATATATCAGATTCCAATTACTTAAATATACTTAAAACTAAATTTTTCTGAGCTTAAGCTACCATACCACCAATATATTTGCCAGCTCTATTTCATAAGAAATTTACATTTGCTTTCAACAATATAGTTTCACAAGTGAACGTCAGTAGTTTCAGGAGTGAATACTAGGAACTGTTGAAAAAAATTCTACTTAAACTAAGGTAACTAAGAAAGCAAAACACTGAGAAACAAACAGGTTACTTAAATGAATTGTCTTTCCATGCTTTTTGTAGAAAACTAAAATATTTATCTTTGTATGGATTATTCACTATCTAGTGAAAGTAGCTGTGTGGTTTTACCCTCCCATCTGTAACTGCTATTTAATAGTACATTACAACCTGTCATGATTTATGGCTCTGGTCTTGAGAAGGAAAATCCACAATGTATCAGTTATTATTCCTTAATTGGGAACTCAGCCTATGGGAAATAATGAAAGTAGGATGTTCAGCAGCTACAATTCTGTGAGGCATAGTACAGAATTTTTCAACACAAATTTTTCAGCTTCCAATTGTAAGTCATCTTATGGAAAATAGCCTTTTGCTGCCTTCACTGCTGCCAAGGAATCACTGGGACATAAACTTTTATTTGCTTTGGCTAAACTGTTTTGCTGCTACTGCAAATTCAAGATGGTTATTTTCATCTGTTGTCATCATAATACTTGGAGTCACCAAGAAAACCCAGTTCGAATGATGAAATTAAAATAAAACCAGGTAATCTGTTCTTACTGTTTCAAATCCTGGTCTGAAAGCTTCAAGTCCCTCTGTTTAGTTATTTGCTTTGTCCAAATTGATGTTGACACCCCATACCTTGTAACTTACAATGACTTAGTCCAAAATTTTAACAGGTGCATGACATGAATGGGAAAATCCTATTACTTTAACAGGAAATAGGACCTGTGCTGAAAAGCTGCTTTGGGCAGTAATAAACTGAGATGCTGGTTCATTTCTTCAGCAAAATAAAATAGCAAAGGTGCAGGGGAGGAAGGGAATTGGAAAGAATCCATGGCAAGTTCATGCTTTTAAATAAATAAATAAATAAAATAAAAGAGGGGCAGTCTCCAGCATGTCCAACTTTTGATCTTTCTTTTTATGTTATATATATATGCAGAGAGAAAGCTTCTAGAAACACAGTGGCAAATATTACACTATATTCCCCATTATCTCTTCAGGTTATTCATTTAATATTCAACCTTAAAACAAAGACAGCAAAGGAGTTCAAAGGCTTTATAGTCAATTCCACCTATTCTTTTTTTACATCTGGGCTTTTTAAAATTGTACTTATGCATATAGCTTTGACCATATACCTTTTTCTTGCTTTTAAAATGTCATGCTGGTCAAATGCAGCAGAAATTAAAACTACACAAATTTGCCTCAGATAAAATTTTAATTCTGTCACATTCAAGCACTTAAAACTTCTGCAAGTATGTATTTATAAAACTGTTAATAGAATAATATAACTGTCATATGTGCTCCTGTCACTCCCCGAATGCCTGCAGCGTCATATCAAGATATATCCAATCTCTAGAAATACCTGTATTGAAGTATTGGAAAAACAAATGAAGGCTAAGAAGTAACCAAGCACATGCATGATACAGGGCACTGAGCTCCTTCAGATTATTAGGCTATGTGGGAAAACAGAAGAAGAGTCAGAAGATCATTCCACAACGCATTTCTGCCATGTTTTTTCAGAAACATACCCAAAATTCCTTACAGTCACACCCAAGCATTTCTAGAGACAAGTATTTTAACAGGAAGGTAATATGTTTTAGCTTTGTATGTTTGAAAGCACATTTTTAACCTATCTTAATTATTTACTATTTCTATAGTACTGGACTGCATCACTTTCATCCACATGCCCATGAATGGGAGCAGGTTACCTCCAGTTTTGCAAACTTCTAGCACAAAAGACATGGACATCTTCTTCCCCATTCCAACAAAACTGAAACCTGGGACACCTTTTCTATATAGCTTCTGGGAATTTGGCACTAAGAATTCTATCAAGATCTCATTGGGTGCTGGGGAAAAACAGATCTCCTAGGCCTAACCATAGGATCTCCCTTCTGTGGGTGTTACAGTACAAAGCCTGAATTTGAGTCCACTCCAGCATGAAGCAGGATAACTGCTCTTGCAGCAGTAGCTGTCTAGCATGAAGTCCCTGGGAAGGGTAAAGGAGATCCTGTTTCCTCTCTTGTCACTGTACACTGTATGGCATAGCTTCACATGTACTCTAACTCTTTTTATCACACTTAAGGTTTCACAGCTCTGCCATTCAATGCATCACGTACAGCTCCCCAGATTTGCTATTCAGATCAGGGCTGTATATCCCATTTCTCCTTCTTCCTTGTTACTACTCTGTGTAAGTCCACATTCAGGTGTACAGAAACACTGCAACATCAAGGAAACAGGACAAATAAAAAAACAATGAAACAGGACAAATAAAAAAACCCAGTGAATCACTGATGAAAATAAGAACAAACCTGAACCCAGCTGATATTGAGAACTACTTTGTACTTTCCAAACTATAAAAAAATCTGATCCTAATTAGCTAAGGAGAAAAACAACCAAAAATAACTATGCTATCTTATATTAAGACATTTAAGTGGAATATCAGAGACTATTTATGCAGTTTTAGAACAGTTGTAACTACTCTAAATGCACTGACATATCATAAAATAAGTATTTTGTTCATCCATAACATAATCCATACAAGACTTCAAAATAAAAACAAATCTATTCATTAAAAACACACATAAGAGAGCTTTCAGCCTAACCAATCCTTCTTGTTGCACCACTAACTTTATTAGACAATTTGAAAAACAGAGGGGCTATCCAGTCTACTTTACAGGAGGATTCCTTTGACTCCACAGCCCAGCATGAAATGGGGAAAAAACCCCAAACCAACCAAACAACAATATTATGTATGATACTAGGATAATACCATTGCAATAGTTATTACTCAGACTGTTAATTCCGAGAAGTGATCTCTAACATGTCCTTGGTTCTTATCATGAAAAAAACCCCACCCTAGATCATTTAAAGTTCTAGATTGGCATCTTGAGGTGTTCCCATATAGGATAGCCTCTGGGACTCCAAGCAATCATAGAACCACTCTGTGAGTATCATGACTGTTTGTCTTATATTCATGAGAATCTCAGACACAGAAACTAAGGGAATGCAAACAAGTTGTATTCTCATTCTTACAACTACTTTCCTCATCCAAATGCTCTCAGTGCCTGATCTACCTCCATCTATTGCCAATTTTTTTCCCATTGTCTATCAATTCCATATCTAAAAATGTAGCTACTATCCATTTTCTGAGCATTTTATGGATGACCTCCTTTCACTAACAGGGATCAGCTAATCTCTCATTCCCATTATACCAACTCTACTGAGAGCAATGAGGAATGCTGGGAGCTTGCTCTTCTTGTTCTTCTCTGCACCTGCTGCAGTCCAAGTACATTCTCCTTTTCTGTTCCTCACCTTCAGCAGCTCAATGTAAGAAATAATCTGCCACTTGTAAAATGGATTAGAGAAAAGGAGGTGTTTTATGTAAATTTCAGGAAAAAATATTCAGAACTAATTGCTTGAAGTGATTGGAATATCTGATGGAATTAAATTGCAGTAGAGATTTTTTTTTCTGTTGTACAACAGTGAGAACCTTGAGTGCCCAGCCTTAGTACAATATTTTACATATCAAATAGGTACTAAATTGCTAGCACTGAAATATTATGCAGTCCAGCCAAGTACATAATAGGCTGTATGACAATTATATGACCTGTCCAGGTAAGCACAGGGTAAAACTTTGGTTTCAGAGAGACTCATTATCTTTCTAATACATGAAATGAGAAAATAACCTGGGCAAAATAAAGGCTGCTCCTTCCGCTTTCTAAAGTCCTTCTTAACATAAAATATTGAAAAATGTATGTCATGCAACTTCCCCTAAACATCTCACTATGCATGTTATATGCTAGATGTCAACTTTCTATAGCACTAGAAAGTTATCACATTATTCAGATTTTCCTGAGTGGCACAAAATGTCACCATTGTGCCTGCAACCTCATGCTGAGTGTAACCAAACTAATAGCTCTGGACTCCCATTGTTTGGTCTGATCAGAGTTGACACTTTCAGTATGGATAAACAAAAAAGCTACATAACACTTCTGACACTTCATTGATCAAATAGTATTTGTTTGCTGCTGTGCAGCAGACCAATTGTCTTGGTGTCTCTCTGCCGGTTCCAGAACATTTCTGATAGTTATATCTCATTTTGTTCCTTTCCCGTTTCTGATATTATCTGCATTTGCTTATGCTATCCTTTTATACCCTCCTTTAAAATGAGATCCAGTCTGCCTGAACTGTGTGTTCCCTTCTGTATATCAGGGCAGAGTTTTCATTGTCTGAGTTTTTAAGTGAATCTCCATATTTTTGTCTCTCTATCTCTGCCCATCACGACTGTTATTTTTTTATTCTTTTGTGTATAGCTATAAAGTTTTATTTGTGTTTTCTAGAAATTCTGACTCTGCCACCATGTTCTAACTGCTTCACATTTACTCCAACTTCCTCTGAGTAACAGCTTTTTTCAGCTTACTTGTTTTGCATTGCACTAAAAAATATTTGGAGAAAACTTGTTTCTTCTTTGAGCTAATCTTTTAATCATCTAAGTAAATTGAACTTCTTAGGATTTAATTTTTTTCTTACCCTATACTGAGCTCATGAAAAAATCAGAACTGCCCATTTGTTTACAGGTAGGAAGCAATTTTTTTCCCCCTAGCTTGTATCTTAGTTCACAAGATGGGGCAAACTGTGCTTCAAAAGCTATTTTTCCAGCCATAGCTACTTAGATATTTCTAAATGCCAAGTGTATGACTTATCATTGCTAGACAAAATACCACACAGACTGTCAGTTCTTTAAGGGCTTACCTGGTTTCTTCAAGTTTGCTGTGAAGGGGCTGTATATGTGTACCCTTGTGGGGTGGTAAGGTCAGAGAGACCAAGTATGGCATTTTGTATGAATCATGCTACTCAGATAGGCTTCTGTCTTCTGTTTGTGATCTTTGGAGGGGCCTGTGTCTGCTGGACAATACCAAGAACAGCCAGGGAGAAAATCTAATGTCATTCAACAAAGACCTACTCTGTACCACACCTTGAGGAACTGAGTGCAATTAGATGTTTCTGGATCATACTGTCATTATCTGGAAAGGATGTGCCTCTCAGGGAACTCAGACATTCAAAGCCTTCTTCACATGTGTACCAGATATAGCACTGGGTGGTTCACTGCTGGATTCATTCATCTGCTTATCCTTTCCTCGGAGTGAACATGCAGCCGGAATTGTGAACTTCCCATGTCAAGCAGAGCTAACAACTTCTAAATCTGCCTGTCCAGCTCTGCCATTGCTTAGCAACCACCTTGTCCTCAAGAACAGCAAAAGCTGGGAGTACACAGATAATGCCACTACGACTAGAACTTATTTCCACCAATAAAGTCTCTTAATGTTTCTTAACTGTTCCTCTACCAAGAATTCATATTGCCATTATTATTTCTGCTCCAGCACAGAAGCACACACTTTAGTCCCATGTTCTTTCTAATGCAGACTGTTGAGGTTTATTTAAATGGTGCCAATAGCATAGAGAGCACATTAGTCCATGTCAAACATGTTTATCATATGGCAGCTTCTTTTCGATTCAAGAAGTCCCATATGTTTTTTAGTTCTGAAAGCGACTTCTTTCAATGTAAAATAATAATTAAAAGAAATTACACCCCCCTACACACAGAGACAATATGTATCTTGTTTCTCCTAACAGACTTTTAGTTTTGTGAAATTTAGTTGATATGTCTCTCTGCTGTTTGAGATTTATTCCTGGAGTTCCCTAGTCACAATATTCCAGTGTCATTATGGGGCACAGTCACAGAAATGAAGGCATGTTATGGCATAGTATAAGGAACAGTTTAACTGGGAATTTCCTCCTCTGAAATGTCATATTTTTAAACAAAGCCAGAAGAAGTACTCTGCATAAACTACAAAAATTAAATAGCAAAATAAAGCCATATGGCTCAAGTTCTGAAGGACAATCTTGAAAGGTATGGATTTTTGGTGGGGAAAGTAAGGTACATGTTATTTGGGAATCATATATTTCAATTATTAGTTATGGTCACAAAATCTCAGTTGGTAGTTTCATACTTTCAAGATTTTCCAGCTGCTTATTTGCACTGATTTACATTTTTCCCCCCAGTTCATTTTAATACATGCTAACCAAAAAAAAAAAAAAAATCCTGTATGAGTCAGGAAATATAATCTCAATGAAAGTCTAAAAAAAAGTCATCCAAAAAAATCCCAGAGAGTGAGAGAGTGAGGATTTTGAAACACTGCTGCAGCTATCTCCACATCTATCTCTCTTGTCAAGAAAACTAGTAAAGAATGGGGGTCTTAAATGCAAAATTGTATATTTTTCCCCTGTAGCTTTTTATTTGATCAGTGAGATAAGATAAGCATCTACAATCTGTAACGGAGTTGTGAATGAAAGTGTCAAACCTGTTAAAACAGATGACTGATTTGCACCTGGTCAGTTTGCTATAAAAAAACATAAATTTTAAAACATACACCTTAGATGTATCGCAGCACATGACTTTACTCAGCTCCTGTAAAAGTTTTCTAGCAGAGTAAATAAAGTATTTTTAATTTTGAGCAAAAACAAAAATTCACACAAGGTACTGTTGTATAGAAATGAGAAATTTTTGCATACCTCACAAGTTTCAAAGGAAAAAGAATCTGCCTCAGAAAGATTTGTACATACTACATAGCCTGCCTAAAGTAACAGCATAATTGCAATATGAAAATACAGGAAATGAACACCATGAAAAAGTAGTGATGGGAAATTTCATGGTGACCTAGAAGTAGAGATGGGAGCAGAGACAGACATCCCGGGCCTTTTTTCACAATGTGGTCCATGAGAAATGCAGACAGCAACATCACTAAATTATAAATACCTCAATAATAGCATCACAACATAAATGAGGCTTTGATTACAGAGTGACTTTAGGAATCTCTGTAAATGTTACGTGTGGCTCAAGATATTTTTTTTCAGGTGAATCCTGAGGCACTTTCCACAGGCTGGTGAAATAACCGTAGTGCACAATAATGTTTAATGACCTCTTTCACAATATTCATAGAAAGCAATACTAATAAAACTTCGTTGCATTCTTATTCCTTAATGCTAGACTTGCATCATTTTACAGTGATGGGAAATATTTAACTCTTCTGTAACTCAAAGATTTTCATGTTTCCTGTATGTATTAAGCAACAGCCAAACATAATTCTGAAAACAAAGAAAATAACCAATGAAAAATTCTTCCCAAAATTCTGTGCAAGATATTTTGCACTTGAATTTCAAGCAGGTGGGTATTGAAGTATTAATGAACAGTCGCCTGGTTTCATTTATGCCTACCAGCCTCAGCAATGTTTCAAAGACCACTCTGTACTCAGGAATTTTAAAGACAATCTTCTGAACACCAAGTAACTTACCCTATGGTTTGGCATCTATTTGATCCCACTGTATTTGCAAATGAAGAAAAGGACTCAGCAAAGAGCATATGCAAAAAGGAGCCCGAGTGCATAAAGCTGGAGTTAAATAGATGTATGGATATGCCCACCTCAGACCTACTTTCTTATTTTGTGAACACCTGGTCCCTGGAGGTGGCTCATTTCTTGAATAGGATGTTTCAGAGCTGCCTAAAACTCTACCTCCAGAAAATCACCTGTGTAAAGGGCAGTTCTTGCACATCTTCAACCACCATGACAAACCTGCCCACTTTTTGTATAATGGTTTTCTGGTCCAAAGCACTCAACCCTGGGGTCGGTGCCTGCCTGTCACTTACTCCAGCCTCCTGAAGGTGCCATGATGATGGCAGGTGGGCTGCTGTCAGAGGGGCTGGCTGAAAGCTGCTCCACAGATAAAAAAGCACTAACAATACATAGGTGTGGAGAAGGAAAGACTGAGAACCAGCACAATTTGTAGCCAGCTGGCAAGGACACCATGTGACAGATCAGTGAAGGGAGGCCCAGGTTAATTTGTGAAAGGCCAATGGCAGAAACCTGGTGTTGAGGGGTACAGTGGCAGTGCTGGGGAAGATGTGTGGCTTCCTGAGAGTGGGAGGGTCTGATTCAGGGTAAAAAGATAGATGTAGCACTCTGCTTTGCTTTCCATGGTACAAACTGGATGGACACAAGAGATCTACCACTAAAAAGCCATGTAGCTGCATGAAGGATGATTTCCTGTTCTTGCGATACTCAATTTGGAGAGCACTGCAACTGCATGGAGTTATTGTGCCCTAATTTAGGCATCCAGAAATAAGAACTCTGAAGATGATACCCTTAGCTCTTTCTACAGCTGGAGAAACAGAGACATCTCTGGAAAACATTGCTTTTCATCTCAAAACTAATAGGTGAAGTGAACTGCTTTCTTACCATGCCCATTTCTCCACAATAGCTGAAAGAAGTTCTGAGCAATTAGCTCAGAGATAGACTTCTAAAGTGGGGTGAAGTAAACACATAATTATCTACAAAAGAAACCTTGATTATAATTGCCAATAATCTATCATTAAAAACCATAACTATTTCCCACCTTTTATGTTCTCTAAAAAGAAATGCAGTGTATTAATTCTAAAGCGCAAAAGGCAACTAGTCAACATCTAAATCAGCAGGTCTTTCCCAAAACAGGTATTTAGTTTAGCCAGTGATGTTCATACATTTCTCTTATGCTGTTTCTCGTGCAAAACACTTTCAGAAAAAGAGGAAAACATTAATCTGTGCCGTACAACACCATCAGAAACCACTGACCTCACCTCTTTTCCCATGCAACTCAAAAGTCAAAGGACAAGGAACAAAAAGCTCCCACCAAAGCTGCAGCAAAAAACATTTTCTCGTAGTGTTGCTATGGCCTTTTATAGTTCCCCATAGCGACTGACACTGCTTGTGAGAGCTGTGCAGAGAAGCAAGAGGAACACTTCTAGTCCTGCGTCACCTCAGTGTCAGTGCTCTGCTAATGTGCTTTCCCTTTCAAGTAACTATCAAATAGAGAGTACAGTGCACTTGAACTTATTTCCCCTTCCAAATACAAGGTAACAAAAGGAAACCTATCCTGACTCATTTTCTGTACACACAAAATAAAAGGAAAAGACCATCTGTACCCAGAACAGTCTTCACAGAAAGGGGCAGTGGTGTCAAAGGCCTCAGTGTACCTCCAAATACTTATTAGTGCTGCAATATCAAAATACATGCTTCACATGCACGTGAAAACAATTTTATTCTATGATGTGATTAAGAGATCGATCAGATACAAACCTTTTTACAGGTACTCCACTGAAAGGCAAAATTTGACTCTAAAGTCAAAAGGGGTAATTTCAGGCAATGCCTTTAGGATGAATCTTTTTCTCTCAAACAAATCAGTAGTAAATTACACACTGTTATACTGGAAAATTATCGGTTTGGGGTTTTTTACACAGAATGCAGTTCAGATAAGAAACTGGGGTGTCCATTTCAGGTTTCAATGGTTTTGCATGATCTCCCATGTACATTTTTTACTACCATAAACCAAAGTAACATGACAAATTTACACCCTATTATAGTTGATTAGTTAAATTTTATTTTGTGGTGCTGCCTTCCCAGTTAACATTAAACCACTTCTCCTGAAAAGAAGATTAAAGCCTCGAACAATTTAATGTACTTTAGTGATTCTGAACAAATAATTGATTCCTTCTTGAGTTCATATAATCACAATTGAAGTTTATTTTGGATTCAAAAAAGGAATAGACCCATAAAGATTTCATTACTCAAAATATTTTTGACCACAAAGCACAATCAACTAAAAGGTGAATCAACACAAACAGAGGCACTATATTTTCTGTTCAGTAAGATTGCCTGGGGAAGAGAGACTAGAAATGCATTTATTTTTCATATTTTTGGAAGGATTATGAACCAGGTACAGAAGATGCTCCATCAGAAAGTTGTCCTACCACTAAAATACCATTAAATGGTATTATATTGTAGTATTACAGTATGACATTGTTTTTTTCATTATAAATTAGATACATGTATTTGTACAAAAGTATATGGTGTCCTATTTAGGTAATACACTCCAAAATAAAGTTTCATTTCCATAAAATCTGCCAGAAAATTTATTTTTTTGACATGAAAGACCAGATTAAAAACTATGGACAAGGTGAAGAAAAGTGAAGATATTTTAATTGTTAACTCAGAGAACAAACAATTCCTTTATTTATGTAATGTTCTCTAGATTTGTGGAATCAGAGCACGAATAACATCTCCCAACAACACTTCTCCTTCAGAGTATACACAACAGCTTGAGTGGGAAATATCACCACATGCCATCTCACACTGCCCATGCTGTGAACATCAGCAATAACAGCTTTCAGTGAAGACTGCAGTATTGTCTAATCAAATATCCAAATTGTTGCCAGTGATGTTTGCTTTTTCTCAAGTACAGTAACAGAGAGCTACCACATAAAACCAAATGATGACGTAAATGACAGCCTTCTGGCATCCTGAAATTAATTTTAGTGAAATGATTCATTTGTCATAATGCTTCTAAAGTTATAAGAGGTAGCTGGGCAAGAGTGACAAGGAAAAATGTTTTTACAAAACATCTTTTGCCTATTTTCCCATCCAAAAGAGTCACCAAGATGACAAGGAGAATTGTTATGATGATGACTTGAGAAATGCCTTTTATTTGTGGGTCTGTCACATCACTTCTCAGTCCCCAAAGAGATACCTTGGGAGACATAAGGTTCATGTCCTAAGAGAGTGGGCTGGCAGCAAGCAAGAAACCCTAGAAAAATCTCATCCAACCTCTGTCTCTCCCTCTCCTACAGTGAAGTAATCTCCCCTCTTGCAACTTCCTGAACATTTTGAGAGGGCAGATGAGGAACAAGTAGAAACTGCACAAAGGCTGGGTTTAGAGGAGGTGCAGTCATGGAATAGAATTATGGGACTGTTTAGGTTTGAAAAGACTCTACAGTCCAACTGTAAATCCCACATTGCCATGTTTACCACCAAACCATGTCACTAAGTGTCACATCCACAGGTTTTTTGAACACTTTCAGAGATAGTGATTTTACCACTTTCTTGGGCATCTTGTTTCAATGTCTGACTACCCTTTCAATGAAGAAATTTTTCCTAACATCTAATCTAAACCTTCATGTGCTGTACAGATACTTGTGTTCTTCCTGCTGGTCTGCTTCCTGTGTAATTGGGCACTGACTCCCTAATACACTGCATCACTGTCGTAGGAAGGGTGATGACACCTTTGCAGGGATGTAAGGAACAACCCATAATCCCTGCACTCATCAGGAATGACCAGTGATGACAGGCAAACCTAATTTTCAAACCTACCACTCCTTCTGGATGCACAACACATTTGCCAAGTCCTACAGAGAACTGATATTATTTATTGCAAACTATTCAGCCTTTGCTAAGTTGAGAGGTCCAAATAACAGTCATAGCTGAATGAATTTGTTACACTTACTGAACGCAAATCGAAGCTGTGTGCTCTTGTTCTCTCTCCAATATCCATGATAAAACAAAGCACTGTTCATTATGAAACATAAGCTCTACTTTAGCAAATTACTTCTCTCTAGTAAGTGCTGTTACTTTCATAAACACACCATTATAGTTTAGCAACAGCCAAAAAATGCTTATACATCATTACAACAGAACTTACTTTCTGCTTATTTTAAGAGTGGTATTTAAATGCAGATCATGTGTGAATTCTGTTGTAACTGGATAAACAAAATGTGAATGACTGAAGTTCCTTTCGACCTGCAGCCTTCTCAAGAAATAGGCTACCATAAATATACCTGTGAAATAATAAAAAAACCCTTCCCCAGTCAATATGTATTCAGCAGAAATATTGCATTCATGTGTTTTCATTTTTATTAATTTTAGTATGGAAATCAGAGCTTCATTACAGTGCAGCAAGAAACACATGATAATATAAAATTTCAAAGCACATAAATAAAATTATGCCTTACCAGCTTTCATTTCCCTACAGCCCTCTGCAAATAATACAAACAGAAGTTATGTTTCAGGATCAGTGTGGCATAACCAATTTTGCTCAGGCAGAGAGCCAAAAACCCACAAATTCTAATCCCTACCCTCAGGCTCTCAATTCAGTAAGGCACTTATGTCTCTATATAACTTTGAGAAAAAGCAGTGTTGTTGCACTCAATGAGTCTGTTTCACCATTCATGTGTTTTCCAAGTACTCAGCTGAGGTGCTAAGCTACTTTCTGTCATTTTTTTCCTCAGATATAATGGGAGGAATGCTTAACTATGTCACAGTGTTGCTCTGAGGTTCCTCACCTGTATTTCTGATTAATGGATGCAGCCCTAATACCATGGAACAGCAATGTTTTATGGTCTTTAATACTTTTTTTTTAAAGCATAAATTCCATTTTACTAAGATACTGCCTCCTCATTTTAAACAATGCTGAGCACCTCTCTCTATATTACTACAAGAGTACAAGTGAATTCCCCTTGCAAACCACCAATCCTTGGTTCACTCACCTCCTATAGTCCATCTACTGCTTTGTACATACCATTGCTGTCCTCTTCCTGATGTTTTATTTGAGGGGTTGCCTATTAATGAAGATAATGCATCATTTTAAATTTGGACCAAGTCTGCCTTTGCTGTGTCTCTACAGTTTTGCATCTTACCTTCAAGTCTCCACCTCCTACTTTGTACTAGCTCTTGTCCCGGTTCCAGGAATTTCCTCATTTTCCTCTCTTGACATCAGTCACATCAGCCCTCTTTAAATCTATTCACATCCCTGCCACCAGGACCAATTTCAAATTCATCGTCCCAGTTGCTGTCATTCACTCCTCCAGCTCCCTTGCTGGCTCTTCCTCTCAGGCCAGTACAACATGGAGCACCCCAGCAGACCTCTAACCTTTGCCTTACCCCTGCCAGTAATGCCAGAGTCAACACAACTTTCTTGCTTCTTACAGAAGTATTTCCTCAGTTTGCCAAGCTGTCCTAATTGTTCTTTATCAGCTTTTAATCTCTTACTACCTCTGACATCCTCTTAAAGACCAGCCTCTTCCTTCTGACATCAACAAGCCAAAATAGGAGCTAAAAATATTGCTTTTCTGTAAAATTCATTGTTACCCTACATTCTCATTCACTTCAATTTAATTTTTCTGTTTCTTCATGTCTTTCCCTTATGTGCAGTTCACTTGTTTTTTGAGGTCAGATCTGTCTTCTTGCTTACTCATGACTATAGCAACATCCACAACCTATTCCCAAACAGCCATTAGCCTTTCTAAAGGTCTTTGAAAAGTCAACCACAATTTATTGAGTCCAAATCACATGCTTATCCTTTCTGTTCTTTTCCAAAGGGCATCTTCATTGGAACTCCCAGGAAGCCCACAGGTACCCATGCTGGGCTTGTGGACTTGCTACTGTCCCACAATCTCATGGTTCAGTATTTTGCACACACTGAGGAGCATCAGCACATTATTCCACAGTGTCTTTTGGACATTCTCTTGTGCCCATGCCACTGTGTATGTTTCATTTTGATAAAACAGAAAGCCTTTCAAAAACCTTCAGATCTATAACAAGATGTAAAAAGCTGTAATGTTTGAGAAGCAAGGCTGAAACTGATTCTAACCCATCCTAATTATGGCAACAGAAGAGTCCTGGTGGATTTTTTTCAAAAGTTTCTTTGTTCTGTATACTTTTAGAGATCCAAGCAATGCAAACCTGTTTTCAAGATATTGCTGTTTATCATATGACTGTAAATTATGCTGCATATTCCAGTTTTGCATCATATGTGCCAAATGACTGTTGATAGAGTCACAACCTGTTTCACATAAAAATACTGGGCTTGTTTCACTGTTTCCCCACAGCACAGTCTTAGCACACATCTACTTGGAGGTCCTTTTCATCCAGACATCTGGCCTCATTAAGGCAGCTAGACTGCTGTCTATGTTCTGCTGAATCCAAAGCTGGCTTTGGTGACCCTCTCTTTGAGATAGCCTTACCTTTAATTACTAGTGCTTAGACTTAATTTAAGAAATTAAGGTAGACCACCCATAGCCTCTACGTCCTATGATGCTGACAGCACTAGGTCTTGGAGGAACTTAGTGGGAACTAAGGGGCTTACTGAGCATTCTGCTGAGCATTCTGCTGCACTGTGATTTGTATCCATGTAACTCTGTGAATTTCTTGGAAGTCTCCCTAGTATAAAAGGAGCACAGGAAAGCAAAAATCAAAATCATTGGCTTCTCTATCACACCAAGGAGTCTGAGATAACACAGAAGATGCAGCTGCTGCACATTGACATGGCTGGCATTCATGTCCTACTGTGTATAAACAGGGAAAGATAACCAGCTTTCTAATTTTAGCACACTTTCCAGTACAAGCTCACTACATTCACTTCATTGTAATACTTCCACCTACCACTAATAAGCATTCATACACAGGCTTGTGTGGCTCTATGCACCTGGAGCAGCAATAAAGCACAAGAGTTTTTAAAGCACTACTTTTTGAAAATATTTCAGCCATTGGCAGGTAGTGGGCCAGTGCTTCAGGATAGCTAATTTTTCTAGAAATAAGAAAATATTGACATCCTGGGCTGCCTTAGGGAAAATGTTGTCAGCAGGTAATAGAAGGTGATCTTTCCCCTCTAACTCACTCTGGTGAGACACATCTGGTGTGCTGGGTCCAGTGCTGGACCCCCTGCAGAAAGAGGGACAGAGACTTACTTGAGTGAGTACAGAAAAGAGCCACAAAGGTGATGAAGGGCTTGAATCATCTGTTCTATGAGGAGAGGCTATGCACAGCACCATACCAGGCATTTCCTCAGATAAAAAGTCACATTTCAGGTACAGAAAGATTTCTACATTTTCTTATATCAGACTAACCTTAGCACTGCATCACCAAACAAACTCCTCTCAGAAAAACACAGACACCACAAATGAGAAAGAGACTGGACCCCACTAACAGTCTAAACAATCTTTGCAACCTCACTTTTCCACTGTGAAGTTGGGCATGGATCAGAAGTGAGCCATAAAAGTTTAAGTCTTACAATGTCAAGTTGCCTTTCTACTGATTTTCACCTTCCACCATGTTGGACATTACTCCTAGTTTGCTGAGCTCTCCTAGCCTATCTCAACAATGAATCTCTTGGCCTCATGCTCATACAGATCAGTCCAACACCCTCTCACATGTGGACTTTTACATAGCTACATACTTAGTTACTGTTCTGGCTTTCCCACATTTGCATCCCCATTGTACCAACCACCTACCATCTGCCTGAGTGACTGGATAACCAAACTGCTTTCAGAGAGTCCTCAACAGCAAACATTCAACTCAAATGTTACTGAAGTGCACAGAGAGGGACTCATTGTGTCAAGCCATCAAAGCATCAAAGAATTCTTCGAACAAGGATGACATCTCAGCATAACCCTCCATCTTTAGTTTTACCTTTGATGCCTCAGAAACAGAATAACACCACTTGCATGTTTTTTCCTGGTTTTCCACACATTCCACCCTTGTGCAATCAATAACCTCCAAGACTGAATTCTAGTCAACCTCTCTATCCCTGAGAAGTCTATCCAGAAAGCAGAGAATAAAGAAAAAATAAAAAGCAAGGTCACAGGTGCATCTAAAAGGCTAAGCTTGAAAACTTAACAGTGCAGAGAACTTTCCACACATTCTGAAAGAAGAGGGCAGACAATACAGTAGAGCCTTATTTCAACCTAAAAACAGGTGAAACATTCTTCCAGCACTATGAAAAGCTAAAAGGAGCAGTACTTAATGGAGATTAACACCAGCGGAACAGCTTTACAATAATATGTTCTCCATCAAATCTCCTTCTTCCTCATTACAGAGGAGTTTCAAGATTCTTCTCTTACTAAAACCATCCTATGACCCCTGAACCAGTTATGTAATCACTGATAAATATAGTACCTGCCTTAGCACAAACAGTTGAGGGACAAGTTGAGGGACCTGCAGACCTCTGTCTTCTTGCACACGTCAGCACCTGACTGGACAGCCTCGGCAGTACAGTGGTAATGGCTTTACCAAATTGTTAAGTAAATGCCATTAAAAATTTAATTCATAGTGTTGCACAAAAATTCTGCACTGGATACACAAGTTGCTATTCATCAACTTTCAAACTTGATCTATTAAACACAAAATGAAGAATGCAAGAATATGGTCATAATCGATAAAATGAGAAGTCTTGAATATTATTATGATTTTTTATTATATTAATTTAAAATATGTCACTGAAACATTTATGATAATTTGCATTCATCAGTTTTAGTTCCAATTTTCAAGATTTCAAATTGTTGAGATAATACTGCCCAATATCCATTTCCAGAATGTGTTCACGCTGCATTTTCAAGTATTCATGAAAATATCTGCTAAAACACTCAGGCATGAGAAATGAAATTTCATGTTGGTTTTTTTTTTAAACTATAGCTCCTGAATCAAATGGAGGAGTCTATAAAAGTAGACCAAAGAAACTAAGACAGTTTAATGTATTTCTCTTTTTTTATATCCTGTCATCTTTCAGATAGTGTGGATATTACCTTTTTCCAATAATAACAACAGAGTATGGGATACTGATACTTTCCAAAGCAGTATCTTTGCAACTAATGTATTGTAATTCCTAATTATTTTAATAAATTTGCTATCATAAATTGAAGCATTTATTAAACTATCATTGTTGGATCACGTGGCTTATGTTGTTTAATCTTACACTGACTTGATGCCTATAAGAATGTTTCAGGAATATTCCTACTGTCACTTGTAATACACCTCCGTTTACAAGCCACACATTTATTTCTAATTGCTGCCAGGTTTCATCATGTATATTTCATCAAGTAATGCTTGAAAAGGTAGCCCCATCAGACTAATATACATGAAAACATGATGATACTACTTAGCTTTCAAGGAAAGCAATAGATGGTTAAACCTTGTTAAAGCACCCTCAGAATAAAGGTAATGGAAGTCATTTGCCCAAATCTACTTTTCTCCTGAGCAGAAGGTCACCAGAACATCCAGGTTCATTGAAGAAAATGTTATTATTGACAAATGCACAAACTAAGACAGATGAGCAGGTGTTACTCATCAATGAAGCAAAAAGAAGTTATGGCATAATATGAAACATGTCCAAAGATGTGATACTTTAGTTAGGATACTTCATTTAGACAAGGATACTTCGGTAAAGACGAATCACAAAACTGATACCTGAAAAACAATTTTAAAGATTTTTTTTTTCTTTCTTAGGTAGGCATCTTAATTAAATTTCTTAGCTCTCAACATCTACATCATGTTAATCGCAGAGTAAAGAACCCCAGATGCTTCACAAACCCTGGGATATCATGGTATCCCAAGGTCAGGAGATGAAGTGGCTACCAGCAACCACTAATGAGTCAGATTCTATGACAGGCAAAAAGATATTGGAGATCATGCCTGTACCTTGATCATACCACTTATGTGTGTACAGGTGCTGGAACCCAGCAATACCCACAGACTCATTCATATTCCCTCCTATGCTACTGAACTTCAAATGAGCAGAACATTTTTACTGGCATTATCAGCAAGCTTCCCCCTGGACACCAAGTTCATCCTCATCTATATTTAATTCTTCATGATGCTTAAGGAATAACATGGATCAGTTACTAAAACGTGAAAATAAGCATATGGGGAAAACATACCTTTCCCATTGTTTCTATGGGCCTTATGTTGTGTATGCTTGACAGCTCAACAGAAATCCAAACATGATTCTGATGCTTAGATGCATCTTTTTTGTAAAATATGCTTAAAGAAAGAATTGAAGGCTAGAGATTTACAGATGTTCCCCAACTGATCAATTTCTGATAGACATCACATGACAAAATTTCTGCAGATAGCCCATTCAGTTGCTTTGTTCACTCAAAGCTGATTTAATAACACATGTTCCTTATCTGAACTCATTTCTTTGTGCCAGCTGTTCTAGTAGATGCATCTGCTGAAACATGCCTAGAGTTTACTTATAGTACTAAATTGCACTTCAGCCTTAATGGTGTCTTACTATGAACCCAAAGTAGGAACACTTAACCTGTGACTGCATTGAAGCAAGCGCCTTTGTGTCAGGTCATCAAGCTAAACATACTGCACCTGGTAGCTCATAGACTCGTGGCTCTGTACAAGTCAGGAACCAGCTTTTGCAGAGCTCACATACTTCATGAGAGTATGAGTCAGTAGCTTGGAAAAGCTCTCTTCTTGCTATCAATGAACAGCTGAAGACACTCCAGAAACTCATGCCCAGAACTATGTCAAAGAAACTCGAGTGTGACTGCACAGCCCCAAATCACATCTTCTTTCTAGCAGGTTAAAGATCAAAGAATCACAGAATAGGCTGAGTTGGAAGGAACCCACAAGGATCATCAAGTCCAAGCCTCAGTCCTGCACAGGACCATCCCCAACAGTCACATCAAGTGCCTGAGAGTATCATCCAAACACTTCCTGAACTCTAGCAGGCTTGGTGCTGTGACTACTTCCTTGGGGAGCGTGTTTCAAATGACACAGCATGAGCTCAGACTGGTACTAGATTGTCAACAGCCTGAGGGCCTAGAAAGACCTAGCAGGATGTAAAGGAGAGGAACACAGAGCAGCGGTTTGCCTCTTTCTTTGCTAAAAGCAGAGAGTGTAGAAGATCAAGAGAAGCTGATCTCTGTGAGCTTATAGGATCCCATAACTTCCTTGCCAGCAAATAGAGTAAAGCCAGCAACAGAAGAAAGAACAAGGGAAAAGGAGGAGATTCTCCTTTCTGACCAAGTTTGGTATGCTTGCTGGCACTCCAGAGTGAAATTTAGGCAGGAAAACAGAGATATTCAGTGGTTTCCCCTCTTCTTCCTCAATATTAAAATAAAGTAAGCCCTGACAGCATTTTCTTCTCTTCCTTTTTAAGATCCAGCACAGATTGAAGCAAGGAAGGCCCTATGGGACCAGGGTGCCAATGCAAAGGGGAGCCCACGCAGAGTTCTGCAAGTCCATGTATGCATCATCCTCCTAGGGAATGCTAATTCCCATGCAGCCAGACAGAGTCCTGTACCCAGCCCTAGGATAAAAGATAATGAAATGCCACTGCCACACAAGGTCAACATCCACGTGATGCATTATCAGAAAGAACTGGCAAGTCTTCATCTCTGCTTTTGACAATAAGCTTCAATGGAGCATAAGACATTCATCTCCCTTCTACTGAGAGAAGGATTATTGCATAAAGCTAGTAGGTATTTCACTCTCTTGCAGAATGAAAAGCATGGGAAGCGTAATGTCCCCTGGACATTCAGAACAGAAATGTAGTTTTTCAGATAACAGAATCACTACAGCACATGACTGCTGCTACAGCTTAGTTATTGAACAAATATCTTTCTATCTTTAGGTTTCTATATCCTATCCAATCTGGAATGAGAGCAGCTGTAAATTATTGCCACCTATGATTGTGCCATGGGC
Organism: Hafferia zeledoni; assembly: GCA_035583235.1. Taxonomy (NCBI): domain Eukaryota; kingdom Metazoa; phylum Chordata; class Aves; order Passeriformes; family Thamnophilidae; genus Hafferia; species Hafferia zeledoni. Next base: position 94,334,733 of record JAWWEV010000001.1, read on the forward strand.
TATCCCTTATGAACAGTTAGTCTCAAAGCATTTCTGTTTGTCAATATTAGCCAGGAAAAGAGTCACTGGTGACTTTCTCAAGCTGAAAAAGCAAAAGAGCTCAAAGGCTTTATATTCACACATATTTTTAGAACACAAAAGATACAATTGGATCCATCCCTCCAAACAACAAGCCTAATGTTCTCTTCAGAGACAAATTCGCTAATGGAAGGATTTCGTAATATGTCCGTTTTGTGCAGCAATAGCCACCCTCTCCCAGTTACATGGAAAATGAATATAGTTAATCGATCACAGAGTTGATACATCCCCTTCCTGTGTTATAAAGCCCAAACAGTTTTCCATGCTCTATTCAGTTGTATTTTGAAATTTTCTTATCCCAGTGCTGGATCCAAGCCACAAACTCTGCAGGTAAGATGTCACTGACTACCTGCTCATGCCTGCACTACCTACCACGTCTTGTTTGTATGATGAATAATGTAACAAAGAGTACTCTACCACAGCACATCTCACCAGCTGGAGAAAGCCTTTAAAAACACACAGCACATCCATAGAGTGATGTATAATATCCATGAAAAGACATGTTCTCCAAAAACATGACAGGAAGTTTGCAAAAGTTCACAGAGAGTATAGCTTTGCCAATCTCCACAGTGGATTCTGGATGGAACTGTCAACAGCCTTTCATCACCATGTGTCCTTTGGTTCAGGTTCTCTGCACACAACTACACCCCTAGTTTCATACTAGGCCATTATTTTGAATCTCAGACTCTTGCAACGTAAAGACTATTTTCTTCTTTGAACAGGACTTTTCTCATTTTGCTGTGCTGCCATGCAAGGCAGCCTTTACACATACAAAAGTTTGATTCTAGGAATAATGTGAATTCAGTGTTCCAGATAGTGAGTTCCTTTACTGCATTAAAAACTTTGGGTTTATCTTTAAAAATAACTAAAAGTTCATTTTTCTGAGCTCTGCATTCGATATTGAGAACCATACTGAAAGAGGATCAATGTCTTCTTTCCTCTACTCGCCCAAGTCTCACTACAAATACTTAACTAGACAGAATTACTATAAGATGATGTGCTGCTGTTATTCTGGAGTGGGTTGATAGCAAAAAAGTTGACTCCAAAGCAGTTTTTCAGGAGGATGAAAAGTCAGACACGTACAAAATTGGTGTTGAGATATTAAAGAAGTATCTTAAGCAAAATGTGCTCTCATAGTCAATAGAAGACAAAAATTGGTCTCCAAGAATTGAACCCTAAATGGCAAGGCTCTCACTAGAGTAGAGATCTGTATCAACTGGACCCTTTTCTATATCCATTCAAGCCAGGACTTACGTACCCAAACTTCAAGACTAACAAGGATGCTGGTCATCAATGTCTCTGATGCACATCTCAAATTTGAGTAACTTAAGTCCCACATTCTTATTCTATTAGACTAACTAGTGCATCACATGATTGTGAGTGCTGAAATGCCTTATTAAATTAACAGCCAGTAGAGTCTCATTCAAATTACTATTGTGGTTTGAAGACCTGTTCAAACTATTCAATTCACTTTAAAAACTCGTCACAGTAAGTATTCTTACAAACTTACAATTATTTTAATGATTTCAGTAATGTCAGCTTGTGAAATCAGTTTTTAATCAGTAGTCAGTTATTCATCTTTCATATTTGCAACTCAGCCTAATGAAGCCACTGTAGAGTCCAATAGCATTTTATCATGTAACATTTATTGGCATGTTTGTATCGATTTTGTTAAAATTTTTAGTTAGAGCAATGTAACGACACATTTCCAATATGGTTCAAAAGCAACATTTTCCCAAATCAATTTGGTTAAAAATTTCTATGAAAGACCTTGATGAAAGATTAAGACCGGCTCCAGAAAAACACTGGAGCTGAACTCTCAAATAGATAAATCAAGTGATATTTTACTAGTTGCTATGAGATATGAAGTATTTGATGTACTTCATAAAATGCTTTGCAGCTGGATGTTCCATTTCCTAGGGAGACTGAAATGACACTTTTATAACTCTCAGTAAGTTTTGTATCTCTGCTGATTGGTAGAAGTATAAGCTGTGCTCTTTCCTCAGTGTAAGCAGTGTAAGGAAAAAGGCTGTATAAGTGTCTGAGGATGGCTGTTTAATACTTCAGATGTGCTACAAGTCTAGACCATGAAAATGAGTACCCATAACACTTAGAACAGTGATTACCCTTAAATTTTTCTTTTGCTATGGTACTACGGAGTGGATGCACCAATTGCTTCTTGCTCTGATTATTCTGAGATGACTGTTATTTCTTTGGCTTCAGTGTGGCAGTGGGAACATAATTTTTATAGACTGCCTTAACGGTAGGAAACATGGATGGCTCAAGGAGCAAACCAGAAAATCTATTCAACTTCTATGTTTTTACATTTGACAATTAAATAGTAACCTGAAAAACTTTTGCAAAGCATTTTACTCTCTATGGACACCTAATTTCTTAGTGTTTGCCACCATTTCCACATCTGATTTCCAATTAGTTACAGATATTTGTAAGTGATGGAATGCTCTAGGGAAATCAGGACCGGTGCTTTGAGCAACAATAAGCTAAAATTAAGAGAAGATCAAACTGTTTTGCAAAGAGGTAAGAAAACCAGTGAGAAAAATTTCCATGGATGGATGAAGAAAAATAAAAAAATACTATCACAAAGGCACAAGTAAATTTAGCAAAAAAATTGACTCTTTCATGCTTTATGGGAGCCTTCTCCAGATTCCTAAGAAGTGCCAATTTCTATTTCCATATGTATGAATATATTCAATATACCCAATAAGTATTGGTTTGAAAATTTGCAACATGTATTGTCTCTGGTGGGTGGCATCATAGATGATGCTAGAAACATGAGAGATCATTTAATCCAAAATTTACTTCCTTAAACATCTGATTCTTCACAGCTGTTCAGAGTGACTTAAAACTCCCTACAGTTGCAGCCAGAGCTTCTTTTATATTTACACCACTAGTGTTGTGGGGTTGCCTGTGGTCCCAGGAACTCATCGTGCTCAGTCACAATTTTCTCCTCTCCCAGTTTTATGATCTAAGCTGGAGGACACCCTGGCCTTTGAACTGCAACACAGCTGCCATGCCAGCCTCCGTTTTTTCACCTGCTTTCTGAATTTACCAGAGAAACAGCAATGTACTAGACAGTGGAGAGTTAGGATCCTTGTTTGCCATTTGCAACAGCAAATTAAGAGGAATTTTGCTTCAGTTCACTGTTTGGTTGATTTTCCTCTGTTTATTTCCAGCCTGCTTTGAACAACTGTAGGCTGCTAAATTGGGATACATACTTTCTTTCAGCTCCTGAAGCCCCTTAAGTAACCCACCTGCCAGCAAAATATTTTACTTTTATTGACAGCAAGATGCTGTTTCAACCATCTTTCAGAAGAGTTTGCCTTTCACTGTACAATAACGTTACCTTCAGGCCATCATGCACACCAAGAAATGTTGAGTGGCCAGCTCTCCTCATAAACCAGAAAATTCCTATTTCAAAGCAGAACACTGGTATTCAAATAGCTACGTTAAGAAGGCATCACACATATTAGAGATCTGCTCTTTTTTTTCTGGCCACATTTCAGAGTGAGGAAGTAAGAGTGTGTTTACAACAAGTGACAATGCAAAGCTGGAGCACTGGAAGGCAAAGCCTTGTTTACAGAGCTCTTCCTGGATGTCTTAATAAAAATACTTGAAGCTTTTCATTTTATATGCATCACACGGATTCAACTGCACTGATAAGGCAGAGTGCATTGAAAGCTGAGAACACAATAAAATTTGAAGCTTGCTAACCTTAACTTGAAAATATAAAGTCACCTGTCAAACAAGATCTCAGTTTTCAAGGACTGAAGAAGAGAGACATGAAAGTATTGAAACTTTGAGCTGCTCTGAACTTTTATGTCTACAATTCACATAAAGTACAGTATTTTACTAAAAACTTCAAAGATTAGGCAAACATAACAACCAGTAGACTTAAAGCAGGTAGGTCTGTGAAACAACACTCTACAGATACTCATTCACAGTATATGTGACCTTCATTATTGTTGATAAAAATACTATAATATAATTTCCTTCTCAAGTATTATTTTACACATTTTAAAGCCTATCAAATAAGTCTGGTGTCAGAGCTATTCTAACACCAGAATTCTACTAAGACTAAATTATCCAGATATGCCTTTACTGAAGAGTCTTTTTTAAAAAAACACCACATGCAAATCCAGCCAAGCTGACCACAAACTACTTGAAAAACAAGCCTGAAAAATTTATATATATTTAGTACAGAGAAAGCGAATGTGTAAAAAATACATTTATAATGTAATTCACTTAGTTTACCTTCTTATCTTAAAGGTCAGGGTTTTTTTTTTTTCCAGTGCATTTATTAGGTAAAATATGCCAAACCTGAATATATCAATTTTTATTTTAATGCAGGATTTTATAGCCTTCAATTACCTTATTTCTACAATGAAAGAATTTATGCCCCAGCATCAGCAGAAACTTAAAATTTCAAGGCAAATGCACAGTACATCATCCAGCCAACTTTTTCAACAGGGGACAATTTTATGTATTGTATGTATGCATGTAATTTATGGCTGCATAGACTGCAAATGTGTTCCTTTGTAAACTTAGAAATACTAATTGCAATTGAAAATATCTACTTTTCTGAGTTACAGCAGTAATAAAGTTAACACTGATAAACATATTTACTTACAGTCTAAAATAGACAGCAAGAAATTGGTTTGAAGGTCTTACAGTGTTTCACTGTGAGGCAACTATTCATAATTCATAGCACTGCTAAAGAACAGAATAATACTTAGACATGAGATGCATTAGCAGTTCTCTCATGGAAGGCTTGTACTGTCTTTAGTATACAACTGTCCCACCCTGGAGCTATCAGTATGGGAAATACCTAATGTTAGTGAAATTTAAAGACTGTGGGTTTTTTCATGGATGTTTATGCACATACCAGAGGTTCATTAGAGCATGTATTCTTAAATGAAGCATCCTTTCTGCATGAATCCCAGAACAAAGCATGCATTTCCATGACAAAGGTGAATCCAGCATCAGAAACATTAGGAGACATACTCCACTTCAAACACACTCACTAAACCTTCTTTAAATATAGAAAGAGAGGCAAAACTCTTTCTAATGCTGTAGACAATGTGGATTCTATGGCAAACTTGTTACACCTATTTGGTGTTAGGACAACAGCACTGTCCAACCACAACCAAAATGTTTCCTCCTGCAGAACTCTGATAATGCAACGCACCAGAACTCTTGCTGAGCTTGTAATTTAAAAGCTAATATCACCACCACATCTGTCAGTTCACTGGTGTCCCAATGAAACAAATGCCAAAAACACATTGCTATATAGTTTATTTTTCACCAAAACAAAAAGGTTGTTTCTATTGAATAGACTCTCTGTTCTCATATTAGCAAGTACCAACAGATGCTCTATTATATGCTAACAAACATTTCATTCAAATGCACTTGAAAATTTAGTTATATTATCATTCTTTTAAACACAAGCAATAGTATTTATCTCAATTCAACTTTGGATTCAGTCTAGAGCAATTGTGAAGAGAACTGGAACTGGGTGCATGCTACATTGTGTCTAACCAGCACTTGCAATTTTTGATTTTAGACATTTCCCTTTAAACAGAGTTAACCCAATGAGCAACAATATAAATACTTGTAATGTGCAAAAATATTACTCCAATTACAACAGTAAAACACATATCATTCTTAGAACACTTTGAGAAATAAAACACTATTTCTGAGAGCCAAACACAGAGGTATGTTAAGTGAATAATAAAAACACACTTGTGTGTACTAATTGGATAATGACATATATTGCTTTGACTGTCAGTTACTACTGTGCCTTTAAAAGTTCCTTTTGTTAAGCATGTAATTTCACTGTTAAAAATGAATAAAAACCTCTGCAACTACCTCAAGGCAGCCTTGCATACAGTACAGATCTAACACCAATGTTACTTTGAAAATATTTCCCATTATAAGACTTTGTATTTTACATTCTCATTTACTTTCTATCTGCCTAGAGTATGTTGTGGTTTGGGTATTTTTTAAACTTTTCTGAAGCCTTGGGTAAGTTTACAAGGTGAACAATACACCTGGTATTAATCCATTCCTTATTTCAGTTAAAAAGAGTGAGGTTTGCAGAGTCTGGATTACAACCCCTTTCACTGTAAGAAAGCCCTTTGCAAAGCTGCTTCTGACTTGCCACCAAGACACGGTCAGTCCTCTAGTGCTCCCTGTCACTGAAATCCACAAGCAATGGCACAGTTCTGACCAGCTATGGTGCCTCACACTGCATCTTCCTGGGCACTCTAATGAGTGGGTTTAGTATTACTTCTGTAACCGAGGCAGGAAAACTAGTCAAAATTCAAGTAAATCCTTAAGCAATCTCTCACCTCAGCATTGGTGAAGCCGATCAAGTCTGCATCTTACACGTAAACAGACTCCAAATCAGCAATTCTGCATGTCGGTGTCTGCATGCAAATTTTTTTATCATCACTCAGAGCTCAACACTATCAAAGCCATCAACAATTTAAAAGCATAAACTGATGGAGAAGAGAGGGAGGGAGGTAATTTCAGGTACTCAGACTGAAGTTTACCCTCCAATCCCCCTGAGCTGAGGCAAAGGAAAGAGTCACTACAGACAGGACATGCTCCAAGAGTTTTCTGCCAGCCTCTTGCCTTTGCTCATACAACCTGTCTGGGGAGCAACCCCCACCTGTACCAAGACCTTCAGCATTGAGCCACCAAACACAGATGTGACAACGAGGTATACCAGTACAACAAGAACCAGTGACAGATCAAACCTCCAAAGTCTCACCTGGCTAGTTAGAAAAAAAAAAAAACCCACAGAACCCCAAGGCAACATTTCCAAGAACACCTCACGGTACACTTGGAAACCTTCACTGTTTGCCCCTCATGTCCTCCTCCAGCGCCTGCTTGGCTCCAGAGTGACTGAGCCCACGCCATCCTCCCAGGGGCTGGGAGCCTGTTTCCCCACCAGCGCTTGGAAAATCCCGAGCCAAGTTCACCCACCGCGCCCTCGGCAGCCCCGTTGCATGCCTTTAACCTTACCCTGAGGAGAGGGCAGGCAGCCTACCTCCCTGCGCTCCGCAGTCCGGTTGCGTGCAGGGCGCAGAGTGATGGAGAGCAGGGAACTCTTCAGTGATAATCAGTGCTGAGAGGCTGCTCCTGTGAATAGTGTACATCCTGTAGCAGCAGGCTCTGTTTCTAGCAGCTGGCAGCAGCTTTCGCAGGAGCAGTGATGAGCACAGCTTGAGATCTTCCACAATTAACCAAATATTGTATAGCGGCAACAAATCAACAACTAAAACCCGGCTCGCAAATAAAAGCAAAGTACAATTTCAGATGGGAGCTGAAAGCTTAAGTCACCGAATGCTACATCTCTTCTTCAAGATTATTCCAGCAAGCTCCTTCTGCTATTTTTACTGTACCATAATGCACTAGGTCTGGCTTTTACCCTATTGAAAGAACATGAATATATTATTATCCACACAAAAGAGCAGGTTATTGTTTATGAATTACCAGCCTTCCCAGCAACAAAGGCTATTTTCATAAGAAAACTCAATTTCATTTTAGCTCCAATTTGATTACCAGCTGAAGAAAAGCAGCCCTGCGCCTAAACCTCAAAGGATTTTTATTCATACCATTGAATGGGCTTTATTGCTTCCTTTTCAAAACTGATGTAGAAAGCTTTTAGAGTAAAACATTGACAAAAAATTATTGCGCTGCTATTTTGTGCAATAACAGAGCTGAAGAGGGGCAATGATTTCTCAGTCATCCTTCACTGTACTTCAGAACAGTAAAGGCTGGAATTAATGACAGACCATAGAGAGGAGCTAAGCCAAGGTCTCACAATGCATGTCAAATCTAAATGATCACTATACATTGAAAAGACCCAAAAAAGCCTGCAGCTGATTGATTCATGGCTTTCACAAGAAAGACAGGCTTGAAGAGTTTATTGCACCACAATTTACTCTGAATTATCATAAAAATGAATGTAGAGGCTGAATGTCACCCCGGCACACTCCAAAAACACACATCCAGGGACAAAGTTCACCCAGGAATTATAGCAGTGCTGTTCATGCTACTATAGTTAAGGGTCTGTCACTTTTCTCCTATTATAGGGGGGTTTAGCTCAGCTGTAAAGCTGTGCTCCAGAATAAAACTTGGCACAAAGGTCTCATTTTGAGGGAATATAATTTTTTTAAACAAATGTAAAAAAAATAAGAAAAAAAAAAAACAAACCACATCAACAAAACCCTTCCTGACTGTTTTTAAGTTAAACATTTCTAAAAGCTGCTTGCTAATTTTTGAGGCTTTTTAACAATTGTATAACTCAACATTCAGTTTAGGATTTGAGTGGTTTTTTCTTCAAGAAATAAAAATTAAGCTGTCAGACCATAAAGGGCACAAATTGGTTTTGCTGTATCAGACAAAAAGACTTTTAAATTATTGATTTTTTAAAAATGGTTTGTAGAACATGTATGATAGAAAAGTGGAATCAAACTGTTAGTACATGGACTTTGCCAAAGACACCTGGATGCTGCACTATGAAAACAGCCTGTGAACCACCATGATTTGAATTTGCTCAGTCACTAAATTAAGAAGTCTCCACAAAAATTCACATACAGGAGATTGGAGTGACTCAAATACAGCAAATTGAGGGCTACTAATTCCAAGACAATTTCTCTCTCTTTGCATAGCTACAGTAAAAGTGCATTAATTTTCGTCTTTCAGCGGTTTGACACCAACTTTGGAAAATCTAAAGCAGAAAATAAACTGTGGTTGCTACCCTAAGTCCCATTTGGAGCTCTTAGACTAACACAGAAGCTTTGAAATCTGAAGTAGTTTCACAAGTCTTGGGTCATGCTACATTTCTACCTTTTACTTCACTGTGCATGTTCTACCATTACGTGTCCTGACACTCACATTTCAGGCATTCCTCTTAATCTTATCTAGATTTCAGGGGAGAAAAAGGCTGTCCTTGGGTTTTGGTCATTCATAACTGTAGTGGAGCCCAAACCTAGAGTTGCAGAATAATCTGAACTTCCTTTCCAGTTCTCTTTCAGAATAGACACAGTTCACATGGAAAAGCTGAAAGGGTTCAGTGCACACTAAAGGCAGGTTCTACTCCTGAGGTTCATATCTAGGTCCTAAATCATTAAACACTGTGAATATTTTATGCTTGTGTGGGTATGCCTAACTAGAGAGAGGATGGCTACAACCACTGACAATCTGAAAAATAGTCTTTTATTAGGGAAGTGTGCTGTAACTGTTGACAAATATTTGTCCAGTTGCAGCAATTCCAGTTCCCATTTACAAGGTTTGTTGTAAAAGCACCTGGTACAATAGCACTGCCTGGGGACAAGATTTTTAACCATAAATTCTGATATTCTTAGCACCACTGCTCAATAAAAACAATACCAGAGATCAGAAAAGTACTGAACATCTGAAGAGATCTCATACTGTTGCATATTTAAATGTGTATATGTGTGCACATGCAGACTATGAAAACAATCTCCATATATGTCCACACACAAAATCTAGCTGGTTTTGCAGCACTCTCACAAATTGTGTGTATCTATTACATGCAGTCACATGCACATTTTTGTTTACAGCAGATGCTTTCTGAAAATATTTTTTGTCTCACTTTTTTTTAAACACAGAGGATCTGACAGACTGGGGAAGTTTTACAAAAAGACAGTATTTTACTATATTGCCTCTCCCTGAAAGGCTGAGCTGACAGTGGGTTCAGACCCTCCTGATAATTAATGGCACCTTGTCCCTTTTCCCACTCATTAACACTTACCATCTTCATTTGGGGCAGGCAGCACTCAGGGAAGGTGTGAAAAGTCCTTCACACAAGGCACCATGCAAACAAGTAGCAAACAGCCTGCTGGCACCTGTTGTAAAGCTGATACTGCAGAAACGTGGCCGTGTCTGACACGGGGCTAAACCAGTGGACAGCTTACATGTGCAAGAGAGAGACTGAAGGTGGAAACCTAGGAGTTTTCAATCCCCCAGTGTGCACAAGAGCCTGATGTTGTGGAGCAGGGAGATGTCTTTGAATGTCATGAATGTGTTCAAAGCACTCTGCCAGGACAACAGTATCTAGGGAAATAGCTCCGGGATTTGTCCACACTATTTCATTAGAACGCTGCACAAGGAAAACAAGGGAAGCTGCCAAGTCCCCAGTAGATAAGTACAAGAGATTATTCAAAGCAAATGGACTTGTCTCTACCACGTCCTCATCATTAATCTTTTCACAAGAATGATTATATAGAGCTATCCCTTCCATGCCTTCATCCATTGAATAAATATGATCAGGATGCCCTTAGGTACACAGAAGAGCAATACCAACACAGGGCTTCCAGAAGACACTACCCTGCCCCAGGTGTCCTCTTGCTCTCATTTCAATCTTCCCAGAAGCCTTTTTCCATAGACCCTTTCAGTGTTTCATAGAATCATAGAATGGTTTGGGTTGGAAGGGACCTTAAAGATCATCTTGTTCCAACTACCACAAGGACAGGGACACCTTCCACTAGACCAGTGTGCTCCTCATCAGGTCTCAACTTCACTAGTAGCCTCCTTCCCTGCAAGTAAAGGCTGTGCTTTGACTCTTGCTGCTGATTCTGACCCTCCTCTTTCCTTCACCTCTACTCACTTAAAGTGACTGCAGTTAGATTAGTGTGTTGACTCAGGAAAGAGAGGGAATAAGGTGCAAACATGGGATATGAAAGCAGCTCTCACCTTGACAAAAGAAAATTTAAAAAAAAAATTTTAAAAAAGGAGGTGTCACAGTCCATTTTAACCAGTTTGAAACAGCTAGTACTAGGGAATCCCTGACATTTTAAAGAAAGGCTTGCTGTTTTATCATTGCCTTACAAGTGTGGGTCAAAGCATTCTCAATCATCCATCTGCTCTCCCAGATCCCAGGTCACCCTGCCCTTCAGCACTTGGATGGTACAAAAAGAGATGATACACATAGAAGACCACAGAGACCTCCCACAGGTAAAGGGGGAGGGATGGGCACTGCACAACTTCAAACTACAAATTAAGTTAATCTTCTGATATTATCTTCCACTTCAACCAGGATCAGATAAATGTAATCAGATTAATTAATGTATTGAATTTTTATTATTCCCACCTTTTTTTTTTTTTTTTAATCTGTTCTCTAGGAAAGTTCTTATGCTTATTCCTAGGAAAATAAACGTTCCCTCTATTTCTTTGTTTCTACCATAGCTGAGCCTTCCAGCAGTCTTTTGGCCAGCATGGCTGCTCCCTGTATCACCAGTCTGGAAATCGTAGCAAAGACCATGCCTCTATCCAGTCTAAATCCATGAAGAAGAGCGACGAAGAAGTTGGTACAGACTGGCTAAAAGCATTACTACTGTGCATGTGAGGAGGCAAATAAATGTTCATCAACACCTTTTTTTTTTCCTCCCCAGAAAAAGAGGCATTTTGGTAAGATCTTTGAAAAAAAGAGCCAAGAGATACCTTGTCATTCCAGTTTGCATTATTGCAGGAGAAAGGAGAACTGCTGATGGACTCAGAGCCCTTTATGTCAAACAGAAATTGCTCTCTGGTGTGGGGAGTGAACAGCCCAAAACAATATCAGGTCCTTAATCACATTCATGTTTTCAAAAGTATTCCCAGAGACTCTGATTTTCAGGTGGAAACTGGATCAGAGTTTGCTGCTGGTGGAAGATAACCAGTTTTTCAATTAAAGAGGGACAAGGAAGCATTAACAGGGAAGTGTTAATCCACTGTGCAATTTGTTAACACAGAGATGGTCAGATCACATGAACCTAAGCAGCAGGTTAAGTATTTGTAAGGATACAGGCAATTGTCTGCTTCTTGGCAGAAATCCTTTCTCACCAGAAAAGTAAGTATTTACTTTAGAAAAAATAAACAGTATTTATTAGAAATGCTATTTAAAAGGAGCAAAACTCTCTTGTGAAACTTAGCTGGCAGAAAAACCCACGCAAAGTAATGTAAAAAGAATGTAAAGAAAGAGTAACTGTCAGTGGGTGGAATGTTCAAAGACAGCAACGGTAAAAAGCAAGTTCAGTTCAAATGGAGGTTGTGATAAATGACTGCCTGAAGTAAATTCAACAAGAAGAAGACAACGTGGAGACATCAAAGAGACTAACACTGAGGACAATATACCTAAGGTATATCCAGGAATCGTAGCTAGGTAGTTAAGAATAATCCCAATGACAGCAGTTCTTTAGGGCCAGTTCTGCATTTCTGACAGAAAAGGATTGCCAAAGAAAATAAACCTCAATAACTAGTCTTATTTGTGACAAAAGGAAATTACATCCTCCTTATCTGGTTCTTCTCCTCACTGTGTATTAACATACTGAGAACAGGTTGGTTTGAAAAAATTATACTCATTGTGGCAGTAGCTCTGTCTTTTATCCTTTTTTTATCTTTCTTGCTTCAGAAAGAACAGAACCAGGAACACCTTTTCTACCAATATTTCAAAATAAGAAATAATTCTGTAAACATCACAGGTTTGGTTTGTGACAGGATGCAGTGGTATCTGGTGCAGTGCCACTGGAAGGAATTGCTTTGTTTGCAGTAGAGGGATCTTTTTTGAAAATGAACAATGAGAATTAAAAAGAAATGGAAAAGGAAGCTGATAGCAAAGGTTGAGGAGAATACAAAGGGTCTATTGGACAGTACTTCTATTCTTCTCTGTATGGTGCATTAAGTGCATTATAGTAGAAACGAAGGAAATTTCTTTCCTTCTCTTTAAAGTCCAATGTTATTGAACTTGAAACCTTTAACTGTGAGCAAAGCTGTGGCTTTTCTTTAATACAATTCTGCTATTGATTTCTTCATGCATTTCATTGGAATGATTCTGACAGTTTAAAAAAATACACTACCTTGATGAAAGATACAATTTTTCTCATAGAGAAAGGCATTCAAGGAGGGATGTGTGATGTACCAGGCATGTGAATTTTAAGTGATGCTAGAAAGTGAGACAGAAAGAAAGACAGGAAAGAAAGACAGGGAGGAAAGGGAGGAAGGAAGAAAGAAAAGAGAGATAAAGAGAGAATGAGAAAGAGAACAAGAGAAAGAAAGAAAGAGAGAGAGAGAGAGAGAGAGAGAGAGAGAGAGAGAGAAAAAAAGAAGGGCACGGGTGAGGGCAAGGCAAAGGGCAAGGCACGGAAAAGGGAAGGGGAAAGGGAAGGGGACGGGGAGAGGGACGGGGCAGGGGAAAGGGAAGGGGAAAGGGAAAGGGAATTAAATTCAAAGAATGATGATCCAGTTCTTCTCACTGAGTGGGACTCCGCACAAACAGGTCCCACACTGTGTCACAGCAGCTTCATCCTTGGCAAACACAATGACCTCTTCTTCCTTTATACTGCTTTTCACTATCCTAAATACCTTTCTAGCCTGTCAAAATCTTTTCTGTTGTATTTCTCTCTTTCACTCAGCATTTGTTCATTGCAATATTACATCAGCTTCCTCTTTAAGAAACTTGTGTAGTTTTAGCTCTGCTAATGGAGAAAGGTTTATTTTTAATGTTTCTTAATATCTCAGCACAGAAACCACCAGCTGCTGTTTTACCACTCCATAAATATTATGGGAAAACAGTCTCCCCATTGTCCATCACAGTCTTCCCATTTGCATGTGTGTTCACTTTAGAAACACTACACCTTTACCACATACTAACAAGGCTTCTCTTTCTTGCAGACAGGAACTACATGAAAGGCACAGACTTGAAGGACAAAAATAGTCCTCTAGTCCAACCTCATGCATTATACCACTATAAGATTGTCTCTGTATGTTTTATTTCAAGCTCAAAAACCTTTCTTGTACTGGAACATATGCCTGAATTCATCTTGAGGTGAAATCTGTGCAATGAAGGGCATTGCTGCCTTTGATAAATTATGAGAAAGGTTAATTCTCTATACTGTTAGAGTTTCTTTCACCATGCTGTTACTTTTAGGCTGAATTTGTCTTTCAGCCACTGTAAAGAGAGAGACTCTATTCAAGCCTCTGCAGCAAGAATGTGTCCTGATTTTGTTTTTATTCTGAGGAAAAATTCATCTGAACTAGCAGTGCTGCCACCACTATTTTTTCTGTACTACACATATCTCCAGCAGTAAGTCACTTGTCCTCCCAGCCCTCTGGCAGCTGGAAGGCCTCAAGCAGTCTGGTGGAAGTGTGGTGTGGCATCAGCAAGAGCCAACTTTGAGAAAAGATAACTAAAATTTTTGCTTTTGCAAAGTTTCCTCCATCAAAATGGCACAAGAAATGATTCCCCATGCAACCTTAGCCAGCCCCTAAATCCTCTTCTGTGGAGCAGCTTAAAAAATCCTACATGTCCAAATTCCAGCAACTCTAAACTGATCACGATGCTCCTAAGAAGAATAAAGTTTGAATGTTTTCCTAAGAATATTAAATCAAGCTATTGATCTCCATATCTACTCTTGGAAAGAGACCAGCTGTTTGGATGAATAGCAATCTGTTGGGGGCCTGGAGCAAAAGTTTCCATTTCCATTCTGAGATGTTCACTTTTTCCGGTGTCAACGTTCTTCATAATTGTATTTCTAGCAAAAATGTCTGTGACCTGTCTCACTACACATACAAATCATGACCTGTGGTACCTAGAGTCTGTGCAATGGCTGCATGAGGAGAAACTGGAACATGGCAGCTGGAGAACAGACCAACTAGACAACTACGTGGACCTGGAATTGCAATTTCCCTAGCTGTTGTAAGCCAGAAATGTAAAAACCCAAGCCTTTCCATTTTTCCTGCTTCACAGAAAAGTGTTGTAAGTCAGGTTAAGTGATTAAAGTTCCCACAAAGGAGAACAATAATACAATAGAAGGCAGGGATGCTGAGTTAAGGACTGCCAAGGAATCGACACCTTATCTGGGACCCTCCCAAAGTTGGCCCAGCAGACCCATCAACCCTAGTGCCCAGACATGGAGTCCACTGTGAGGAGTCATCAGGAACAGCCCTCCATATCACCCTTCTGACTAGGGGGAGTTGCTGCCTAGGGGTGGGACATATGAGATGCAGGGAAAGAGCAGTTTGGGATTATCCAAGATTTACTAAGGAATGTGTAGGGCAGGAACCAAAGGTAGAAAACGGTTATTTGGGGAAAGAACTAACGTGGAAAAATAAAGGGATAAGCAGATTAAAAGGGCTGGATGCATGCAAATAGGGAGCTTGTTGGTACACTTGCATATCCTTGTCCCTTGCCTAATAAATACAGTCTGTTTAATACCCAGATTAAACTCCTTTCTCCTTTTCTGGGTGCAGCCTCTCTGTTTTCTGTGCACATGTATGTTATGGGATCTGAATGCAGCAACCAGCATAGGACCCCAGGTCACAGAGCCCTGTATGTTCATGGTGGACAGTGAGTGTGGGTGTGCTGGTGAGTGTGTGAGCACAAGCAGAGATACCTGAGAGTATACGAAGTAGTCTGGGAGCCAGGCATGCGTGTGTCTGTCTCTAAGGTGAGATCACAGGAGGAGCAGCTTATTGGTGGGACCAGGGGAGTCCCAGGAGCTGCCAGAGAGTTGGTGGGTTCTGGGGGTCTCTAGGAGAGAGACCCACTTGTGTGTGTGTGTCTCTAAGGGTGAGACCGTGGGTGGAGGCAGCTGTGGGATGTGTGTGGGGGATGAGTGCTGTGGTCTGTGCCAGTAACTACAGAGAGGGTCCAGCCTTGTGGTCTCATACATCCAGGTGTAAGCAGCTGGGAAGACTGGGATAGAAGGGCCAGCTATTGGGCAGATTAAGTGTCTGAGCCCAGTCACTGGAGAGATCCATCTCGTATAAGAGGTATACTCGCACTAGTGACCCCCTTGGGTCTGCTCAGCCAGGGAGAGAAGCAGGGTGAAGCTGTTGGTGCTGCCTGTGTTTTTGTGAGTGCTCTGTGTGTCTGACCTCTGTGGCCAGCCAAGTATATATAGCTGTGGTGTATGTGTGTGCTCCCCGTGTCTGGGCCTAGTGGGAGGACATTTACAGCCTTGCCTACTGGGTGGATCTGGGGACACATAGCCACAACATCTTCACCTTTCCTGAGCTGTCAGATCTGGCATATTTTCCTCTAACAATCTACATTATCAAACCATTCTGTATTTTCCCCTCATACAAATGTCAACTATCTATCAGAGTAGCACTCTACCCCAAAGTCACATGTCACAGAAGGAAAGTGAAAGTTTGGCAGTAGGTTAGACCAGAGAGTGGCAACAAGCATGTAATTAGAACTAGACAACCAGCTAGTCACAACCTGATTTTGAATTGCCAAGTTCTTCCAAGTGGAATTACTCAGAGTCTATGGAAAAGGAAGACATTGCCTTATTCTGGATAGAAACCCCATACTTACGGCTCTTGGCAAGAAATAGGAGATGTGGCTTAAAGGCCTTCTTCATGCTGGAAGTTGTTCAGCCCTCCTGGAAGCATACTCCAGTAGAAGTTTCCATGGAAAAGTTCAGAAGACCTTCTCCTTCAAGAAGCACAAATCAAAACCCTAGCATTTTTCCCTTCTCCTCCACTCTTATTACACCAATAAACCCAAAACAAATACCCAAAGCATTCCCAATGATAACACTAGATTTTTATGCACATGCTCTTAGAATCAAGAATATTTTTTGGGTATTTGTCTTGGGTTAAGCTGGCAAAACACCAACTGTCCAAGACAGAGTGAAAAGGGTTCCTCCCCCCCAACCAGCGAAAGGAGAAAGAAGAGGGAGAGGAAAAAAAACCTCTAAACCAGGTTTATGCTTAAAACTAACTACATGTATTTATACAGAAAAGAGAAAATTAAGAGAAAACTACAATATAAC